>CM057818.1:39464941-39917441 GCA_030067965.1 Latrodectus elegans | reverse complement strand
CTGATTAGAATAATAAATTTCATGAAAAAAAATTTAAAAAAAAAAACATTTGGTGCGGTTCGTTTTAATGAAATAAGTTTAAATCTCGAGAAATTTTGTTTGTGTTGTTATATAATTTCAGTACCTTCTAAATAAGCAATATTTTCATTAGTTCTGCTGATTATTGATGGTATTAAATATTATAAGTATTTTAGTTTTGTAATTAACTACTGGTGCTGATTACTTATTTTGTACATCATCATTGATTATTAGGAAAATTTTTTATATGGAAATATATACAGAATAACAAAAAATTCTAAGAATGAAATGGAAAAATTTTAAATTCAAGCCGAAACAGAATTAATTAATTAGTAAAATCTGTGATTTCTTATCACAAATTTCACTAATTAATTAATTTTGTACCGGCTTGAATTAAAAGTTGTTGCATTTCACAGGTGAAGTCTTATTGATTACATTTTCCTATCTTTATTTATTTGCAAGCAATGCTTTTGTAAAAAAAATTCCGTTCACAAAAGTGTTTTCATGGCTTATAAGTAAATATGTACAAATTTTACTGCCTCATTTGCTAAAAAAGCTATATTTCATATGATATGAATAAGCATATTCAAGAAATTTTATTATAATTTCAAACTTTATATTCTATTCTACAGTTATTTAATTACTGTTCGTACTTTATATTGCCCAAGAGATTAAACAATTTGTATTATCAATCAAATTCTGTGTTCGTAATCATCTGATGTGAGTTTTTTTTTTTCTGGTATGTATGTTATGAGCAATATCATTTTCAAGTAACATGAAACAGATCGCATTTCATATTTAGTTCAATAATTATTTTAAACTATTCATTTAAACTTTTTGTTTTATTTACATGGCATTTAAAAACAATTCCTGAAATGTTTTCTGCTCTTTCTATCTTATTAATATATTTAACTTAGTAAAGCCTTACATATATACGATTCCGTAAAAGTAATAGAGAAATTATGCAAAAAATATAAGAGAAACAGTACTGAGTTTTTACATGAATTATTTATTCACCGTTGCAAAGAAATAACCAAAAAACTTTCCGTCTTTTGAAAAGCCAAATTAATCTAAAGTTATTACAAATGGTAGTTTCATTTCACCATTTATTACATACATGTCACATCCAAAAAGCGGTAAAATACCTGAATGCGTTAAGTCATAACTAAGAATATACATCATTTAAAATTCACAAGTCATCATATTTCATAACTTAATTTTAGTGATATGTTAATGTTCACAAAGAGTTCTAAGTTGATAGAATAGCGAAACTACTAAAACAAATCTACTGAAATTCAAGTGCGTCTGATTAGTCGGGAAGAACCATTCATCTGAATACATTACGCGAGAAATAGCTGTGCTGTTTTCTTACATATATATGCGTCTTTATTCTTTACAAAATTATTTTTCCTTCAACACCACTGAGAATTTATCCCATTTCCAACGTCCCTTTCAAGTATCCTGGAACTCAGACTGGAAAAAGGAACTCATCTTGAATCAACATCCCGAAGAAGTTTTGCTGTTTTGGGTTCTCGCCAATTAGACTTCTCCTAGGTTTTAGTTTTATTCCATATGACACTCAAGAAATGATTTCAAATTCAGTTAGGAATAAAGCGCTGAATTATTTGGCGATCGAAACGCATCAATGCTACGCTTCACTGGAAAGTAATTATCTCGCCAGGATTTTTCTCTTCTTCTTCCTTTTACTATTATTATTATTATTTTCATTATCCATTGCAAAAGACTCTCTCCTGGAGTTGCTTATTTAATTTGAAATCGATCTCTTACGCTTTTGAACGGATTTCAGTTTCTGTCGTTGACGTGAAATATTAATCATTCCCGTATCGAAATAACGCTCGTAGAAGGAAAATTAACAAACTTTTATTGATGAGAAATCTTGAGAATAAGGCTTAGTTAGCTAATGTCAACATCATTGTTTTGATCGTTATCTATTGGGTCTCAACTTTTATTATATTTTCGATTTGAAAGAGATAATGCATTAAATAATTGAAAAATATTGCTTTTAATCGAGGTATTTCTTTAATATCCTTACTTTTAGCCGTTGCGTTGCAGATACTAAAATTAAAGGGATAAATTTCGTTTAAAATATTACACAATTTATTTATAAATTCAACAGTGTTAATAGGAGGAAAATAGTTTGCGTGTTCCGTTAAATTTAAAAATAGGCTTATGATCAATTATTTGAAAATGAAAGGAACTAAATTGAAGCCCAATATTTTAAAATTGAGATATTACCTGAAAATTGCCTTGCTATTTAAGAATTGACACGTTTAGTGTAAATTAGGAAAAAAAATCTGGGAGAATATTAAGAAAAAAGTTGTTCTTAAGCACTGGAATAATTCATAAAAAAACAATAGCGTTATCATCATATTGTAATATATATAAATTATTTAATAATATATATAAATTAAGTTACAAACTTGTTTCTTATTAAAAATATGGAGTACTGTGGAATATTTTTCAAATTTTTGTATTCATAAACTCACATAAAATATTAGCAATGTCTCAAATGTGTATTGCTATAAAAATTGTTAATTATAATTATTAAAAATGAAAATTTCGTTTTGTAAGAAAATGATGACCAAATTTAATGTTTTTAACAGTAATTTTATAGAAAATTAAAGTTTTGGTAATCCTACATAATTTTTGATAAAATATTTTGTTCATCTTATGACATTTTTTTCAGGATTTGTTTTCGGATTATTTGACAATAAACTTGAAATTAGAAAATTTTGATCATTTCTGTTTGCCGATTCCTGCTAGAATAAGATTCGAGTAACGTAAAATTCACTTCGTATTTTTCATTTCAGCTTTGTTACTAAGATATTAAATAATTTTTGCATCGTTTTCAGTGAAACACTTATAAAAAGACGTATCAGATAATACAGTTAGGTACAAATATCATTATCAAGTGTACTATTTTAAATTAAACTTCATATGCAGATAATAGAATTTGTTAAAGTATTTAAGTTACACTGTGGTCATACTTTCTGTAATGCATAAAATTAATATCATGAATTAAAAAATCAAAATCAGAATCACATTTTATAGTTTTTTGTTCGGATTTGCATGTTATGTATAATTGAGTGAAAACCCTCTATTACATTATCCCCAACAATCTAACTATGGAGATCTGTGCTAGATTGTTGGATAATCTAGCATGCAGTATGAATGGAATCCAGCGTCAGTGTGTATGGAATCGAGCATACAATGTGTATGGAACCCAGTGCAGTGTGTGTGAAATACAGCATGCAGTGTGTGTGGAATCTAGCGTGCAGTATGCATAGAATCTAGCGTGCAGTATGCATAGAATCTAGCGTGCAGTATGCATAGAATCTAGCGTGCAGTATGTATGGAATGTATAGTGCAATATGTATGGAATCGAGCATACAATGTGTATGGAACCCAGTGCAGTGTGTGTGAAATACAGCATGCAGTGTATGTGGAATCTAGCGTGCAGTATGCATAAAATCTAGCGTGCAGTATGTATGGAATCTAGAGTGCAATATGTATGGAATCCAGCGTCAGTGTGTATGGAATCCAGTGCAGTGTGTGTGGAATCTAGCATGCAGTGTGTGTGGAATATAGCATGCAGTGTGTGTGGAATATAGCATGCAGTGTGTGTGGAATATAGCATGCAGTGTGTGTGGAATATAGCATGCAGTGTGTGTGGAATCTAGCATGCAGTGTGTGTGGAATCTAGCATGCAGTGTGTGTGGAATCTAGCATGCAGTGTGTGTGGAATCTAGCATGCAGTGTGTGTGGAATCTAGCATGCAGTGTGTGTGGAATCTAGCATGCAGTGTGGGTGGGATCCCAGCATGCAGTGTGTGTGTGGAATCTCATGCGGTGTGTGTGGAATCTAGCATGCAGTGTGTGGAATCTAGCATGCAGTGTGTGTGGAATCTAGCATGCAGTGTGTGTGGAATCTAGCATGCAGTGTGTGTGGAATCTAGCATGCAGTGTGTGTGGAATCTAGCATGCAGTGTGTGTGGAATCTAGCATGCAGTGTGTGTGGAATCTAGCATGCAGTGTGTGTGGAATCTAGCATGCAGTGTGTGTGGAATATAGCATGCAGTGTGTGTGGAATATAGCATGCAGTGTGTGTGGAATATAGCTTGCAGTATGCGTGGAATCTAGCGTGCAGTATGTATGGAATCTAGAGTGCAGTATTAGTAGAAAGCTTCACTGATCAATTTTTCGGGAAAATGTATTCTTATTATTATAAGAAAAATCAAATTCACAAATTAAAATTATAAATTGCGCAGTATACATGATTTTATGAATGTTTTGTATTTAGCAAATTTGTAAATGGAAATGAGGTATCAATTATTTTTTTATCTAATAATTTTAAAATATTTTTGTATTCTTAAATAATCATATTTTTTCAGTTGAAGGAAGTCTCTTTTTAACAACAGATGTAGTTATAATTTATCTTGTGAATGCGTGTTGAGTTCATCTTGCAAGCTAAACAAGTCACCAGCATTTACTCCATAAATTTACATACTAATTTTTAAGTCACGCCTAGTAGTTCTTCTTTTACTTTTAACAAGTTGAAGAAGTTTTATTTCTGTCTGACTAGAAATTTGGACTTTCATCAACATTTTTCGTTTTTGGAATTTGCATATTCATGTACACAATTTAAAACTTTTTGAAGACTTCTTTTAGGTTATGAAAATAATTTTTTTGATTGATTACAATTGTGTATGAGATTTTTCTTGAAAAATTTACAGTTGAAATCTGTAATTTGAAGAAAATTTTAACTGACTTTATAATTCCGAAAAATTATTATAATACAAACAGAATTAAAAATTACATAAATGTTAACATTTTGTTTCATTAGAACTTTGAAATGACATTTTTCAAATATGTCTAACAAGTTTTTTGAAACGACTTCATAAAAGGATTATTATGTTGTTAACAGACATTAAAAATTAAATGTAATATCTTTAAAAATTAACTATCCATTGAAAAAGTCATTTGTTGAATGATAGTATTAGCATTACTGTAAATTAGATCATTATATTTGTTATAAAAGTTCTGTAATTAAATACATTTTTCTCTGAGCTATATTTCCTAGGAATTAAATTTAATAACATTAAATTAAATTTAATAACATTAAATTAAATATAATGATTTAAATTACATCGGCGTTTATAAAAGTTACCTTTGAAAATCTTTTCACGTATTTGAAAATGTAGCTTATATTATTCAATTATTATATTTTTTGACTTAAAAAAATATTAAAGCGAACCATTGTAGTCTTCACTTTGGAAAATGTATTTTAAAGTTGTATGGCAATTTATAAAATTATTATTTTAATTCATCTGCTTCAGAGCAATTACGTTTTGCTAATAAAAGAAAAAAAATTAGAAATTATATTAAGAAACTTAAATGAATTATCTAATTCATTGATTAGTTTTTCACAAAAAATTGCAAGCCCTATATAAAAACATCTTAATTATTTAAGGTATTTAATTATTGATTAAGTAAAGAAAACCCTACAAAAGTTTTGGCAGCAAAAAACATTTATAAAAACCTGTTAGATTTGTATTTCTAAAGAAACTTTTAATGTTTTGATCCATTAGTTACTCGAGTAACATTTATAAGTGATACAAAACTATGCCGTAACTTCACTGCCAGATTTTGTCATACTTTTCAATAATTATAATAAAATTGGTGCTACATTTTCACAGATGAGTGCTTATAAATTTTAGTTTGAGTTGTGTCCGACTTAAAGTTTAATTTTGTTCAATATTTCAAGGCAATTATGTATACTAAATGACGTGCATGCAAAATTGTAAGAGGGAAATAATAGTTCTTGAAGAAAAAAAATATGCATAATGTTAATAATCTTTAACAAAGTTAAAATTTTAAAGTTCACTCACACAAATGTGTTCTGAATACTTTATAATGATTTCTCTGATACAGATAAAAATATATAAATTATTGTTTGTTAAGTGAATAATGAAAAAGAGAAATATTTCGTGAATTACAATTACTAATGTTAAATTTCTTTTCGCATGGTTTGGTTTAATTTCATGCGTATGTGATTCTTACATTAACATTTTAAAATTTAAATGTACAAAATGGTGCAATATTTTCCATCGCTTGTATGAGAAAAAATAATTTCTGTTTCTTGGAGTAAGCCTATGATAGCAGAAAAAAGCATGAAAATATTGAATTATGCATTTGTCTGTAAAAATGGTGTATTAGGAATCAGAAAATGTGTATAGTTCGTAAATTGTACTATTCATCACAAACTTATTAACACCAACAAAATTAATTGGTTTTTGTTTTATGTCATTTTATTTAAGTTTTTCCCTTGCATCAGAAAATAAATATTTCACTGATACATAAATTTCTTAAGCAATATTTCACCTTTGGCACAAGTTGGAAATTTATGTATCGTTTTTTTAGGAGGTGATATTGAAGGCAGTTTTTTTTTTGCCAAATTTGAATAAATAATAAAAATGTTTCCCAATAAGTCATCATAAAGGGAATATGACGTATGTCTCAATCATTTACTAAATTTATACTATATTTAACTCATGTTATATTTAAGAAAAATAGAAGCTAATTTAAAAAGAAGAAGATTTTCAAAAAATGTTTATTTATCGAATGATTTTACATAAAATTGAATGTAAGTCAATTATTAACCACGAAACGTAAAAGATTTTATTTTAAGAAAAAAAAATTTTTTCAACTGCCTTTATTGGATTTTATATTTACATGAAAATATTTGTAAGCATTTCATTTATAACAAAGCTCTAAATTAATACCAGTCAAATTTAAAGATGTTAGAATATTGGAGAAGTTCAAAACTTCTTTTGAATTTAAATTCGAAGATAGAAATGCACAAAATGATGAAACTCAAACTTTCTCAATTATTTATGTAAAATTCACAGAAATATAAGAGATAAGTTATGTGTTCATTTGATAATGAAAGCTTCCAAGAGTTTGAAAAAAATTATTTTTAAATTAGTGCATTATAGACATTTTTTTTTAACAATTTAGTACCTTATATAGAAAATTTTAACGCAAAATAAAAATTCAATTAGAAATAAAGTAAAACAAAATAAAAATTGATAGTTTTTACTAGACTAAAATATTATGTCTTATAATTTTTATATCTCTGGCTATATTGTTATTAGTGTAGGAGTACTTTTATCATAGTATTGATATTTCATACATTTGTTGGTAAAAGCATTGTTGTTTGTATGACGGAAATTTCATAAATAAAAATTATCAAAGTTATAAAATGTGATTCTCACTACGAATCCATATATGATTGTTTTCTTACCCTTCGAAGTGAAAAGGTCACAATAACTTTTGAAAGTTTACATCATGATTAAAATTTTAATAATTCTAATATATTATATATATTTCAATTTTAAAAAAGTACTGTCATGAATTTTTCATATATATAGTCATCGCATATGGTTTAGCATAAGTTTAATCATTTATGTGATAATGCCACGTTAAATAGAATATATCTATAATCTGAAGTGAAAAAATATACATTGTCGGAATGTTATAAATTAAATATTTATTTTAAAATGCATTGACTTTGGAATATATTTTAGTAATTGGTTCATAAGGCAACTAGTAATTGAAATGCAATGAATATAGTATCTTTAAGAATAAAATATTTCTCAAAATCTGGACTACAATAAAAGTTAATGTCGCTTGGACCGAATACATTACAATTTCTAGGATTTTAAACCATCGAAAATACTCATGCTATTATTTTTAAATAAGACCATTTTTTCTTGATGGCTGTTTGTACTATTAAATTACGGGTCATTTAATAGACGTACATAATGAATGTAAAGAAAAACTGCGATCAATTGTGCGCGAACGAAGAAATAACTACTTAAAATAGTTTTTTATTGGCTATTTACGTATAAAGAAGTTTATTGGGAATATAAGTTTTTGAATTTTATGGGTAATTTATGTTTATGTACATAACTTATTTTCTGATTAAAGCTGATTAAATTATACTGAGGAATATATTCATCGAACATATATTCATATTTTTAAATCAGTTGGTTTTTCAATCCATTATTCTAATAAATTATTAATTTTCTTTGAAAAGAAGCATATATATATATATATATATATATATATATATATATATATATATATATATATATATATATATATATATATATATATATATATATATATAAATATATTGAAATTTTTTAAGTTTGTGTCTTCTGTCTTGAAAAAGAAACATTTTGTGCTGAGTTAAACAGTTAAACATAGAATGAATTAACTCTGGTGATTCTATTTTCATAAGACATATATTTAGTTCTATATTTTTGTTTTGAATGAATTTTTAGTTTAATGAATGTTACAAAAAATGAATTAGTTTCACATCATTTAAAGATAAGTACTTATATTTAAAACGTCATTCGTAGACTTAAAAAATCTTTTCGAATTTTGCGTATAATTTACAGCAATATATTTTAATCTATTAGTAACACAAAATGTGTATAAAAAATATACGAAAATGCTTGTTTTTTTACAGTATTGCGAAAATAACCATATCGATATTATAAAAATAAATAATAAATATTTTTATAATATCAATATATAGTTACTTAAAAATATTTCTAGCGGTGTATTAATTATAAAGGTAGTGTATACATTTAATCAAACTTTATAAATAATAAATATTTTTCATTTATAAAGTTTGATTAAATGTATACACTACCTTTATAATTAATACACCGCTAGAAATATTTTTAAAAATAATTAAAAATATGGATGTAAATAATTATGTTGTTAAGAACTCTAAGACATTATAAAGAAGGTACAGTTAAAATTGATATATATATATATATATATATATATTGTATATATATGTATATGTATATATATATATATATATATATATATGTGTGTGTGTGTGTATACATACATATTGTATATGGATAAAATACTTCCTTAAGAACATGAAATTAATTTATTAAATTTCATAGAACATTTATTACAGAAATAACTATAAAAAAGCTAAAAATTACGTAAAAAAAGTTTTAAAATAGCAAATACTGTCGAAACTCTAGAAAATTTTAAAATAAAAAAAATGTATTTATACTTAATGCATTTATATAATAAAATTTTAGTGTTCTAGATTGCGTATGCTTTAATCTAGAACACTAAAATTTTATTTATACTTGTTCTAGATTAAAGCATACGCTATTAATTACAACGGAAGGGAAATGAATTTCAACTAAGTTTTTTGTTGAAATATTTAGATATGATCATAAAATGCATTATACTAATCACATACTATACTTTTCATTTTATATTAGGATTAAATATGTAACAAATTGTAATTTATTAAATGTATGTGGTTATTTAAAAAATATTTCATTATAAAAAATTAAGAACATTTATTTATTTATTAAAATATACATAGAAAATTATTATAAAAATTTAATATATTATCTATTAGTATACTATATAAATTATTAAAAATAAATAAAAATATAAATCTTTACTTTGAAAAACACTTTACAATTTTCGCATGAAATAAAAACAAAACTGTAATTGAAAATTACCAAATTGATAGATATTTTTTATTTGAGAAACAACTCTAAATAAGATATTTTCTGAAATTACTCTTCTAAAATTTTTACGAGTTAATTCAATTTTAATTCTAGTGGTTAAGAGCTCAAGTCGTTGAACAAAAGTAAAAGCGCTCGGGCTAAAAAAAACAACTTTCCTCTTTTAATTGATTAAAAAAAAAGCAATCTTAAATAACAACGTGGTCCGCCCGTGTTTGATAACCGGATCAATCATTTTTACGTCGTGAATCGCACTCTTCCCTTCAGATGATCAAACAACGAAACAAAAGCAAAATTGAAGAAAGCAGTCTTGGCGCCATCGTTCTGACGTCGACGTAATTCCATTTTATTGGTGGAGATAAAACTAGAATATTGTCTAACAAAAGAAGGGCTGAGCTAAAAGCATCTAACTTCAATAGGTCCTGATTACATCCCGTCCCACAATTACGTCTCTTTGATCACAATTAGGGACGGGCTGAACGGGTTAAAATTAACATAATTACCCTGACCACTTTTTTACCACTCACCTGCTGTTGTTCCTTGGGCTTGCTTTTGTTTCTTCTTTACACCATTTTCTCGCCAATAGTTTCGGCATCCGGTTTTACGCATGGGATGATTAATGCGGACAGTGTAGAATGTTAATATTAGAAATTGTGTGTGCAAGAGCTCCGGTGTTTTAATGGCGGTATCACAATTATTATCTTAATTTTCCTGCAGTGTGTACAATAAATATATGCTTGGGGATTGCATAATTTTGGCCGACGTCTGTTTGGTTCGCTTATTGATGATCTGAGAGATTAAGTGAATTACAAAAGGTGGTGTCTAGTAAGTGTTTGCGAAATTTGTATTCACTTGGCGCCATTCAACAATGAAAGAATGAACAGAACCGCTCTAAGGAGATATTTTATACTGGTCATTAGCATTTTTCATTTTATCTATTATCCTGAGATTGAAGTCTTAATTCTCTTAATGAAATTTTCAAACGCAATTGAAACTTTTAAATTTATTTTTCTGAGAGATTAAGTGAATTATATATATATATATATATATATATATATATATATATCCAGTTCAAAAAGCTTGTTTTCTTGATTTCAATTTCTGTAACACAATGCATTGAAATTCGAAATATTATAATTTTCAATAAATTATTGCTTTTAATTTCAAGAATACAATGATTTTAAAAATCTTGTTGGGTTGTGAAAATTATTCAAAGTTTAATCTCTAGATGTTCTAGAAGCCTTCTTGAATTAAAATACGTTTTCTTGTAAAACTTTTGTTGATGTTAACAGTTTTTGTTTGAATATTTTTCGGAATTTCTTGCTCTTATAACAACGTACAATAATTTGTATTTAACAAAATAAACATAATTTTTATGATTACAACAACTATGTTTACACTGTTAATTACAAATTAAATGTATTATGTGTGTGTTTTTAAGAAAAATTTAATTGATTTTATATTTTTACATATGAAAAGAAATTTTTTAATAATTTTGCTTTTCATAGATTTTTAATTTAAGAATTATTTAGTCACTTTTTACATAGAAAAAAAGTAAGATCCAAAAAATTCCCCAAAAAAATTATGTGTGCAAATTTAAATGAATCCCAAATCGTTTGGAGCAAAAATAATAGACATTTATTCGAAATGCTTTTAAAGTCAGCATTACTCAATGTTCAACAATTTATAAATAATTTAATATCTGTTTTATTTTATGAAATATTCATTTATATATTTTAAAATAAATTCAAAGATTTAAAGTTAATATGGAAATTTATTATTTAGAAAGTTGGTAATTATTTTCAGTTTAAAATACACTTAAATATTTCTTAACTAAGTCATTAACAGGAAATTATTTTGACCTGGAATTGTTTCTTTGAAAATTTCTTATTTCATTTTAATAACAAGTCATTTTTAAAAGCTGAAAGTATTTTGGAAATTATTATAAAATGAAAATTATAAAAGATCAGTTCAAACTTAAAGCTATCACTCACTTGTATATATATCCATTATTTTCTGAGACAGCCATTATTCGTTCTTTACCGAAGGGGGAACATTTGAAATCATTTTGTTAAGAGAAGAAAACACACAAGCTAAAGTAAATAGTTTTTCCCTCCAGACTTATATTGGAAATGACGTAGGAAAATATTAAATCTGTAATAAGAGCATACTACTGAATTTTTCCGATATTGTTATCTGATGATTGGTCTTCTAGTTTTTTTATGTTTTCGATTTTATTTATTCATTGAATTTTCTATTTCAGAGAATCTTTTATAGGCATAGAAGTTTATATATATATATATATATATATATATATATATATATATATATATATATGTATATTTGTATATATATATATATATATATATATATATTAAGCATCAAAATGTGTTTGATGTTTTAGAAATGTCATGAAGATTCATTAAAAAACGTAAAAGTTATTATTCTGCTCTGTATTAAATTATTCAGGTTTCTTTTGATAATTTATGTCTAACAAATTTTTAAATCTTTTATAAGAAATATATCTTATATTCAAAATAATCTTTTATGCACACAATGCATTTGTATTTTAGAGTTATTCAACAACTCACAAAGATAGAAATCTTTTAGTGTGTTAATTTCAAAGCTTTTTGTAAAAAAGCGTATTTTAAGTAAAGCTTGAAAGATGCATCTCTAATAATTACATTAACCAGTAATGATTGAATTTTGATAAATTGATAAATCTAAAAACCTTTTTCTAGCTGCTTGAATTAGATTTTTGTGGTATTCATTAATATGACTTACATCGTCCGTTAGGTTGCTCCTTACGGGAAGCAGCTTGAATCATTAAATGCTTTAGTTTTTTTCCTTTTTTAAAGCTTGTTGTTGTCTAGAATAATCAGTATAAAAATACCAATTGAAACTCATACTAGCATGCAAAAATGTTAAATATAAATTTTGAAATTATATATAGTTCCTTCGAATAATAATACAACATTTTCTTAAGAAAAGTTTCCAGTTTCGAGATTTTTTATGAAGAAGGAAAATTTTTCACACTAATAAATAGCAATTGCAAAATTCTTGCGCAATACACTCATTTTAAGAACTTTTTTATGACATTAATTAAGATGATGAAGGAACAACCATAATAAATCACAAAATGTTTTATAATTACTTTTGTAGATTTTTGAGTTGTCGCCTCTTTTTCCTAATGTGTAGGCATACACATGACCAATAACGTATCTAATTTAGCATTTAATTGCTCATTAAATTTATTGCTTTGAATGTTTTCTTGAAACAAACTCGTATAACTAGCAGTAATTTTTATACCAAAGAAATTTAATGTTCCATAAGTTTTTAATCTACAACACAACATATAGAAATATTTTATCTAGATATTTTTCTAGGTTTAAGAAAAAAAAAGAAAAAAAAAGCACAAGCAACGTATTCTATTAATTTAAAAGGTAAAATAAAATTCACAATTTAAACTTCAGAATTGAATAAGTGGGAAATGACAAAAGTATATGAAAAAAATAAATGTAGATTAATGAAAATTTGGAAAAAAATTATGAGTTAAAGTCTCAAAAAATTTTACAAAATATATTCAAGAATATAAAAAATAATTTCAACTATTTTAAATGTAGATACATTTTGATTGTAATAAAACAAAATTATATGCTTCGATATTTACTTACGTACGAACATGGACATATTACATTTATATGACTTTGTAATGTTTATTAGCTAACAATAACACAAAAAGATGTGTTATTGATTAAATAAGCAAACGATATATAAAAATATAAAGCACAAAAAAAAGAAATAAATGAAGCAAACGATATATAAAAATATAAAGCACAAAAAAAGAAATAAATGAAGCAAACGATTTATAAAAATATAAAGCACAAAAAAAAAGAAATAAATGAAGCAAACGATATCAATAAATATCTGAAATTTATTTTTAATTTTTTGTTAAAAAAAATTCTGATAAATATATTTAGAGAATTATATTTTTTCTAATTGTTGTTTTATATAAAATAGCAATATTATTGAGACTCATATAAAATCTACTTAGTTTCTTTATTTAAAACACATTTCATAACTTTTAGGAGCAATGTTTTCACTCGATTTATTGCGTACAGTAAGTTTTCATTAGATTAATTAAAAGTGAAATGATGTTTATTATTCTTTGGAAATTACGATTTAAAAAATTTATAAAACTGTGTGTTTTAATAAATTAAGCTGTTAGTATTACTATTACATAATTTATATTGTAATCTTATTTGCTTGATGCATATGCATAATATATAATGATGTATATAAATAATGTATGCATACGTATGTAATTTATATTCCATATTCGATGTAAGTTTTTGAACTTTTAACGTATAAAATATTTCAGAAAGCTTTTTAACTAATTCTATATGATTTTTCACTTTAATCATTACTGTAAATTAAGCCAAGAGCTTTTATTTAAAATTATATTAATATTCACCTTTCACATTTATTCAAAATATTTAAATTGCAAATTCAGTATGTATTCATGCAGAATATACTGCTATTCATATTAAATTCAAGCATGTTACTCGAGAATTTTCAATTGATTTTAAAATATTCTCATTAAAAGAATATTTTGGTATCTAGACTTTGATATAGAATCTTTCTATGAGATCAAAGAATTCATATGTTTCGCAGAAAAGAATTTTTTTTGTTACTCTATTGAGTTTTTATCGTATTTAACGTATTTTATCAAAATTTACTTCGAATATAGGAAAAAAAATCCAAACTTAATTTTGTACCAAAAAGCTTGGGAAACTTTAAATACAGTTATGGTTACAGTTGTGAAACGGTACACCCTATTGTTCTCTTTCGATGTAGTGATAAAATGCTAGAAGTTTAAAAGAGGAAGAATTCTTTTTGTGTTTCATGGCCAGGTTCCAAAAAGCTGTTCCTGTTCTTTGTCTTCCGCAGTGTTTCACACACACAGCGACATTGGAGGGGGGGGAAGGGTTAGAGATTATTAGCGGTGAACTTTAAAGGGATAAAATTTGCCATCGCAGCGAAATTAGTTTAACGACGACAGCCGGACTTGCCTCCTTTATCACCCGAGAACAATCGAATTAGCGTCGGACTTGCCGAATGAAGATACAGTGTCATTCAATTGGCGCCCAGAGGCTTAAAAGAAGCGAATTTGAACAAAAGAGTGTTTTACTCCTATGTGGTTTGAAGAGTTTAAAATTATTTACTTGCTCGGTATTAATTTTGGGAAAAGTTTTGTTAACATCTTCAATTGTGTTGATTAAAGATGAAGCTTTTAAGAACGAGGTATTTGCGATTAACTTTCAGAACAGTATAAGTTAGTTGGATTGAACTTTGTTTTCGGATGAGCTATGCTTGTGAATGCCGAGTAAATAATTATTGTCACGATCGAATTATCCTAAGTCTAGTGGGGATTAAATTTTTGGATTGAAGAAATATCAGTTGGAGGGAAAGAAATTTACTCCTATTCAAAGAGAGAAGGAAACCAAAGTTGGAGCTAAAAATACTTTAACCAAATATTTAACAAGATGTATGATATTCATGTATTCGAAAAAAAATTAAGATAGTTAAAAAAGTGTAAGTTAAATGGTAAAAAATCGACAACGACTATCATTTTATTAAATGTTAGCCTTATTGTTTGTTGAGTTTAATTTTAATAAAAACACGTATTTTTGAGCTTCATATCACAAATTTTCGACTGAGTTAACAACTTTTTTTTTTTAATGTTTCCTCTTTAAATTTTATTCCATATTATTATTAATAACCCAATCTGGTCCTAAGTTAGCTTTTTCAAAGCAGTGTCATATTTTGATATGAAATAGCTTCCTCTACGTATTTAGAGAAAAATCGTACTTAGAATGGATCATATTCAAAGTACTAGTTCAAGTAAATGAAAATCATGTTTTAATAGTGTGATATATTTATCACGATTTAAAAATGTCTATCTTATTAACATAACTAAATAACAAATAAAAGTAAGGCATTTTTAAGGTAAGAAAAGTAATAAAAATAGGGCATTTTAAGCAACATTTTTATCATGTATTCAGAAGAAAATACTCAAGAATGTTTAATCCTTTTGTCTTTGCTTCAGCAGATCATGGGTTCAAAACCCACCTTGAGTGTCTTTTTTGTTTGCAGTGGTTCAGAATCTATTAAACCTGATCTAATTACCTCTCGGGAGCAGAAAATAACCATTGCGAGACAAAAAAAGCATTATTTGAATATATTGTAAAAATAAGTCCCGCCCACTTTGCATATGAGACACAGACGATAAATTCACACAACGGGTCATCAAATAACACTTTGCTAGTTAGATTCTGCATTACAATAGTTAGTACAAAGAAAAAAATGCTATGTACAGTAGAGTAATTTAAGTTATTTCCAGTTTTTTTTTTATTCCTGATTTTTATCCACTCTTGCTTTATAAAACAATAATTGATATACTTTCAAACATTTCCAACCTAATTGATTAACTAATTTCGTCAAAACATTTTGATATCTCTTATAATAACATTATTATCTTGATATTTTTTATTTATAGTATCTAGCATTAAAATTGTTAATAAAATTAACTGCAATTTGTGTAAGTTATTAAAAAAATAAAATGCGTAACTTTAAATTGTATTTTATTACAGAATTTAATAGTATCATTTCAAAAATAAATTACATAAGAATTTATTTTCAATGTATGTAGAACATTTATAATGCTATATATATATATATCATAGAAATTAAAGTTTTCTACTTATGATATATTTAAATTTTTTTTCAATAAAAATCGCTTTGAAATGTTAAAATATTATATCAAATAGTTTATTATATTTCGCGAAAACTTTTTCAGAAATTTACTTGAGGATTATTGTTATTAATTTTTCTAATGCATAATTCTCTCCAATAAATTATATAATAACTGATTAAATTGACTGTCACATAAAATTTTGAATGGGAAATAATTTGAACACATTTGAATATAAAAAATATTCATAAATTCATTTTATACTTAATTATATGCTAATAACCGTACATTAAACATTGTCATAATTTTTTATTCATTAAAAATTGACTTAAGAAACTCTTAAAATAAATTTAAATATAATTGGAGAGAGAGAGAGAGCAGCAGATCAATGTTAAATTTCTAAGGTCTTAATAATTGTTATGTAGGAATGCTATGAGAGACCATTTTTGCTATTAAAATAAAATTACCTGTTAGAGAATATAATTACTTTGAGTTCAAATTTTTAATCTACTGTTTCATGATTTATGTTTAATATTTTAGAATAGTTATAATGAGAGAGTGTTTGTTAACACAGCTAATTCATTTTTAAAATTAGTCATACACAAGTGCTAATATGTTACGCAAAATCTAGAGTAAAGTTGAGTTTTATTATATTTTAAAAATTGATAGACACATTTTCTTATATTGTCATAGTTAATTTTCATTTTATTTTGTATATTATAATTTAAGAAGAAAATTTAAATCTCAGATACTTACTTAGAATTTTTTTTATTGTTATATATATATACATAAAATAATTAATATTTGAAATAAATTGTACTAGAATTAATGCGATTCAAAGAAGTTTTTATATTATTTTCAATTAGCAAAATTCCCTTTCTTTCTTCTTAGAAACAAAATCATTCAAAATCTTAATTTTATTTATATAATTTAGCTTAATTTAATTTATTAATAGTTAAGTATCAGAGCGGGCAAGTAATGAGTTCTACTTCATTAGATATAAATATGATGAATGCTTTAACTAAAATTAAAAAGATTCATAAAAACATATTTAAGAGAAATTTAAATATATAACCTTATAAATATTATTGGAATTCCATGTAATTAGTGATTAAGTGTTGTATTATTGATAAATGAGTTATTTAAAATTAGTATTTAAAAACGTAGAAAGTACTGATAGCGGTAAAATATCATTAGTATATTTCTGTTATGTCAAAATATCTTGGTGGATGTTTAAAAAAAGTCATCTGTAACATTATTTTCAAAATTTTTAAACTTAGTTTTACAGAGGTTTGCCACCATTTAAAATTATTAGATTGAATTGCTTATCACTGTGCCTGTCTACACATACATTTATTACTCATCAACAATGAAAAACATTAAAGGTTCCTTTCAATTTTATTAAATTTATTCCTTATCAGATTTATTTTATACTGGAGAATGTATACTTAATATACTGGAGAATGAGGCTATCATCACTCCAGATGGAATGTTTGTATTGAAGATTCAGAGGGATTTTGTTGAATAAGTAGAAATATTCTAAGAAGACAAGAACCAAAGTTTGTGGCTCATTAAAAAGTCTCTGAAGAACATTTATCTGTTAACTAATTCATTGACATATCTTGAGTTGTATTCCATTAGAAGTCAGGCAAATTTGGCTCATTCCCCTGATTCATCCCTGGTATCAAGGTGATTGTCCTGGAAGATCTCTTGCTATTGGTTGCGATAGATATGTTCAGACTACACTTTCCCGTTTCTTCAATGGCCACCTGAAGGGACTTACTTTTGAGAGAAGTCTCAAAATATATCCGAATTGCCCTAAATGCCAAAATTAACCGGCATCACTGCTGATATTATTGAGTGTCTGGAGTTGTCTCTTGATGATTTATACAAGCCTCCCAAAATTATTTTTGATTTTCTGAAAGTGAGTAGACTCGTGAACCTCGTCTAGTATACTTCTATAAATGGAGATTAGTAACAACAACAACCAAGGTTTGTTAAGTGGTTTGATAATAATTTACCATGAGGTTTAAAATAGTTTATACCATGATTGTTTTGAAAACCGTGAACCCATAATAACAGGAATATGACTGAAAATAGTTTGCAGAAACTTAAAGATGAAGATGTGGTTTATTTCCTGATTGCGATAATGTTTTGTGTATTGTGAAGCATACCGAACCAATATGGTAGCTGATTCTGAATTTGCGTTCATAATTGACAGTGTTTCAATTATCAATAGCTCCGACTAATTAGTTTACCCGTGGTCTTTTGTGCAACAATTTTAAAAATTTGAAATTTACTCATCGTACTGACAAAACACATTAAATCTGTAATAAATTTTCATTGATTAAAATAGTAAAGTTTTAACACATTTTTTAATTTTATTACTGTTTTTTTAATATTGTTCATTAAAACCCGAGATTCATTTTAATAGGAGTTGCGAAGGTCTTCTATACACACCCACACACCCAGATATATATATATATATATATATATATATATATATATATATATATATATATATATATATATATATATATATATATATATATATATATATATATAGGCATACTGATGAGCATTTTATCAAGTAATCAATGACAGAAAACGTATTATTTTGATTTTTGTATTACCTTCTCTGTAATAATAAAACTACATTTTAATGAAAAGAGTTTTAGAGAATTATATGAATTTACATGTATTTTTAAGAGCGTTTTGTGACTATGCAATGTTACAATTTACTGATTCTTTAAATTATTTCTTTAATAAATCACAAACACATTAAAAAAGTTTTTTTTTGTGTTAATGTTTCAAACAATACTAAATATGTCTATTCACTGGAAGAAATTTATTTCTGAAATTTTGTGATGTCTCTATTATTGTTTTTTCATAATAGTCTTGTTCTTTATCCGAATTTTTAATTACGAATTCTCTAATGACAAGAGAGTACTTAAATAATGATATATAATAATAAGAGAGATTTACACATGTATACACACACACACACACACACAGAATATGAGTTTTGAGTAAATACATACACAAGTAAAAGTTCTTATTTCCTCATCTTTATTTAATTTAAAATAAATATTTACTATTTGAATATGACAGTGTAATCTTTCAAATTAATGTTTTGATTTCTTTGAAAAATGTAAATCAAAATTTAGTATAACCGTAAAATAATACATAATTTATGGTTATATTAAATTTCAAATTATAATTAATCTATAATTTTTATCATAATTAATGAGATGCAACAGCCCTAAGCTCTGTTCTTCATATTAAATTGATTAAAAAATATGACCGAACACTAATCAACAGATTCTGACTAAAAATGGTCTATTTTTTTAAGAAATGTAAGAAAAAACTGCCTTAGTTAAGTATAGTTAAATCAATTTAATGTGAAAAATGTTTTGGGCTGGTTTTCTCCATTAATTAATATATCATTTTACAATCATATTAAATTTAAAAGTTCATTTTTCAGAGAAATTATTACATTTTAATTTGAAAGAGTACATTGTCACACAGAAACAGGAAATTTAATTTATTTGAAATTAAATAAATAGCACACATTAAGAAGTATTTTCCCCTTAAATATGTATTCAAACAGACTTTATATCTTGAATCCTTTGTATAATAGTTTTACAAAAATTGTGGTTCTATACGGTATTCTGGTTCTCCTCATTACTATATAGTTGTAAAAAATAATTAGGATTATTGTAATAAATTGTGAAAAAATTCTACTTTCGATAGTAAGAAAAATAATCTTAACAAGGTTCAAGAAAAATAAAAAATTCGCAAACTGTTTTGTATTTCAATTAAATTCGCTTTTTATGTAATTTTTAACTTTATGCAATTTTTTCACTTTTTAAATATAATTCCTTTTTTACATTACATGCAGTTATTTTATCATTGTCCGCTTTTCTGGAATTTTTGGCCTCATCTGTTTGATAATTATCACGTGAGTTAGGAATTTAATACATAATTGAAAACTTCTTTTAATGTTAAAAAAACATAACAATTTACTATTTAAAACAAATGGATTGTTAACTTAATTCTAGAAAAGTCAGTGAAACTAAAATATTGGAATGTGAGCTAAAAAAAAGCGATTAATAAAAGTAAGTAAAGATTGGTTTACTTTAATAATTTTATATATTTTATATTCTAAAATGTTTGAATCTTGGCTAGTTTGGATGAAAGTGTAGATATATAGATATTTTATTTTAAATTAAAATCTTCACTTCAAACAATACTTTCTCAAATGAGAATTTTGTGTATAATTTTTAATAATTTTCTGAACTGCAGAAATTTATATTTCATTTTATCAAAAATTTATGAACCTATAACTTTTTAAATTATTTTTTACGGTACAATATAACTTATTTGAATGTTCAAAAAGTTATTGAAAAATGAGGAAAAAGTGAGGAAAGAAACAAAATTATAGACATTAATCTGTTTGATAAAGAATATAATTATTTATATATATATATATATATATATATATATATAGATATATATATATATATATATATATATATATATATATATAGAGATACATACACGGCGACAGCTTTATCCTGTTGGCGGCAAAAACATTGTATTAAACTAAAAGCTTGGAGTTTATTTTCAGAAACTAGCTTTACTTAAGTTATTTGTTACTTAGATACAACATATTTAAGTATTTTCAAAATGCCCCCTTGGGGCATCGATACAGTGCCTTAAACATCACGTAAAATGTTTTGCAATGGGCCGCAAAAGCAGTACAATTTTGTTAATTGTATAAAGTTGTAACCCTGTATATATATAAGTTGTCACCCATGTATATATATATATATATATATATATATATATATATATATATATATATATATATATATATATATATATATATATATATATATATATATATATATATATATATATATATACATATATATATACATATATATATATACATATATATATATAGTGAAAATAAGATGTTTGTACATGAATGTTTTATGTTTTTTTCTTATAAGCTTATTGTGGGATTAGTGTTCAGGAACACAATACATATATAGTGTGTGCCATTAAAATTAAAACTATGCATCTTTTAATAGATTTTAAAAATTGGCAATAAACAAATGCTAAAATATATATAGAAAACTTTATTAAATAAATAAGAACAGCGTAACTCTAATTATCCGAATCAATTAGGACTGGACCGCATACTGATGATCAAAAATTCACTTGATTAAATTTTTCAAAAAGGGTCGATTTTAATTAGTTGATGTTTGCTGGAAAGGGGAGAAATCTAACATATTTCATTAAAGAAAAAGAACTTTTAATCAATCAAAGCAAAAGTCAACACTTTTACATGTTAAGGTACTTACAAGTGCTGTAAGTTAATACAGTATGTATGTACAGTACCGTAAATAATATTGCTTGCTAAACATCTCATTCAAAGGAAGGTATTTTTCTGTCTTCATACGTTTTCAAACCACTTCTATCCCCTTTAAAGCAGTTTCAAAGCTGGCAAATGCTTTCACCATCTGAGGGTACTCTACTTCAACTTCAACATTAAAGTCTTCTTCTGTCTCGACACTTTCAATAAGTTTACAATAATTTGCAAATTCAAATTTAAAGTTTTAGTCATAATTCATTTTCTAATATATTAAACACTAATTTTCTTGTATATTCAGTATTCGAGAGTTTTCAAAAGGATGTTTTTGAACTCCTCAAGTGACATATCATTCTGATCGTCTCCTTTCTTCAACCCTTCTTTTTCTTGAGCTATTTCCTTTTTCTCATTTTCCTTCACTTTTTAAGGCAGTCTAATTTATTTTTTAAAATTTCTAAAAACAATTCGGATAGATGGTGTTTGGATAATTATAGTTCTACTGTATTAGCAAAAGCATTCCTGCACTGAAAAATATTTATAAGATAATTGATTAGCTATGGTCGTTTCTAGATTCTATAATTTTATCTAAGTCTTAAAATTCTAAGGAAATAGTTTACTTTATAATATAAATATGCAAATGTTTCTTATTTTTATTAGAAAAAAAATGTGTTGGAAAATTAAATCTCTTTTATATTAAAAAATAAATGAATGGATAAAGTTCTAAAAAAATTTAAACAAGAAATAATGATATTGATTGCAAAAATCACATTTTAAAAATCAGATATTTAACTCTCTGAAATAAAATTGTTTTATAATAATCACAGAACTATTGATCAATTAAGTATATGTTATCTTAAGAAAGTAATTTTTGAGAAATACATTTATAAAACTCCATTGTAAAGCCAAATATATAGTTTAATGAAACAGAAAATGTATTTGGAACCTTAACACATTTGTGACCTTCTTTGCAAAATGAGATTTACACGCATGAATCAGAATGTCAAACTACAGAGAAATAAATATTATTATCTTGGGAAACGCCATCTGGTTACCAAATACTTGGCATTGTCTGGACTGAATATTGTGTGGTAAATAAAACTTAATTCTCCATCTTTGCCAAAATTAATTCGCCAACGAATGGGAAGAAAAAGTCATAAACTTTGCTTTTGGTTTGTTGTGAATTTTAATAGACTATATCGAAATATATTTTAAAGATGCTTCTTTTCCATTTTTAATACTCATCTTTCATTTAACTTCTAAATAATAGCTTTTAAATAATGTTCTAAAACAGACAATCTTTGGAAATGTTATTGTTATAAATGAAACATTAAATGTTACGTGAATTTGAGTTGAATTGATTATAATGTTTTTAATTTTTAAGCAATTAAAATTAATTTTTCTGAGTGAAATGTGTCAGTTATGTTATAATATTATCAAATTGATTATTAAATCAAAACAGTCACTTAACTATTTATAAATTAAAATTAAAGTAATTATTAATTTTAATTTTTGTTAAAATAAATATAAAAAATACAAATTAAGTTATTTAAAATAAAAAAAAAGGAATGAATTAATTGTTAACATTTTATGCAAGATGTTGAGTTTATTAGATATTAAAATTTTAACTTGCGAAATTGATTTTTTTAAAACTTTGATTTAATCTATAAAAACATGCGAGAATAGTTTAAATAACTTTTCTGCATCATTTTGCATGTGTTATATTTGCTTCAGAAAACGAGACCCTTTAAGAGGTTTCCAATTGGGTAATTTCTTCCGATATCAAAGAAACTAGAATCAATAGTTTGTATTCAAACTCCACAACCTTCAAAAGAATAAAGAGAGATTCGCTTTAGTTTTTACCTTTATCGACACCTTTGAGTAGAAACTTTACGGCACACTAAAAAAAAAAAAAAAGAAAGATACCTGTCTCTGAAGTAAAATCTTTTGTCGAAAATGTTTTTTTTCTATTTTAAGTTTTCTCCTGAGTTTCAAACCAAACTCTTTTTAGAAAAATTCTGTCAAGAAAATACTTTTCGACCCGTTGGTTTCAATTGAATTCTAGATACTTAAACCCTTTAATCATTATACACTTGATTGAACCACGTTTTCAAATTAAAGCTTTACCAATTACACATTATACTCTGCTCAAAAGATACTTTTAAAGGTGTTTTTTTTTTATGGAAATTCATTTATATAGTAACATTTTTTTTTATCTTTTTCACTCTTATAACTTTTTTCTCATGAATAAAATGCGACTGGGTGAACGTTGTTCTTTTGATCTTGTCCCTTGTGATATCACAATTTGGAAAAGCACTAATTATTTTCTTGCTTACTTTAAATTTAAGGAATTAGAATTGAAGAAAGCTACAGAAGGTATTAACACAGTTTTAGAAAGATTTCGATAACGAATTAAAAAAAAAATAAATGTTTTAGAATAAATATTTTTGGCAACAGCTTATTATTTGAAATGAGAAATATCGTCTGCTACTTTTAAATTTATTCTTGTTTCAAAATGTAACATATAAACATGCTGTGAACTGAAGGATATGTTTTTGCGCATTCCGAAGATAAACGATCTTATTCCAGAATTCAAAAACGTTGTGAAATGCATGGTACTAAAATTTCCAAGTGCAAAATAAGCAATATTATTAATCGGACAGGTAAAAACTGTCAATCATTATTTCTACATGGAAAGAAGACTCCAAACGAATATCCGTAAAAGGTACGTACTGTTTTAAATGTTTCTAAAGTGGAATCGCTGGTAACAAGAGAAAATCCGTCAACACAGAAATCAATTGCAAAGTCTCTAGATACATCTTAGCAACAATAAATAAAATAATAAACCAGTGTTTACAACTCAAAAATGCTAAAACACATAATGTTTACCAGCTTTTGGCGAGATATGAGGCTCAACGCAAAACATTTTGTAAAATTTTGTATGAAAACTACTTAGCAGTAGATACATAGAAAACATTGTGACCCTTGATGAAGCATGGGTTTATCTAAATGACTGTAACAAAAAAAAGGTCTTTTTACAATAGAAAATGAGGAGAAAAAATGTACAAACCCGTTTCCGTCAATGTAGAGAAAGTTTCAGTAAGGGGCTTATGATTGTCGAAGGTTTCTCCTACAATGGGAATTTAAAAATAAGAAGAGTGGAAAGAAATATTAAAATCAACTCATCATACTATCAGGAGAAGGTTTTACGCCCAATATTTACATAAGAAATTACACTTCTTTATCCCAATGACTTTCAAAGAGATAAACTCCATCAAGACACTGCAAAAAGTTATATTTCGAAAACTACCACTGCATTCCTTGAAAAAATGATGACCAATACAGGTATTGCATGTATACATTTTCAACATATTCCTGCAAAGTCACCTGACGTTTCACGTACGGACTATTGTGCCTTTGATCTATTAAAAAAAAGGCTCTTTCTAAACGCAAACCCACCACGAAAGATGGACTCTGGAAAGTAGTGGAAGAGGAATGAATGGAAAGCAATACCCCTGGAAATATTGCGAAAAGCTCTTCTATCATGGAAATCACGATGCAGACTTATAGTCCAGGAAAAAGGCTATAACATTGAACATTTAAAAAAATAATCTTTACATTTTAAACATTAATTAAATGGCCGCGAAATCGTCCTAAAAATAATGTGTATTTGAATTAAATTTAAGTAATTGCATATTTTTTGAAGAAAGAAAACTTTGATGATCAGGCAAGAAAATAAATATTTAAAAGAAAAATAAAAAATATTCATAACAAAAGTTATTCCATTGTATTTAATTTTAATGATTAAACAATAATTACATGATATAACATTATTATTATACAATAATATTTTTTAATAAATGATGCATTTTGAAGTATAGATATTCGCTATCACATCTAACATTAAATTTTTGCATTATTACATTAGTAATCTCTTCTAAGCATAAATTCGTCATGAAAGCAAATAATGGGAATTATGAAAACATTGTCTAAAGCAATATTTTACTATACTACCGTACTAGTGTGTAAAAATTCATATTAATTATACAGATGGTTTGCTTGATTAGTTTGTCGCTCAATGGTCGTTTTTTGCACACGAGGGCCAACTAGACCTGGTCCTACGGTTTAAAGTGGATTCCGAACCACTACAAACGTCCATGCTCAAGATGGGATCCAAACCTACAAACTGTTGAATCAAAGGCAAGAGCACTAATTAATTATATAGAAAATAAGAAAATTAATGCATTCATTGAATTGATAATAAAGTGCTCTTTTCTACAGATCGCTATCATGAAATGAAAAAAAAATCATCCCTTCAATGTTGTGAGAATATTAGTGTTACATATATGAAAACACACTTTTGAAAGCTGGTTCCTATATAAACCAGCCAAATCCCCCCTTGCCTTTGCATAGTATCAGAAGTGTAATCCTCAGTAAAATAGAGTATGACAGAGTTTCCTTTTATGCTGATGCGGCTATGGACAGGCAATGGAAAACTCTACTTGATGGGAAAAATAATCTCTGGCTCCTTACCACGAACTGTTGGTGTCCCTTGTTTCCGGGTGACAACTGGACATGACTGTCTACAAAAACATCTGCATCGAATAGGTGTAATGGACTCTTTGCTCGTTGTCTATCATGCAGTTACGGATGTCGCTCACCTCAAGAATTGCCCTGAAGATTTAAAGTTTATGATTGCCAACTCTTTTGAGGACTTTAGTCTCGTTTTCATACTTGTTCATCTTATTATTGGGCTGCTCGTCGATTAATGGCAGAGATGCAGGTGTAGGATGAAAAAAATTATATGAAAATACTGTCATGACTAAAAAAAATTATTATTATAATATGTCATATTTTTAGTTAAAAACTTACTGTTAAAGAGAACGAAACTTTTTTTATTCACAGAGAATCATCAAAATGATTTGATACTTAATTTATAAAAATGTCTCATATTTAAGGTATTTCTTCATTGCATAAACTTTTATAACGTTGTAACCATTGTTATTATTCAAAGAGAAGAAACATTTTTATACACATGATGAATATTAATAGTTTATTTAGATGATAAAAACTGACACGGCCTTGTAAAAATATTCATAGAAAAAGTGGCATTGTTTAAAATTATAATGGCATTAAATTAATTTTCTTACAAATTTTTTAATGAAATTTTCAGAATTATTTTGAAGTTAGCTAAAATTTTTATTTTTATACAAATTAAAGCCAATTACATTAAAATTTGAGATTCATTTATTTTATTTGTATTTTTGTGAGTCGAATATAAATTTCATTCTAAGCAGCATTCTTGAAAAAAAATTTACATCTCACGAAACACTAATATTCATATGATTTACAGGATTAAAATTGTGCTTCCTGTGCAGCAGAAAACTAACTGGTCACTAATTTATTTTCTGTAGCTTTTAATTCATATAAATTCTCAAGTACTTTGTCGATAAAAATGAATATCATAAATTTTCGCCCACAAAATATTTACACTATTTTAAAAAATGTAGATATTTGTAACAGTAAAGCTAATTTAAGACAATAATTAGAATATTAATCTTGAAAACCAAATTTACTCTCACTTCAAATATGGAAAACCAATTTCATTTGTATCGGAATATACGTCATCATGATGTGTGAAATGCTTTTTCTATATTTAACTATTATATGAAAAACATCACAATATAGAAATTCGCTAAAATATTTTATTTAAGCAACTTTTAATTGAAATAAATTTGATTTTTAGGTAGATAATGCATTTGTTATTTAAAGTAAGAATTTATTCTGTCATATAGTGTGTTCCAAAACTATAATTTATATTCACATGAAAGTCTCTGAAAATTGTACGAAATATATTGAAATTCTGTATGTGTGACATTTCCATGAGAAATAAATAATTTTATGTTTCTAAAATTTGATTATTATCAAGTTTCGAAGAGAAAGATATTTTTGAAATTTTTGTCTTTTTTTAATCAAATACATAAATGAATGTGTTATCTTTTAACTTTTTCTCCACTTAAAATTATATAAATTAAGCACGCATTTTCACACTAAATATTTGTCAATTATTTATTTCTTTATATATATCACCATATAGAATATTTTTTCTGTAAAAGAAAATTTAAAATAATTTGTCTAGATGAACTTTTGCAGAAATGTTTAAAGGATTAGATTTTATTTATTTAGCACTTAATTCCGATTTAATTTTATTAAAACCATCAATAACATTTACAATTTAATTATATTTTAAATAATGATTTTATATATTCTTTGATGGCATGTTTATTCCTTTAAAAAGAGTTAACAGCATTTTTCGATATTTAAAATTGAGGAAAGATAAATAAGAGATTATCGTTTAAAATGAATTATTCTTAAGTAAAAATTCATATAATCTAACAATAAGTTGCATATTTTTTCATATAAATATCTGAGTAAAGAGGTTGATCAGTGAAAATGTTTTTTCTTAATTGTGATTTTAATATTAAATAGTATGAATTGCTAGTTTAATTGATTATTTTCACCCAGATATGTCGATTTAACATTAGTTTTTATGGTAAACCATACTATATTCTATGCTTATTCACAATATAATTTGTAAAAATTCCATTTGAGTTAACAATTAATAATATTTTGTTTTCGAAATGTCTTTACTAAAATGTAAATTTTGTTATAATTATATTTTGGTAAATTTTAACAATATTTGTAAATAATTTTTCTTTTTCCAAAATCAGTTTTAAAAGTAAAGATAGCTTAGTATCTACATACATGCGTGATCAGAAAAATCCCAGAATTCCCACTCGTGGCGTACTTCCGAGTTGAAATGAACTTTATTTTCTCTTAGAGTAGATAACGAGCCATTTTATTTATAGGCACTAAAAGAAAAAATGTAAAAAAACATGGAAATCTCCTAAAAGCATATTCGAACTTATCATCTCATCTCGAATGGTGGCAGGATATCACGTGACGCCCGGAAGTGCATGTCTATCCTGCTTATCCGAATCCAGGTACCGGCATTCTTTTTTTTACGTCTGCAAAATGTGGTGTTTCGTGCAGTGATTTTTTTTTCTGTCCACAAGCAGTCGGTCAATGCTAATTACTTCCGGTTAGATGGAGCGAATAATAATACATTCGGAGGAGGATTTACGATTGACCATAATTTTCTATATCTTCAGCTAAAAATAGTACCGCTGTGCGAATGCATGATTCTCTTCTATTCAAGTCTGAATCTGAATTTGAGAAAAAAATAATTTTTCTCGTATGTTTTATATCGTCTTACATTATTATGTGCTTATATATACTAAAATAGAATATTCTATACAGAATATTTCTGGAACTTTATTTTAAGATATGAAATTTGAAGATCATTGCAGAGTTTAAAATAAATCGCAATATTCTTTTAAAGAGTGATTTTATTAAAAAGAACATTTTGTTTGGCTATACTTAGCATCATTCTAAAGTTTCGACTCTTGTTTGAATATAGAAAATATAAGATAATTATCAAAAATATCTAATATAAAAACTTGTAAACGTCCTTTCTGAATAACCAAAATTTGTCTATTTATTATTTAATAGTAATGATTCTAATTAAATAAAATTTAATGGACAATCGAATTAATTTATTAAATAATTTAGGATAAATATACTAAACACAATCTTTCTTGTAGAATATTAATTTACTCTTTAATCCTTTTTTGCATGAATTTTTGAAATTAATATGCTTTTTCTGATATATTTTAGTATTATTGAAATATCAGATATTTTTTTATCTAATAACACAAATATGTAGTTCCATTACTAGTAGTGTTTAAAAAAACATAGTAAAACATTTTAAAGAAAAATAATAATCAATTTTAAACTTCTTTGCAATTATATCATTACCTTACGATAAGATCCGTTATCGAATGAAAATAGATGATATAATTTTGCAATAATAATTCATTTAATCTTTAATGGCTAGCATTATGAAATATAGAAAAACTAAATACCATAGCCAGTTTTCATGAGATATTCTGCATTTTTGAATAAAAATAATAATTTAATTTTTAATTTCGATTAAATGATAATTTCTTTTTAATAATTGTTTTTTTGCAATTATTCAAACAATGTTTTGCATTTTAACAAAAAGAAGTTGACATTGACATTGACACCAGCAAACTCCCCTGTACCTAACTCCAAGGAGCTTTACCAGTTTAATGGGAGCTGCTGGGACTTTTATTTAAAAAATAAGTTAAAAAATGATATTATAAAAATTTTTACAACAGTTGAACATGATTATCTTACAACATGGCTTTAAATATGCAATCAATTTCTGGTTAATTGTAAAGATGAAAACAATAATGACAATATAATGGAGTCTATGATGAATTATATACAGTTAACATTATAATTGTAATTTTGCAAAGCTCTTGATTGTAATTGAATAAAAATTTATAAATCATATTAAAAAAGTTTTTGATATTTACAAAGACAGAGCCTTAATTTGGTCAAAACATGTTTTTAGCTCAGTTGTAGAAGAGTTCCCAATCCAACAAACTAAGTTTTCATTGTTTATTAGGAATTCAACTGTTTTATCTAATTTTGCTCTCGTTGTACGATTTCTCAGAATTCTCTTCTTATAGATGATCTTCCCATTTTCGCTGGGTATGGCTAAATGCCAGGATAATGTTAAGGAGCAAGTTGTGAAGAAAATAAGTGGATTGCCTTCTTTTCCACAAGTGCAATCTTTGGAATCAGAAATATGGAACCTGTGGAAGTAAGATGAAAATGGTCCGTGCCACGTAAAGAAAAGTACCTCATTCCTAGTCCAGTTTAGGGTTTTCCTGCTAACTTTCGGTATCATCTCGGGTACATTTCTTCCAGTTTTTCCATTATCTCAATCTTCCTGCCAACGATCCATTATCCAATCATCAAGTAAAGATTTGGTATGACAACGTGGTAATGGTAGGACCTGAGAAGAATTACTTGACAGTACAGCCGCTTTTGCAAGTCTGTCCGCTGCCTCATTTCTTTCTGTACCTTGATGGGCCTTTACCTAACCAATCCTGATGTTATCCGATGTTGTTAGATCTTGCATTTCTCGTACCATAGGACATTTGTTAAGAGGATTAGATAAAGATTTAAGGCATGCTTGACTATCTGACCAGATGTTTTTTGTTGGCAGAGGTTGTGAAGCAGCTACTTGAATGGCTTCACGCAGAGCATATACTTCAGCTTTCTGTACTGTGTTCTCAGGTTGTAGCCCAGCACTCCAAGTACTTTGTAATCCGAGTTCAGAGTATACTATCATTCCGGATCCAACTCTTTCTTCTATTTTTGAGCCATCTGTGAAAATTATTAGGAAGCCTTCACTGAAACATAGTATATGGTTTTGCTCTTGTATTTTTACTTTGCTCTCTATATTGAAGACTCCAGGGTGGATTGTTTCTTCTTTTATAACTTTTTCAATCAAATTTGGTGCAGGAAGAATAGGATCAACTTCAACAAAAAGAAGTTCTTTTTCAATAAGTTCATTACTGAATAAAAAATTTTCTTGAATTATAAATACCAACTTTAAAATTTAAAAAAAATATTCTTTTAGTGCAATTGATATGATAATACCTTATCAGGCATTTAAATTGGCGCAGCTTGTCCTATTTTTGCAATTTGCGCCATAAAATCCATTCAACCAATTAACCATCTTATCAAGAGTAAATTGTTAACTTTCTTATTATCCTTATTGTATCTTCATATTTTGAAAAAAAAATTTATCAAATAAATATTAAGAAGCCAAATGATTTATTCTAACTAAATTTTTTTCACATTAAATTAATTACTTTGCAATTCAAAGTTTGTTTAAAATTCAAGTTATCACTTCATTAATTTATAGAAGTAAATTACAATTTTTGCTATAAATATAAAATTATAAAATGTTAATAGATTTTCATGAGATTTGATACATATTAATTTTTAGATTACTATACATATAAATTTACATAATGTGTACTTACCAAAAACTATAATTTTAGAGAAAAGATTAATATAATTAAAACAAACCACATTCATTGGATTACATATTTGAAGAATTATTGGGTAAACTCATTATAATGGTAAATGTAAAGGAATATATTTAATTTAATATTTATTTTTAAGTATATTGTTTATTAATTATTATGACAATATAATTAATGTATATTGTAATATTTATTTTAAGCTCCATAATCTAAATCCTATTTTTGAATATTACCTGTGATTTATGTTTGGAATTTTTAATTCTTCAAGTAATAATAATATAAACAAAAACTATATTTCATTTCTAATTTGCTTTTAAATAAATTTCTCAATAAAGGAATCAATTTAAAATAGTTAAAACCCCGATTTAATTTAAATTTAAGATATTAAAAATAATAAGTTTATTAAAAAGCCTCCAGTAAATAACCTTAAGCATTTTATTATAAAAACGCATCTTTTCATTCTAATCACTTAGATTACTTTTCTCTCAAATGATTTCTTGGCTCGAATTTAAATGAAAAACCATTTTTAAAGACCTGAGACAAATTAAGAAACTTTCATCGCAATCAACATCATGTTTCCTCTTTCAGAAGAGATTTTGTTCCAATAGTTACGTTAAAAGGACCTATTTAAAATCCACTTTTTTACACAGAAAGATGACATCGTCTCTTTCCTAAGCTAATTTGTGTATCGTCCTTTTAACCTGCTTGAGCGCGTTTCGCTAACGAAGCGTCTAATTGCGAAGTTTTTTTTTAGTTCGTTCAATTTGAATTGAGCTTTACTAGGTGATTCAGGGATTTTTACCTGATTATAAGGCGATTTTGGATTCAGATGGAAAGAAAAAAGGTTTAGTTTTTGTTCGTTGTCGAGAATGGTTGATTTAGGTACGATGCACTTATTGAACTCAAGGGAATTCAAGTATGAGAGTTGCGGTAAATTTTGTTTTCTTACAAAGATTTGATTATTTTGCACAGCAAAAGTGTGCATGAATCCCTCAAGAAAACACATTTTATGTCTTAACTATTCCCTAATTAGGGAAAGTTTGAGGATTTTTTTTTAAGATTTCAACCTCAGTAATTTATTTTTCTACGTGTGCTAAACTGATAGCAAATTTTTTTTTCCATTAATATTTTTCAGGATATGCAAATATTTAAATTTATAAAATAAAGTTTAAAATTTAAACTTAGTTTTTAGAAATGTACAGATTTTCTTCATCTTTACTACTCCTAAATTGATGCTTTCAAGCGTCTTAATTTGGTTCATAGAAAAAAACTAAATTTATCTGTGTAATTGCAGATAATATATCTATTTCACTACTCGATGTATAATCATAAGACCTAAGACAAAATGAAAATTGAATTTTAGGATTAAACTAAAGTGAAAGTTAGATTTTATGTACTTTAAATTGACAAATTCAGCAGCTTAGCGAGTCTTAAGATTATTTAGGAGCTTTTACCTCATAAAATGAGGAGACAAAACCACAGGATGTGCAATGTACAAATATAAAGATGGCAGTATTATCACTTACAAAATTTATAGAAAGACAGTTCATAGTACTGTTTCGGCTGTGATAATGAATTAAAAAAACAAATTTAATAATTTTGAATGCATACAGTATTCGAGTGCTTGAAACTAAACGAATGTGAAATTTCTTTTGAGAAATCATTTGGAAATTTGACAACTCAAGATACACAATGTAATTGCTGCTGTGATATTCAATTTCCAGGACTAATTTTCCACCACGGGCAAAACAATAATTGATAGCAAATATTGAATAACCGAAATCAACGAAGAATACTTAGAATTTTCAGTGTGATCAAATAAGCAACATTGCAGGAAATAACTGTGGAAATTAATATTGAGTGTACTTTAGACGTTAGGAAAGTACTGTAAAGATTAGGTTTAATGGGCCAGTAGGCTGAGTCGAGTGCCTGTACTAAATGCATGGCATAGTCTACATGCACCTATTTTTTTGCTTGGAATCATATAGAATGAATTCTAGAGGTACCAGTTCATTAACCAGCGGGTACCTGTGAATCAAGTCACGGAGGCGAGTAATGTTACCCGTGCTATAATACCACAAACCCGTTTATAGGGTGGGCCACATTCATACATCATCACAGAAGAAAGGACAGAGAAAAACAGAAAAAAAGTAATTTCCATGATCAAACCAGGATTCAAACAAGGGACCCACAGATCAGGGATCAGGAGAGCTAAACACTCAGCCATCGGTTGGCTAATTTCAATTATTTTACACATAATCATTTAATTCTTGACTAATGTGTAATGAGTAATTTAATAAAATGCTGGAAACACATCTCTCTTTCAACAATTAAACACCATAAGATTTAATTCCTAGGATGTGATCTGCAGTATTAATGTGTTATTCCGTGTGGATATATTTATCATTAATTTAAACAATTTGTAAACTTAATCATGGTGATGGAATTCAGAAGTTATTTAGTATGTTTCTTATAATGATTTTCCAGATACTTAATTTAGATTCATTTGATCTGATAAGGGATTTTTTTAACTCCTGGGAATCTGGATTTTTTTTTTAGATGTGGTTTATGTGACTGCAGCAAAAAATCTTGTACTAAAACCAAGAAACAATTTTCCATATTAATTTTTTCTCCTTAAACATGAAAATATTTCTAAAGAAAACAGTTAAGCCTCAAACAACAAAATTTACCAGATTACACACACACACAAAAGGATATCGGTTGATCTAGAAGGAGAACAAATCAAAACAATTATATTTAATATTTGAAAAATAAAAATCGCTTACAGTAATCTGCAAAAAAGCGTAACATATGTAACATTTTCAAATTTAATTTCAAATATCATTAAATAAATAATAGAGCAATCACACATCTCAAAATTATAAACATTTGCAAGATGAAAAATATTTTAATGTTTCTATGTGATTTATAAATAAAAAATATGCTTTCTTTTAACTTGTTTTTATTGTGTGAGATAATGTATCTTCTGTATAAGTTTTTTTTTAATAAAAACTATCAAAAATGCAAAATATGGCAAGTCATATGGTATATATATATATATATATATATAAATCTTCGTCTATAATAATAAATTGAATCTTAGGGAAACATCTAACACAAATAATATTACTTATTTTGTGCTCGTACCTGCTTTGCATTATTTTATATAGTTAATCGCTTTCACTAGTAGGAAACTTCCATTGTATGTATTTAAAAACTGGCAAATTCATTTATTCCTTGTTAAATTCTAGCGCCTTAAACGTTAGATAGATTATTCTATATTTCCTTTTTTTAATTTTGCTTTTTGAATTTCTAAATTTACACAGATTTAAATAAAAAGTAATTATGATTTATATTTATTTTTCAATACCTTGTTTTATTTTTCAATTTTTAAAATTACATTAGGAAACATCATAAAGGTTCCACCTGCAAGCGATTATAAATTAATTACATCGCTTTCCTGTTGTTGCTTGGGCAATTTCGAATCGCTTGTTGACAGACGCCGTGTCTACAGGTTAGCTACCTGGTACCATTTCGGAGAACGGATTACCATCGACTTCAGAGTTCATTGTTTAAGATCAAACAAGAACTCCGGAAAGTTTGTGGAGGGGACTCGGCACACTGCGCCCAAATTCGATCTTAATTTGATCTGCTGCGGTTACGACTAACTCGAAGAGCATTTGTCCTTCTGCGACCTCGGAGACCTCAGCGTGGGGAGACATTCGTCTTCACATTTCCCAAGTATCCTCTGGGGAAAGAAATAAGTGCCTCGACATTTCGTTTTTTCATCTCCAGTTTCTTTGACTTAACAATTTTGCTGTTGACTCTAACTAATTAAGGAAGCGGTCAAAAATAGCGATGAAGAAACAATTTATCCAAATAGCATCAAACGGAGAAAGGAAACTCACTTCCGATTTGAATTTATCATATGTCTGAAAAGTAATATTCTCTTGTTAGATTTGTAGCAAAATTTTTCCTTTTGGTTTCAAATACTTAAAGATAGAATGTGATTGGTGTTGAATTTATTTATAAATACATTAAAAATATTATTTTTATTAATGCCTTACACGTCATTCATCGTCTTTTTGATCATTTGAATTAAAAATGGAATGTTTTAGTAATTAAAAATATAATATTGTCTGCATAGCTTTCCATTTTTAACTCAAATGATATTCCACACCATTTTATTTGCATTTTATAATCATAAATAATATCTCAAAAAAGGGAAAATCACATTGTTATGTTTTCTATGATGCATGTAGCTTATATAATATAAATATGAGTTCCCCAATTTTTTTAATTAATTAAATACATTTTTAATTCTTTGCAATACTTTTAAAAATTTAATGCTTGTTAGCTATTAAAGTTGGCTTAAGGGGAAAATGTGTCTAAAATCCTGGACAGAAATAAAATAAAATAATATTGTTTAAATAATTAATCAGTTAACTTTTTTAAAAATGTGTAATATTACAGAAATAAAAATGTGATATAACATGGTGAGGACATAATTTAAATTTAATCATAAATTTGAAAGAATATTAAAATTTTTCTATTTTTTCTATAAGTTATTTATGCTATAAAATTGAAGTATATATCAATTGTATATCACTTATAAAATTTGAATTTAACAACCAATAATGTATTATCAACGACGGTTTATATGTAAAAATGATTTTTTTTTAGTATTAAATGTGATAGTTGTGCTAAAAATTATTTTTAAAATATTTTAATTAGAAAAATTTTGTTCTTAAAAATCAAAGTATGAACGCTAGTTGGTACTTTAATTGTGGAGTAACAACTATATTTTTTTCATGCTTAAAACAAAATAGTGTTAATCACAAAATAAATATTATTATTAATATATTTGGACTATAATATAGGTTATTATTATTACTATATTATATATCAACACACACATATAGAATCATATGAAATTTTGTTAACTTATAAATATTAAACAAATATTATGCCTTAAAATTATGCTACTAAAAATTTGTTTCCGACCATATTTTTGGTACGAATATTAATTTCATATTCAGCTAATGTATCTAATAGGCGGTGAATAATGAAAATAATTTAAATATGAACTATTATTCTTTAACTAAAAGTTTAGATGTCATTCTGAGGATACATAAGCACACAAATTTATTTGTATTATTTATATTATGCAAACATTTCACAAAATACTTAAAAATTTCTAATAAAATAATAAATTTAAACGAATGGTGTTATTAAACTTAAAATTTTTGAATTCCCTATGCTCACAAAAAAAATTTTTTTTGCCCATTTCTGTACATAAATTTAGATTCTAAATAAGAATTCTTGACAAAAAAGGCATATAGGAGGTATAATCCAGGATGTCAAATTCTGAGTTTGTTGATTTTTTCACGTATTTTCTTATATATGTGGCAACCTTGTTTTTAATACGTCATAGTGATGGAGACCCATAAGAAATATGTAGAAAATTCTATTTTGACAACCCTAATATTTACGTCATCGTGAGGGGCTCAATACGTCATCTTGGCAACATTTCTTCATCGCCAAAAAATTCAGAACTTAGCATCCTGAATTAAAGGAATATGTGCCAAAACAATTTTGCATTTAAAATTTGAAACTAAAAATGAGAGGATATGCACACTAATTTTTCTTTCGTAGTTGCGTACTAAAGAAATAATCATCCCAACAACTTAAACTAACACCCACTCAATCAAACGCAAACACATGCTTGGAGGTGAAATTTCTACTCGTCTTTATCTTTATTATTCCATTATTTCGAGCGATTACAGTTAATTTCCCTTGGCGACACCATCTACGCACATCTAATTCCTTTCATTTCCAGATTTATGAAAACTTAGCAAGTGACACACAAAATCAGATTTTAGTTCCCTTCCTATCATCGCTATCGCCAGATCTTATACATATACAACGAGAAAATGAAAGAGACGGGAGGAGAGAAGATAGATAAATATGTGTATAATGTGACTCTCTAGGGATTGCTGTCTCTCTATAGATTCAGACATAGCTCCATCACTCCCCCATGCCGCAGCCCTAATGTCCACCAAACGATAATTGAAGATCGAAAGAGAAATCGAATAATATATGTCAGAGCACAGAACAATGCTTACTGTTAATATGGCACATTCCTAGCGATAACCGGGAATAGGTGTTTACGAAGCTAGGAATATTTAATTTTATTAACAGAATGAAATTTAACCTGCAATATATGTTTGTTGACTTTTATTGATGAATATTAATTTCAAAGGAGACCACAAGGGGTATGAGATGTAGATTGTGTTTAAATTAGATTTATAGGAATCTTAATCAATACATTTTATAATTATCTGAAAACCATCTATAGAGGCATTATCTGAATTGTATTTTGAGATAAATGATGGAATAAGGTATTACAACCATTTAACTTAGGTTATCATTTTGGTATTCAGAAAGCACCATGTGAAAATATACAGTTTTGGGGTTACTTGTTGATGTGAGTCAAACTTGAAAAATCAGTATATAAATCATATTACTTAAATAATTAATGATGAGTTAAAGAACAGTAATATTGATATAAAAATGTGTTATTATGTATCGTAATGTAACCAATATCACACCAAAGTGATTTTATTGAATTTGCACATAAATAGTTAATGATGAGTTCAAGAACAGTAATATTGATGTAAAAAATTGTGTTATTATGTATCGTAAAGTAACTAATATCACACAAAAATGATTTTATTGAATTTTGACATTTTTTTATTGAATTTCGACATAAATAATTAATGATGAGTTCTAGAACAGTAATATTGATGTAAAAAATTGTGTTATTATGTATCGTAATGTAGCCAATATTACACGAAAACGATTTTATTGAATTTCGACATTCTTCTTGAAGAGGACATGGTGGCCTGGTTGGTTTAGCATTCATTCTTGTTATCGGAATGTAGTGGATTTGAATCCCAACCAAAGGTCAGTCATGTTCTTTAATGATAGTTGTGGTTTATTAAATATGTATGCTTTTTCGTTGCAATGTTCTAATGAAATGATACCACTTTTAATGGTGGTCCAACTATAGGCATGCTGGTGCAACAGCAGCCACATTTTGTATGGACAACACACCTAAATAAAGATATTTTTTATATGCTAATGTGTTGAGACTTTAAAATTACTGCAATGCACGTAACAATAAAGCTAATAAAAATGACTAACTTTATTTGCTTAAATTTAAATTTTCTCTTGATTATTCCCTTAAATTTCCTTTTGTGATACTCATGTCTCTCAAAACTAGGAAAATAGTTTAAGTTTTCTTTTCTTATTTAAACTATATATAAAAATATTTTGCCAGTTTAAAATTTTAAAACGAAATCATTAAAAGCACAAAATAATAGTAAAGAATAATTATTTAGAAACGCTTGTAAAAAATTCTTGGTTATTTGGGATTGCCAGAGTTAACAGGTGTGAAAATGAAAAGAATAGTACGTGATGTCAAATTGTTAAAAACCTTATATTATACATAGTTCCTTTATAAAAGCATTTTTACCACAGTTCGGACATTAAATTTAAGTTTTATAACTTTCAATCAATTTTTCAGCCCTTCACTCAAGCTGATTGTGAATTGAAATAAAAATAGCATAACTGCGGATTCAATGCCTCACCTATTACTGAAAATTGACAGATGAGAGTTGGAAAGAAAAATCGATTTTCTTTCAAATATAAAGTTTTGAGCCAATTTCCAACTATAAATTGAAGTCATTCTTTTTCATTTGCGGGCGAAGTGAAAAATTTTACCTTAAACGTTTTTTTTTTCTCCCTCCAATATTTGAATCATAAAAAGGAAGCCAGTGGAGGTTACTTAATAATGTTTCATTCATTTGAATGAATCATATTTCTTCTTGAAAAATTATGCTTCATTTTGCTTGAAAGTTATTACCTCTTATTATGTTTTTTAAGATTGTTGATTTGCCAAAGTTATTATAAGGAAATTAATGGAAAAATTAATTTTAAGAATCATTTACTTTGAATAGAAGTTTCTTAAAAAGAGAAATAAAATTTTATATTTGATTACTTTGGCTTAGATAGTTCTACCAACCTATAAATTAACAACAATATTCTGAAATAAGTTTAATTATCTAGAAAAGTCTGTTTAGTTTATGATTAATTAGTTTATAAAGTTCGTTTACTTTAAGATATAAATTTTTAGAAATATTTTCACATTGCAAGTTGATTGCCTTTACGTTGTTTTCGCAATATTACGTTTTGCTTAGTTATTTAAAATTCAATAATAGTAAAAATTTAAAATATATCATGAAAATTTATTTAAAGAGCTTCATCATTAGGAATTATTAATATAAATAATGTTAATGCGTTCTTCATTAAATTATATTTTTGAAAAAAGTAGTATAAGAAAATAATAGCAAATTTAATTGATATAATTTGATAATAACTAATTTCAAACAATTAAGAAACTTATGGAAAATAAATAGTATCACTGACAAAATTCAGATTTTAAATATCCCGAAAATGAATTTGTGTGTATATTGAAGATTATAAAAATATGGAAAGTATAAACTTCTTGTGTTTCTTGTTACTATACTTAGGAAATTCTTATGAAGCACAGATATGTTAATAAATTAATTTTCATTTTCACATTTATGAATCCAAATTCAAATTTCAGAATCCAATTTCAAATTTCAGAATCCAATTCCAAATTTCAGAATCCAATTTCCAGTTTCAGAATCCAATTAATTTTAATTTATATTATTCTAAACTATTGAAACAATATTTTAAAAAATTTTTGCATTTAAAAAAAGTAGTCATAATCTAAATATGTTTGCATTAAAAACTTTTTACAACTCTTAAAATAATTTTTTAACACTTTTTTGTTTTACCTTTAAAATATTCAATTATACGCTCTATTATTAACTCTTTTATATCAAAAACACTACTTAACTTATTCATTTTAAAATTTCAATGAAAAATAACATTTCTTAGTGAATTCCTTTTAATGTTTACCTAAGACTGTAAATGGAATTTTGTAAATTTAATTCGTGCAAAAATAAATATGCACATTTTCTTATTCATTCATTGCACTATGTTTTTTTCAATTTTAAATATATTAAGTAAAAGGTTATTAAAATTCATCGTTTTTTTGTTATTTTGTTTTTTATTATGAGATGATGTATATCCTCTGCTGCATGTCTGCAATATTAATGAAATTATATTACAGACAACTTCCCCAAATATTTTTCGGATGATGTATTTTTGATCTTGATTCATCATTTTTAATTTCTTTTTCATTTTTATCTTTTAATAAATCATGTAGGTATGGAAATTATGATATTTGAAAAATGTTCTTTGCACCAAAAAGTCATTTCTTAACTTTGACTTGAATGTTATTATTAATATTGTCACAGGTGCGGTAAAATCCAGGATGTGTGTGTGTGTGCGTGCTAAATTCTGAGATTGGCGATTTTTGGCAGATTTTCTTATGTATCTGGCAATCTCGATTTTATTACATCATACATATGGAGACCTAAGATAACTATGCAGAAAATTCTGTTTTGGTAACCCTAGTATTTACGTCATCTTGGCAACATTTCTCCATCGCCAAAAACATTCAGAATTTAGAATCATGATTATACGGCACCTGTGCCTTGATATTCCATTTGAATTAAAATCCTATCATTCAAATTATTTGAATTCAGTTGACACAAAACGTACATTTAATTACTTAGCATACACATCATGCAAAATTATAAATTAAAAGTTAAATTCTTGAAGTGTTCAATAAAAATATATCATGATATTTACATTGAAGTGTAAAAGATCACAAAATTTAATCCGTACAAAATATTCATAATTTATTAGGACATATTTCAATAATAATTTTTTTGTTTTATCTACTGAACGTGATCTAGAAGAAAACATTTTGTTCCTCCTGAAATTTAATAATAAATAGATTTTTTAAATCACTAGATATTCATTTTTATGATTACATTAAGTGGTTTCTTTCATACATTCTATGCATGTCCCCCACCCCCTTCTATTAGATATATCAATAAACATACAAGGCCGGTAGGTTTATAAAAGTACTGGGACTCGAATTTCGAATGCCATTTCGCTTCTCGCATGAGCTTGTCCCGTGACGAAGACAAGGCAGAGAAGGAAAGGGGGTGGCAGGGGTGGGAGAAGAAGACAAGAGCCAGAACAACAGATAATTGGTGAGATGCGGATAAATCCAATAAAGGAAAACGCCATAGCTTTACTTTTTATTCTTCATACCGATTTAGTGATGGAATTTCTCTCGTTTGGTAACCATGGAAACAGGAGTCACGCATTAATGCGTAATCGACTGTGGTCACCCACACGCACCCACTCGCCAATATAAAGGGGAAAAACTAAACCTCAGAATATTTTATTTCCCCCATTCCCCTGGTCTCCTCAAATAAAAGCACTTCTCATTTTCATTCAACGGATTTCAATGAATGTAATGGTGGAACTATAAAATTATATCTGTTTTATTTTCTCGCGGAGTCTATTGTCATGGAGTGCCTTCTTAAAATTTTACATTCCTTTGAGTTATATATATATATCACAGTAAAAGGAGAGTTACTGATTCTCGAATGTTAAATTCAATTACTTAAGGGAAATAGATTGATAAATCTATGATTATCACTAATGAATGATCAGCTTTTGGGCATCCACGGACTTTCATTTTATCCTGTCTTTATCCTTTTCTTGCGTGAATGGGTTATAAATGCTTGCTTACCCTATTAACGGGTCCCTATGGTATGTGTGTGAACTGAGGAAGTCAGACTCCACACCAAATTATGGTTCAGTTGCAAAAGTGGAGCAGCACACCCATATTGTCAGTCTAGCTGTTACAAGACAAAAACAATAATTTGTATTTTATCCTTATATTATAAGTCAATTATAATATATGCATAACACATATATTATTTTTAGTGAAAATAAATATAAAGATGGCAAAGCAATTTTTTTTCAAACAAAGTAATACTACATTTATTAGTTTTATCTATCCTTTTCAATTTATTTTGTTCTTATGAATGTATTCTATATCAGTCAATGTTACCAAATAACATATTACAAATGCAAAGCAAAGAAAGTTCATTCGATATTACAGTTTTCATTTTGTATACATTCTGCATTTGTTTTAGTTTTATAATGTTGATTAAGGATAAGAGTTCCACAGTTTAAAATTTCACACAAAACAAATATCTTCGATTTTCAAATCAGAAATGAAAAAAGTTTTTTTTTATTAGGAGCTTTTAGTTCTCTTTCTCTCTCTCTCCTAGACTAAGAATCTCTGAGTATCTAAATTTAAAACTAAGTCAATTTACGCTTCTTTAAAATAGTCTGTAGATTTAATTTTAAAACATTTAATGAAAAATTTTGTAACTTCAGATGTTTCTAATTTTTTTATGTCGTTATTCTTAGCAACTTTCTTATTTTTCCCTGCTTCTTTTTTTTACTTAATGAAAAATTTGCTGATTCAGACATATCTCTTTTATTTTATATTCATTTTTATGTTATACCTTTGTAAAGTTGTTAAAAACTGAAAATTACAAGATTTTTATTTAAAAAAAATAATAAATGAAAATATTGGGTTCAAATACATATTGAAAAAAGAATCCTTCGCTAATCATGAATCAAAAGCAAAATATTTGGAACTGTTAAAGATTAAATTCTGATTCAATTTTAATATTTTAATTACTGTTTATTTTAGATTGTATTAATATTTAAAAATAATTTTGTTTATCTTTTGCATTTTGTTGAAGTGCAACACGTATTGCATTCAATAGCTTTAATTATTATTTCGAATAGTTTAGTTCTTTTTAGGGGTTTTATAAGCAATGTTTTATTTTAAGCTTGTTTTTTGATAGAAATTATGTTGCAAAATGTAAGTATTAAATTCATTCATCACCTGAACTTATTTAAGTGATTAAAAAAGAAAAATATCAGAAACATACTGCATAATGTTTCATTCTGATATTTTTCTCATATATAGAAACATTTTCATCTTTATTTTGATTATTTTTTGTTAGTTATTCTTTAGGATTCTGTTCTAAGAATTTTGAAAAGTTTTGAGCGGAATGCATTGTTGTATATCATCAGTCAAATCAAGCACATATATTGTAGAAAAATAGTGTACCAGAATTTTATTCATTATAGTAATAGGAAGCTGTTGAGCATATTCTACTTCCAAAGAATTCGTGAATTGGTTGCAGACCAATATCTAATATTATTGTATTAAATCAACATATTATTTCCTTAGGAATTATATCATACAACCTGGGTTTCCAGCTGTCGTGCTTTAATTTATTGCTTAAGTATAAATCGTGGCCACTTTCTTAATAAGTTGCAATCTTCCATTGATGCAACTTCATTAGATAACGGAATATATTTATATCAACAGCTTATGCTGGTATTGTTAGAGAAGCGTTATGCTTTTCAATGTAGTTTTGTGCAGTGCATGTACGCCTTAATGCAAGATCAACTGCAGAAAAAAATGGAAAGAACTATAGGAAAATTGATTGGACTACATATTTTATCCACTCAAATATCACAACTAACTAATCAGTCAAATATTTATTAATTTCATGTAAATAGATTAGAAGTCGTATTGCATCAGAATTGGATATCAACATGTCAAATTTTGTTTCGAACTCAGAGAAAATATTTAATGCTATTGTCTGGTGTTTGACAGAGGTTGTAACCCCTTAAAGTGTATTTTAACTTCTTGCTACCATTTTGTAAACACAATATGATTGCCTTTATAAATGCCACGATGGTGGCGCCCTCAGGAACCTCATTGAGGTGTGGAGCACACTAGGTGTTGAGGAGACGGTAACCGTTAACCTTAAGGTACAGTCCGGAATCTTCTCACACAGTTATGTATGTTTGCATCTGAATTAGAAAAATAATGCGAAAATTTAGTAATTAAAGTCACAACTGTCATAAAAATGGACAGGAAAACTATATCTCCTATAAATAACCCTTGCGCTATACTCTGAGTAAATTGCATTTGAAATAGATTTCATTATTATGATCACCATAATTTGTGTTTAGTTACCAATCTGTGTTACTTTTAATTTTGCCCTTCCACATGATTGAATCCACTATTACATACAAAACAGTCTTTTCACTTTTCATGTGTTTTTATCATTAGTGTGCATGTAGAATTATATTAATGTCACATAAATCAGAATTGACTGGTCAGAAAAATTGAACTCAGAGTAACTAAAGATGGCATCTGTAAACTTCTGCATTTAACAACTACAACTTCATTTCACAAGTAGATAAAGTTCATCTTACTTGTTTTGTATTTAATTTTTATCTCTAAATGTAAGAGATTTTACATTCCTGTCTATATCAATATATGGAATCATATTGAATACTGAATTCAATTATTGGCCTTGATCTGCGTATGAGCAACTGGCCGAGTTTTGAAATTTACCTATGTGGTTTTTAAGTTAACCAAGTTAGTTTAAATTACTTGGTTGATCGGTCATTTCTGAGACTTTTAGAAACAAATGACGCTTTGCTAAGTTCTGTTTTATATAAATTGCATTATGAGTTTAGATTTATTGCTTAGATTTTGAAAGCAATTGCATTATTATTACAATATTTTTATAACAAGAATTTCTATGAATTCCAACTTTACATTTTGTAAGGCTTTAAAACACTATGGTTTGCTTGTCGCTCAACGGTCATTTTTTGCACACGAGGGCTAATTAGACCGGGACCTACGGTTTAAAGTGGATTCCGAACCACTGCAAACATCCATGCCCAAGATAGGATTCGAACCCACGAACTGTTGATCCAAAGGCAAGAGCGCTTATCATTCGGCTGCCAGCTAGGCTTAAAACAAGGAGTAATAACACATGTAAATTATAGATAACACGATATAAAATAAGTAGCATGATAATTGTGCCAAAAGAATTAATGTATAATGTAAAACTCAAACATTAAGAAATAAAAATTTTTATCGCCTTAAAGGAATACAGCAAATATAATAAGCTTATTGATAATTAAATAGGTATTTTAATCTAATTTTTCTGCCAAAATATACTGTTTTCAATTTTGGAATTATATTTTTATATTAAATCTTTTTCTTTGTGTGGATAAATTTTAACAAATGTTTTTTTTTATTGAAAATGTACTAATATCAGTTCTATATTTGATTAAAATTAATTCATTAGCAAAAAAAAAAAAAAAAAGATCAAAATAAGGAGAGGTTTAAAATGTAATTTTTTGATCATTTTTAAAGTGCAGACATTTTCTGGATATAAATAATTTGATAGCTTCTAATCAACACACTTTGAACTCAAAGTTTTCATATTTCCTTTTTTAACCAATACCTCCTTGATTAAAAATCTGCCTTGGATTGAAACTGAAACATTCATTTTTCCATTTTTCGTGACGATGAATATTTATAAAAATAGGTTCTTTGCTAATGTGATTACTTAAATAAGAGACATTTTCTTTTTTCATCACCCAATCTTACATAAGTTTTTATATTATCATTCATGTATATATATTTATCAATATATATGTATACATATATATAATATAAGTAATATAAGCAAGCATGCATACACACATTTATACTTACTCATCTAACGAAACATTTGGCCATAGATTTTCTAGGTATAATAACTGACATACGTTATGGAATAATCTTAAGGAATAATATTTATAATAAGATTATAATGCTTTTATATAATTTCAGTAATCTAAACATGTATAATTTTTAAGGAATATGAATAGTAGATAACTTAAATTTGATATTTCTAATATTTAAATGAAATTATCCAGTATTTTACTAGGTTATAAACATTATTTTTAAATTGGTATTTATATGGCATTTGTTAGGGAAAAATCAAATCATAGTATCCTAGATCAGGATTACCTTAAAATTTCCTTAATCACAAGAAATATTAAGTATGGTAAATGTTGCTTAAGTAGAGACATTCCAAAACCAATAGTTTTTAAATAATATTCAACTTGCTAAAATCTTCAGTAAAATGGCTTATATTTCTGTTTTAATTGTGAACATTATACGTACAATAAGATATGTCACACTATTGGACAAATTTGTATGAATTGAAAATCATTTTTATTGTTATATATATTCTACATTACGATAACTGCTCTGGTACTATAGCTCACATATGAAGACGTTTAAGAAGCATTTGAACACGTAAGATGTATTCTCTAAGATGCAGTTATTTCTATTTTTTGTGGATATTTTTTATATGTAAGGAAGAAAGGAAAAAACTGAAAACATGATGTAAGTTGCCTTAAAAGTGCATTTCTAATCGCAATGACGTTGTTCACAAGTTGAACATGCAACTTCTCAGGCCAAAATGCATAATTTTAAATACCACTAAGCCCTGGTAAATTTTTATACATGAGCATTCACCGTCATGCATTGGAAATTTAACACAGTAGAAGGCTATCAAAAATTACTATAACTTCAACCTTATGCGTATGTTAACTTTCTCTAGGACTTCTATGAATCAGGAAATTTAAAATAGAAAAAAATTGACAAGCCTCCATTTTGATTGATGAAAGCACAAGTGTAGCTCCCACCTCCCGTGTTCAGTATTGACCTAGTTCAGAACCAGATTTCTACTTCGAGAAATACAGTTCAACTGTAAACTATGGTCAGTTCTCATTCATTCTCTAAGATATTTAATGCTAAATAATCAGAAGAATGAACTTAAAATTATAAATTATGTTCCTCTTGCCTCAAAGTTATTTATACATTTTTTTGTTGTAGTTTCTTATCTCCGTGACCAGCAATGGTAAATCATGTACATTACTTCTTTCACCCTGAAGAAATCGAGAATTAAAAGGGGTTTTGAGCCAGTTCTTGAAAAGCGTGAAGGCCCATCCGTATGTGTTCAGCTATAGTCTGTATGTTCCGAAGCCAAGTCAATTATCTACCGCCGGTGCTAAAGGTGTCTGATCATAGAAGCTGCCTCTTACCCCCACCCCCATGAATAAATCACCCTGTACTTCTCTTGTAAAGCATCTGCATACAAAGTCATGGGTTGCACCAGATTTATCATAGTAAAGCAAGGAAATAAAAGCGGCAATATTTCCAAGACAGTTAGAAAAATTTATTTTATTTAGAAAAATATGAACAATTAAATGAATAAAAATCAATTGTAACGTAAACTACTGGTAATTTTCTTTAATAATGTTTTGCATCTAGTTAAAATTTTATTTGAAGTTACTCTTATATCGTTAAATAGTAAATACCGTTATTTAATGAAGTAATTCTTTTAAAAACTACTTCACATAATTCATTATTAAATATTCTCTTGCATCACTAGAAATTGATGCAAAAATCAAAACCATAAATCCTGTTAATAAAAGTGAACAGCAATCAGAAATTTTATAATGCGGTAATTAAATAAATTAATTAATAAAATCCCTTACAATTATATTTTCATTTAGTTTTAGTGAATAATACGGATCAAAACTCATTCAAAAGTAACTCCTACCCCTTAATCCGCCTTTTCTAGGAACTTTCCTAAAACAAACTCACTTGTGGAGATGTAAGGGGAGAGCGGAATTCGCATGTAGGATATCATTCAGTCACAAGCTTGGTAACTCTTGAAATGGCTTTTCGGCTTTCGTTTGGCAGATATAAAGCTACAAACTGCTTGTCCTTACTTCGGGCTATACAGGAATGTGTAGCAGCTTAAGGTATTGCGCAGGCGCTATTTGCACCTACTTTAAATACCCCCCTCCAATATTATAATCCCCACCGAAATTCATAACTCGGCTTTCAAGATGTGTAGAGTAAATCTCTGAGTTAAGCTTAACGGTCTGTTTACCTTCCTCCTGGAGGAATCTGTGGAGGAATGGGATCTCAGATGGAAGCCCATTAGTATCCAAGCGCTATTTGTACGCGGAGGCTGTTGTGCACGGCGCTATATTCTGTGAATATACAGAATTACGAAGTGTATTGCTGTGTATTCATCAGTTTCCACATTTACGGTGATTAATAAGTATCAGAGTTTGCTTCAGAATTTACTTTTAATTTCATTAAAATAATATTATAAATTTACAATCAAAACTATCTCAAATAACGTGCGTTTTGGAGGGAAAATTTATAAATTCAATCACATCTTTCTCGTAGGAGGGTCCTTCGAGTTCTTATAAACTTCATCCTTCAAACGTATGATATTACGGTGCACAGAAGAAAATGCTTGATAACACGTAATTCATTAAAAAAGGTGCACGAAAATTTTCTTCCTATAAATTTCTGTGGCTTTAAAGTTAAAAAGTTTAGTTCCTCGTTTTTATGCGGTAGTAAATACATCCTGAGTTTACGATTTAGGACAAAAAGTTAGCCGCTCCTTTTTCTTTAATCTTTGCAAATGGAGTATAAGAAAATTAGATTAAAAAAAAAAACACTGTTAAGATGAACAGATATAAGTTTAATCTAAAGCATACAATTAAATTCGTTTTTATCAAAACAAGTTATTAAATACAGCATAGTTAATAAATAATGACTAAAATCGTTAAGAATTTTAACGCATTCATTTTAATTTTTCCTTGTTGAAACAGTGAAACTTCTGCCAATTTTATTTAAAGTAATTAGAATGGAAAATCATATATATATATATGTATATATATATTTCATTTCCTAACATATTTGGCAATACATTGCAGTCGAAGGTGTAATAGCATAATGAATCATCAAACTCTTGAAACATGTAGTATTCTGAACGGATTTTTTAAGAGGTGTGTGCATCTATGAAATCAGAAATCCACCCAAGCACTCAGTTTATCAAACTGAGGTTAGAATGCAGTATAGAACATTCATGGTCTGTCGCTTAGCAGATGTTGTGTTGGAACTCTGCATCTAACTCTCTGAAGAATGAATAGCAACTACTAAACTGATGTGTGTGTGAGAGAGAGGCCTTGAAAACATATAAATCTTTATATATTTGTTTGCTTTCTTCTCAGTTTCAGATAAGTAGAATTAGTGTTCAAATGATGAACTATTTGTATACTTCAGTTACGTATAATATAATTTTCTGTCTTTCAACAATAGTAAATAAAATTAAAAAAAATAGTTTCCTCAGAATATATATTCATATTATAATAGTTCAAAACATCAATTATCAAATCTTTCAAATCAGGCTGTGTACTAACATAAAATTATTTTCAAAATTTAAACTATGAATATCAAAAATCGTTTCAAAAGACTCTGTATATGATATAATAATTAATTTTCTTACAAACAAGCGAATGTGTACTGAAATAATTCTTTTTAGGAATTTAAGTTAGTACTTTCAGTTAAAAGAATGCTTACATGTTTTAAAATTTACTTTAAAATAAAATGTGTTCAATATTAGTTAAAAAATACTATATTGTTTTAAAATGCTATAAAAAATCTTAAAATTTTAAACTTAAAAAATGTAAACTTTAGTATATTAGGTACTCTTTAAATTAAAATATTGATTTCATTAATCAAATTTAAGCAGATTGCAATCTGAAATGAATTTGGGATATACTAATAAGTTATTTATGTATTGTTTAAGTCACAAATATTGTTAAACTTCATTCTCGAAAAATATAAGTATTTTTTATAAATGATAATTAAATAATGTATAAATATACTGAGAAATAACAACTTATGTGTGTATTTTTCTTTTGATTTCAGTGCGACAGTTTGCAAATTAAAAAAGGAGGCACAGGTGCCGTATAATCCATGATGCCACATTTTGAGATTGGCGATTACTTGGCGCATTTTCTTATGTATCTGGTAACCTCATTTCTATTACGTCATAGATATGGAGAACTATAAAAATTATGCAGAAAATTCTATTTTGGTAACCTTATTAATTACATCATCGTACACGTCACGATACGTCATTTTGCCAACACTTCTTCATCGCCAAAAAAATTCAGAATTTGAAATCAAGGATTATACGGCACCTGTGCCAAAAAGGAAAAGGAAAATCATTGAAACAATAATAGATATTCATTTTCCAATGTCTTTCAAATCAAATCTATAGAATCAATATCAATATACAAAACTGATGAGCGTGGACAACAAAATTGATAAAAACTTTATATATGACAGTTTTTTCAATTTTCATTAAAGCAAAAATTATTAAATTAAATATCATATACCATACACATTATACATCATGTATATACATTATATTATTTAATGATGCAACCTTTAATAAAAGATGAGTTATGGTCAAAAAAAATTTTTTTAACTATTTTTTTGCGGTTTGTTTTAATTTTTGTTATATTTAGTTCCGTTTTCTTCTTTTGTTGCTTATATATATTCTGACGTATGTTCTTCTATACGCCTGAATGCTCAGAATATTAACGAAATGTATTATAAAACGAAATGAGTATAATTTATTAACGTTTATAATTTTCTGTAAGTTAATGAGTAGTAACCATAGAAGCTCCTTTTTTTTACACTGATAAGAAGTAATTACTAAAGGGAAATGTTTTAAGTAAGCCCTCTTGAATTATGGTCAGAGGCTTATGTATTCTTGCAGAATACAAATTTGAACATTATGGTTTCATTAATAGAGCCAGACTTATCATCATTAGCACATTTAGCTGACGAAGCAAATATTAATTTATTTCATAGTATTTGAATTTTCTATGTACAGCTATATAAATATTTTTTAAAGATTTTCATGCTCAGGAAAATAAACACCTAGAAAATAATTGAATTGATTCAAAACTTAATTACTTAAATTATTCCTTAGTACTTGCTCATACTTGCTTTTCTGAAAATTCGGAAAATAAAAATTGGATATGTGATAGATTTTTAATTTTAAAGAACATCAAGATAGTGTTTAATTTGGATTTTGAAAAATTTATATGAAAAAGTGGTATGATAAGTAAGTTTGAACAAGAAAAAATGCATGTCAATTTTGATTAAAATAATAAATGGATGCATTTTCCTAAAGATAATACAATTTTCAAAAAAATTATTATTATAACTACGAAATGGTATCTATATCTATCTATCTATCTTTATATATATATATATACCATTTCGTAGTTATAATAATGCTATAATTTTTATTTTATATATATATATATTTCATTTCATTCAATGAATTAAAAATTTAACAAACAGTTTTATTAATGAATATGAAAAATTTAAGCTAGACATTAATTAAGATAAAAAAAACCGAATCTTGAAATAGTGAAAAACACAACAATTAATGAAGCCTACTCATTCTCTTTTTTCAACTTTTTCAATGATACACTTTAACCACTGTATTTATACTATTATTGCACCCACATGTGTGTACAGCATGCATATTTATTATATTTTATTTATTTATTTTTCCAATGCCAGAGATTTTAGACCTTTACAACTGCGAAATAGTCTATTAATCTATTGTTCTCTGATACCCAAGGAACCGGCCGAACAGCGACCTCTTAGACGCCAAGGCGTTGCCCCGGGTGCACCACAGGGGGTGGACCACCATCGCACCCTCACACATGCCATAGGGACCTGTTTATAGGGTAGGCATCATTCATACTTCATTCACACACACAAGGAAAGGATAAAGACAGGATAAAGGGAGAGAAAGTACATCCATGCCTGAACCGGGATTCGAATTCAGGACCTTCCTATCTGTAGTCAGGTACGCTGACCTCTAGACAAGCTGGCCGGCGTTTATTATAGTTAATAATAATACTAAAATTTCAGTTTCTAATATGATTAAATCGTATTTGTAATCATATTTTTTATTTTTTAACTGATTTAATTATAAAGAATTTCAATTGGTAAGAAAATTTTAAATTTGAACTTATGTAATAGGAAATTGTAGCAAATTTTTTTAAAAAAAATCAAATTTAAAACAAATTTTTTTTAAAAAAAAAATTAATGTTTCGAGTATAATAATGAAACTGTCAGTAATTATATTTTCTCTATTTAAATTTAAGTAATTTTTAAGTGAACGTAAATTTCATTGCAGTTATAATACAGTTAAAAGTTTTGCAAACAAAACTTCTCTTTTCTTACAATGTTAAATCAGCATTTTATGGTGGTTCACTGTGTTTTATGGATCGGGTTTTTTGATACAATATTGTGAATCGGTGGAAAAAAAAAGACGGAAAAATATTATTTTTCTTCTTTTTTAAGATTAAAAAATTTATCGTAAACTTTCTAGTCATTTATGGAGAAAATTCTGCATGAGACAGTCATTCAAATTAGTTTTAATTACGAGGACATTTTGTGAAAGATATTTTTGAAAAACGATTAGCATGGAAGAAAAACCAAATACTGAAATGTATTATGCAAGATGAGAAATGTATGTTTGTATAGTAAAGAATTTTATTATAATAATATTAACATAAAATAAACACTTGCTTGTTGCATAAAATGTTTTGGTATGATATATTTATGTATATATTTCAAAGATAAAAATATTTACATTAATTAAATTATTAATGAAGAAAAGTAGGGAACATAAATAATCCGAAAATATTATATAAAATCAGTCTATCTCAAGTAACGATATCATAAACGAAATAGCATTCAACAGTAATAAATTTAGATAAAGAACAACTTAATTAATTCATTTTGTTTAACAGAAAATATACACGTAACTTAATAATTTTGTCAACAAATAAGATTTTATCAGTTTGATTAGAATTAAAGATGAATGCACACATTATTTATCACACTATTTCAATTAGATTAATTGCAAGATGAAGAATTATTTCTCTTTCCAAATTCAATATTCAGCCAAAAATATTTCTCGTTTGACTGTATTAATTTTGCCTAGCAAGATTTTTATCTAAGAGTATTTTATTTCATTAATAACAATGCAGATTTATTTCTTTTTGTAGTAATCATGCATGCAGATCAGTTATGAATATGAATAACTTCTGCAGCCTTTAGGCTTAATTATTAATTATACTATTTAAAATTAGTCATTCTATAAATAGAAACACTTTTTGTATTAAAATTTCGGAGTATAGAATTACTCCACTCGAATAACAATTTTTATGAATAAAACTTGAAAGCGGACATATTTTTAAAGAGATTAAATTTCTCTTAGCTATGATAATAACACAGTTCCCTTCCGTTTTCCTTTCGCACATTTTACGATTTCTCTTTATGAGCAATAAAGACTCAAATATAATTTTCTATTTACTGTGAAAAAGAATGAGCTGTTATTCATAAAGGCATAAAAGTCTCCTGAAAGTGTAATAATAATCGTCAGTTAAGCCATTTTGTGGCTTTTGGTTATTCCCTAATTACGAATAACTATGTATTATTATCATAAGAATAATCTTCTTACTCTATAAAATATTTTGAGATATTTATTTCTGAGAAAAATGTCTTAAGTTACTCAGTTATTACAACTGCTAAAATTTTAAGAATTTAACTTTTATTCCAAATATCGTTTTCTGAGGTAAAAGAATATTTTAAAAATTAAATCAGTTTTGTATAAATAAATTAATGGCATCGTGAACAATATAACTTATAGCAGAGAATTTTGACTGAAGCAATTATATTTTGGGGAATAAAATAAGTTAAATATGGAGAACGTAAACTCAAAAAATTTGAATTTGAAGTTTGGCATTGTTTCATTTTTATTACTTATTTATCTTCTAGTTCCTAATCTTAACATTATTGCTTTTTAATTAAGTTTTAACAACAAATAAATCAGTTAAAATGAATATGAAAAATAAAAGGAAAACACCAATGAAAAAAAGAATTTAATGCTTGATATGCTTAAAACGGTAGGAGTTTATTGAGTTAAAACAGTTTTGGTAGAATAAATACTTTTTACATCTTTTGAGTAATCAAAATTATAATTACAAAAAAAATAAGAATTTAAATGCCCTTATGTGTGAATAAATTTCCTACATAATAATTAACAAATGAAAGTATGTGTATAACACTATAATGCGAAACTTATGTTAAGTATAAATGTTTATATAACAAACTAAATGATAAATACAAATGATAGTCGTATTATAATTAATAAAAAGTAGTTAGTTTGTTCTTACATTTATGAGAATTTATCATGGATTTTACTTTAAAATTTAAAAATTTATATTTTCTTTGAAAGCGAGAATTAGGAAACTATTTTGAATAGCAACGTAGGGAAAAAATTTGCAAATGTTGCTAAAAGAGAATTAGTTATGCAGACTCATTTTGCTTATCTAACATCAGGAGAAAATTTTCCCTTTAAATTTCCAAGAAGTTAATGTAAATTAAATATGTTATTCATAATCTTTTTTTTTCTTAATAATAAAAACCTATTTGTGTGGGTTTTCATGTTTACGGAAATCTAATAAATTAATAATACTATTTGTTGAGATTAAAGAAAATAGATTGTTTGACATTATACCAATGATGCAGATCATTAACTTGTTAAAACATGACTCGATATTGGAAAAAAAATGTGAAAATTTTATTAAATTTAAAGATCCATTAATTATATTTTTTAAAATTAATTGTTCATTTGTTTACCATTGACCATTCAAAACGATCAAGCCATCCTTATTCACGAATGCGATAATATTTTTTTCCAATGGTAGATTGTAGACAGTTACAAATGCAGCAGAGTCTATTAATCTATTGTTCCCTGATACCAAGGAATCGGCCAGATCTAGCGACCTCTTAGCCGCCGAGGTGTTCTGCCCCGGGTGCACCAGAGGGGTGGGCCACCATCGCACCCTTACACATGCCATAGGGGCGCGTTTATAGGGTAGGTATCATTCATACTGCATTCACACACACAAGGAAAGGACAAAGACAGGATAAAGAGAGAGAAAGTACATCCATGTCTGAAACGGGACTCGAACCCAGGACCTCCCTATCCGTAGTCAGGCACGTTGCCCACTATGAATGAGAAAATATTTAAATTTCAAAATAATATTAGACACGTCTTGATTTAATGACCAAAAACAAATCAAATTAAACACGAAGTAAAAGTTGCTTAAATTATGAACTAAGAGCAACAGCATAGCGTTGTTAAACATAAGGCTCCATCGGCAAAATGTTTGAAAATCATAGTTTTAAGTTAAAGTAAGACACACAAATCGATAAATGATGACTGAGAAGTTGAGTTTTTCGTTATAAATCGCATCGTCAGAATGTAATATCGTTCCACTAGTCCGGAAAGTGGATCGAAGACCTTAAAAAGCAGGTATTTCTCTGAAGAAGACGTTTGAGCCGATAGATTCGTCGTGATCGATGTTTGTCGCTCGAATTCAATATTTCAGTGAGGTACTGGGAACCTGGAGATTGATTACTTTATTTTTCCTGCTGGCCTTCCACCATTCAAGTACCAAATGCCTGACAAGAAACCTTGAAGTGGGGTAATGTTTTCCGAATTCAGGCTATAAATCTCTCGTTTTTAAAACTCCGTGCCATCTTTTTCCGATCTCAAATGCCTCGCTTCTGAGGGTGATATGCTTAAACGAATCTCAACTTATAAAACAATAGAATAGGTATATTAATGTATCTATATCTATATCTATCTCTCTCTCTCTCTCTCTCTCTATATATATATATATATATATATATATATATACATATATATATATATTTATATATATATATGTATGTATGTATATATGTATATACATATATGTGTGTGTATTGTGAGATACTTTGAATCTTTTTAAAAAAGAGAGAAAAAAAAGAAAAAAAGCACCAAGCCTCTTATCTGGATAATAACTTTGAAAGAAATCTTAAAATTTCATTTACAAATATTTTTTTTGGAAATCCACACTGGTGGAGTTGAAGTTTATCTTCATAGAAATTTTTTTATTTTTTATTTTTCCCATTTATACTTTGTGAGAATTGTATTCCTTGCTTAACTCCCTTATTTAAAAAAAAAAAATCCTAAAGTTTTCTTGGTATGACTTCTTGCAAAATTCATTTTTCAAAAGTTATGTGATTGTTTATTGATAGTAATATACAAATATTTTCATGTAATTGGAACAGTTGACATCATGGAACATGTAATTGGAACAGTAAATTTCATGTAATTGGAACAGTTGACATGTAGTTGGAACAGTTGGATTAGAGATCAAATATATTCTTATATGTTGATCATTTCTTTATACTTGCTTTATAAACAAATTTAAAAATTTAATTATCAAAAAAATTATAAGATTTAAATAGATATCATATATATATATATATATATATATATATATATATATATATATATATATATATATATATATATATATATATATATATATATATATATATATATATATATATATATATATACACACATATATATATATATATATATATACTTGATATCGATATGTATGTACTCAAGATATGTATGTATATATATATATATATATATATATATATATATATATATATATATATATACTTGATATCGATATGTATGTACTCGATGCATTTGCCATATATATATATATATATATATATATATATATATATATATATATATATATATATATGGCAAATGCATCGAGAAATAAAAATTTGACTTTTATTATTGACTATACGTTGATAATTTTCCAAACATTTAAAACTTCTTTAAATTTATCAAATTCAATAAAATTTTTAAAAAATTAAAAAGAAATTTATTGGTATGAAGAGTATTATTATCAGTCACTAGGTATCGTGGAAGGTGTCAAGGATTTTGCATATTACTAACTTTCTTTTTATTCCATAACAGTTCGGGGTACGACATATTTCCGTAACAAATCTAAAGTATTTCGAAAAGAATATTGTTACAGTCTTATAACTGAGTTTATTGAATTCAATTAGGTTCCCTTCTTATTCATACTGATGTATAAATTATTTTATATTGTATGTTGTGTTAGATTTTCCCTAAAAATTCTAAAGTAATTAGAAATTAAAGGAATTATTAACTAACCTTATTTGTAAAGACAGCTTTTATGCAAAAAATACGAAAATTTCAAACCTATTTTTTCTATTAATATTTAACTTTTTCATTGAAATTTTTTTGACATAAAATTTGAATTTTACTAAAAAATGCTAATTATAATTATAAAATTTTCTATAAATTAAATATCATTTTCAAAACTTTACATTCATGGTGAGAAATTGTTTTATCCATTTTTGTTGTTCTTCATAAGGTTTCTTATGAAGAACAACAAAAATGGATAATTCATAAATTGTTCTTCATAAGGTTTATGTTTTTAAACATACTCCTCAATTTCATACATTTGGTATATTTTACATTTGTTAAATTCATACATTTGGCATGTATTGCAAACAATTTGACAAGTAATCATAACAACCTCAATATTCGATACTATTCTTGAGCATTTTTACATTTCATTCAATATTTCTCATATTCTATACTGAATGATATATATATATATATATATATATATATATATATATATATATATATATATATATATATATATATATATATATATATATATATATATATGTATGTATACAGAGGAGTATTATACACATTTTTAGAATGATTTCGGGGCCATTTAATTAAGGCGTAAAATGTAAGGTCTAATTTTTAAATGTTCGATCTGATAGCTTTTTTTCTGGACTAAACGTTTGCATCGTAATTTCTATGATGGTGGAGCTTTTCGTAAAATTTCCATGGGTATTGTGTTCCATTCCACTTCCAGTACTTTCCAGACGATATCTATCGTGGTGGTTTGCGTTTAGAAAGGACTCTTTTTAACAGACCAGATGCAAAATAATCCATAGATGAAATGTCAGTGGATTTCGCAGGAATGAGTTGAAAAGGTATACCTGCATTAGTCTTCATTTTTTTCAAGGAATGCAGTGGCAGTTTTCGAAGAATGACTTGTAGCTTTGTCTTGCTGAAGTTTCACTCTTTGAAAATCAATGGAATAATGAAGAGGAATTTCTTCTATAAATATTGTACGTAAATCCTTCTCTTGATAGTATGATGAGTTGATATTAAATTCTTTCGTTCTCTTCTTATTTTTAATTTCCCATTGTAGGAGGAACCTGCGACAATCATAAGCTCCTTACGGAAACTTTCTTTACGTTGATGAAACCCGTTTTGTACATTTTTTCTCCTCGTTTTCCATAGTAAATTGACATTTTTTTGCAGTCATTTAAGTAAAACCATGCTTCATCAAGGGTCACAATATATTTCCTTTTATCTCCTGCCAAATGGTTTTCATACAGGATTCTACAAAATATTTTCTTTGAGCTATATGTCTTTGCAAAAGATGGTAAACATTATTTTTTAGCTTTTTTTTTTAAGTTGTAAATCTTGGTTTCTTATTATATTCATTGTTATTACAGATGTATCTAAAGACTTTGTAGTTGGTTTCTACGTTGGTGGATTTTCTCTTATTACCAGCGATTCCACTTTGGAAATATTTAAAGCAGTACGTACCTTTTCCGGATATTCGTTTGGAGTATTTTTTTATGTAGAAATAATGATTGATGGTTTTTACCAGTCCGATTAATGATGTTACTTATTTTGCACTTAAAAATTTTAATACCATTCATTTCACAACATTTTTGAATACTTGAATAAGAGTATTTCTCATCGGAAAGCGCAAAAACATATCCTTCAAAACACAGATTGTTTACATGCGTCATTTTGAAAGAAGAATAAATTTAAAAGTAGTAGATGATATTTCTCATTTCAAATAATAAGCTGTTGCCAAAAATTTGTATTCTAAAACATTTTATTTTTTAAATTAATTTATCGAAATCGTTCTAAAAATGTGTTAATACCCTCTCCCCCCCCTCTCTCTCTCTCTGTATATATATATGTATATATATATATATATATATATATATATATATATATATATATCAAATTAAATTGTAATAAATTAAGCCTTAAGTCATGGCTCTTCAGCGAGGATTGGAGAATCGGAGATCAATTTTATACCTTCTACTGAATCACACACTAGTATAACTTTTGTTGCCTTTTCAATTTTCCACACTATAACTTATTTCCTTTCGCCAACGTAATAAATTATTATGGTAACAGTTAAGAGCAAACAAATATTACAAAACTATTGATGGATCAACGTTATAAAGTGAATAGTAAAATTTAGTAAAAAACCCAGTTTTCTTAATACCGAAAATATTTACAAGATATTATGTTGACCATTTTTTTCAACTAAGGTTTAAATGTGATTTCAAAATAGGTGTGATATTTTCTGAATCTTTACATAGTGTTAAAAATGCAAATTGTTTTTTATCTTGTACTCAATTTTTTGTGATGGTAATAAATAGTTTTAAAAATAGATTTTTTTCTTATTGAAAATAGATCAAATTTATTGAGTCTTGTTGTCACATGTGTAATTAGTATATTGCCCTTCACATGCTAGAAATCATTAGAATTTTTTAATTTCGTGCTCATTAAGTATTTAGATAAAAGGCATCTACTTATTTAAATTTTTTTTTTGTTTAATGGTCAAAATTGCAGCTTCAGATTTTTTATTCCCTCTTTAGTCTTCATATTTATCACTAGTTTCATATCTGTAGAATTATTAAGATAAGCATTATATGTGCACATATGGTATGTACATGTGCATGTGTATTTGTACGTGTTCACATGTATCTGTACTTGCACATGAGTATTTGTACGTGTACATGTGTATCTGTACGAGTACATGTGTATCTGTACGTGCACATGTGTATCTGTACATATACATTTGTATCTGTACGTATGCATGTGTACCTGTGCGTGTAAATGTAGTAAAATTCAGAATATGGATCTAAGGAAGTCTGTAAAAAAAACACATTGTTTTTGAAATAGCTGAAAAAGTCATAAGTACATTTTAGTTAAAAAAAAATTAACAAAGATCTCGATTTATGTCGAATAACTCTTTTGAATGTTAAATTATTTGGTTTAAAATCAGTAGGAGACAGATTGTTGCCTAATTTCAAATTCCATTATATTAATAATCTCGCGTGGTTTTTCTTTTATGTTCTTTTCTGAAAATATAGCACTAAGAAAATTTTACTAGTATGAATATATTAAATAAAATATCATGATTGTCATGCCCGAGACCACAATGGTACGTAGCAAGTAATCAGTTTATTAAAGAAGATATAAATGAAATTGCAAAACATTTTATTTTTTACTCAAAATCTGTCATTTTATTGTAGATCTGCATATATGTCTACATTTATGAAAGTTTTCTTAAATTGTCAAGTTTATTCAAAGAAAGCATTTTAATTTTTATTTCCTAATTTTAGCCGAATAGTTAGTACTTCTGTTAGCTGAATAGTTAGTACTCTTGCATTTAGTACAAACCATTCCTGGGTGAGAAACCAGGCTTGGTTACTGGCAGTAACTACGAGTCCATTTCAAATCGTAATTTCAGTTCCAATTCGTTTTCGTGTGTAAAGATTCACCGTTGAATGGAGAAAAAAATCAAACCTTAAGCTAATTTTATTTTGATTTTTCTGTTCTGCCAATATTCTGCATCGTACAGTTGTAAACTAATTAATTCAAATTACTTAAATTAAATAAAGAAACAATATAATTCTAAGAATTTTTAAGACATGAAATTAGAAAATTTCTTTACATACCAACTAATTTATTCGTATGTACATTTTCAGTAAAAAGACATGTTGCCATTTAAAAATATTTATATAAAAAATTAATCAAGAATTTGTGCCTATGGCATATACTTATTTCAATATTTAGTTGTGCTCTTTTAGTGTCAATTAAGGTTTAACAAAACTTTGAAAATTCAAAAGAGTCATTTTAATAAATTAATAGATGTAAATATTCGAAATTAAAAAAAATTGTTAAGGATTCTCAAAATAAAAAAACAATAACTAAATTATAATTTTTGCTAAAATTTCAATAAAAAATCCATAGGGAAAATATGTATAAAATATAATTTTAATTCCAATCTTCAAACATTTGAAATCATTTAAATGAAAAGTCATTTTCAAATTCATTTAATTTCAGTCTCCTCAGCCTTAACCTATTATTCCTCAAATCGAGGTATCGTGGAATAGATGTAAGTGAAGAGTCACGCTATAAACCACCATTCTAGGTACCTCTGGAAGTGCGGGGGTGGAGTTAGGATGTGAAGGGTAGGGTAGACAGCATACAGTCATCACAGGGAGATTAGAACTAATTAGAAATCGGTATCTGCTAAAGCTCTCATTACGGGGGTGGCGGGGGTTTCCCTGGCACTAAATGGAAATTGGAAACAGTTTCTGTGCTTGGATATGACTCGTTGCATCCAGAGGTATCAGACGTCTACCTTAACGGTAACCGTCAATAGACCGACACCGGAAGCGGAAGTCCACGGGAGGACGCGAGAAGGGGTAGAGATTAACTTTAAAGGTTTGAGGTAGATACCGCGGAGTTATTAAAATCGACCTGGGGGCTGTGTGTAGACTTGGTTATTGGGAGGGGGGTTGGCATTCGTATTCCGAAAAGAATTCTAATAACGAAATAAAATTATCTTTCCTCGTTAGATTGGCTGAGAGAAATAATGAATATATGCATTATGTCACGTACTGCTTGGATCAACATAAACATAATTATCTCTAACTCTGAAAAATGTATTTGATAATTCTCTAAAGAATATTAAATTCAGTAAAGTAATCATACAATAAAAAATATGTTAAAATATTTTTCTAGTTTATAGGTAAAGATTATGCTTTTGAAATTGAAAGAAATTTGAATACTTAAAAATATATATCATGCTTCCGAATATGCATACTATGTCATTTTATTTCATATAATTTCGTTTAATGTTATTTAATGTATTCAATAAATAATTTAATAAGGAATTTCACGAAAAAATTAAAATATTTATTAATCAGTTCAAAAATAATTAATATGCATATAAAAGTCAACGTGTTTTGTGATTTTTATCAAGAATATTGTTAGGGATGTATTAAAAAATTGAGAATTTTTCATTTAGACAATAATTTACTTTGGGAAATACAGTTTCAGATTTACATTTAAAACATATTTTATAAGACAGTGCCGACAATGAAACAGCATGACAATGGCAACAAAAGAAAAAATATTATTAACATTATTATTCCGAAAATTTATTATTATTAAAAATTTATTTAATTATTATTTTAAATTATAATACTCAAAATTACTTTAAGTGTACTGTATGTTGATGTCTTAAATTGAACATGCGTTTTTTACTGTTTTTTTAAGTGTTTAGAAAATAAACAGCTCATTTTTTATTAAAATTGGTTTCCTTATAACCGATTTCCTGGTTTCATACAAAATAATTTGCCTGACAAATATCTTTTATGTTTAAAAAATCTGAAATAATGCAAATAGGTTTTTGATAAAATTTTTTCAACTCATTTTAGGATAGTTAAGAATTTTTCCGCATTCAATTTTGATAGCTTGTGTTATGTGACGATAAAATGCGTTAAAAAATACAGATTTTATTTTTAGGTTAAATAAATAATTCATCTTTTTCTTAAAGAAATAAAAATTTTTCTAATGTCCTACTTATGAAATTCGATTTATACTAGTTAAGTAACATTTTAAGTCGTTTTGCTTAAATATGCTATGCTTTTCCATGTAATACTATAATGATAATAGATTTAAATACTAATATAATTTGACAAAAAGTTTAAAAATGACATGAATTGTAAACTGGAGATGAACGTGGCATTTAAAATACCGCAGGAAATTTATTTCAGAGCATTTACTTAGTATAATCTGCGTTTAGCAACGAAAAGTAAATTATCATTTTTTAATTACCAGATTAAAGATAAATCATATTAGTTTGCTTAAAATTATGAACATGGTAAAAAGCAAGTGATTTTAGTCTTGTTTGCATGACAAAATTTATTGATTAAATATCATTTTTGAAATATTTTAGTTTTGCACCGAGATTGGAGGTTTGTTTTGATTGAGAGTCAATGAAGTAAACTCTTTAAAATTCACAAGACATTCATAGCAAATTGAACTAAATACAGAAAATTCCAGCAGTAGAAATTACAATTCTACTGATCGAATACAGCTAATACTACAGGAAACAACTTCCAATTACAGAAAGCTCTAAAATCTCAGACAAATATCAGCTACTTTTTTCTAAACTAGCATTCAGACTGCTGGTCTTCACAAACTTCTCACTGCCGATAGAAAATCTTCGAAACTAACTCGGTCGGTGGAACAATGGTATTTATAGCTTACTTGGCGTTAAAGTCTAGGTCTTTCACCAATGTTCTGGAAGTTTTCATGTCATCTCGCTCAGTAATGGCCTTAGAGCTCAAGTGGTGGAAGTTTCCAAAACTATCTATATTTCCCGCCAAATCTCGCCAAGTAAACCATTAATACCACCGTTACAAAGTTTGTAAAAAAATATTTACAACTTTGTAACAGTATACTTATATTCAGCATTATTTGAAAAAGTCCTAACAAAATTAGAAGTTTTTGTTTTAAATTTAGTTTAAAGTTTCCTAGAAAAAAATTTACATAGTTAAATTTTTATACAATTTTCAGAAAAGTACTTTCACAAATAAACTTATCATTATTGCATGTAACTCTTATATCCCTAAAATTGGTATGATGTGACATTGAAGAAAAGGATAAAGAAAACATTTTTATTTATTTTATTTAAATAAGTTTCGTTTCTTTTATTATTGTATAAATATATAATAGTATATGACAAAAGATTACAACTCATCATTTTTTGTGATTTGTTTCATAAGTGTATTTTTTTCCGTGAAACGTTAAGGCATTTTTAGAGATTTTATATTCTCATTATTTTTAATAATCTAATTAAATTACTATAATTGTATCCTCATTATAATGATATTATTAATTATTTTATTTATGTAGAAGCAATTTCAAATATATATACATATATACAGTCAAACAATTTTAATGAGAATTTTATGTCTTACAATTGTTATTTTTAAGGTAAAACTAACTCTAAACTATAACAAGATAAATCTAAATATATTAATATTTATTTGTTCGGAAATAGAAATTTCTCATGATGAAAAAAAAAACATTTTGCTTTTCTTTTTTATTGATTAACCTTGGGGTTGAATAGTGTGTGTGTGTCAAATTTGCTTGAAAAAATGTATTTGTAAATAAAATATATTTGAAAACGAAAATTTTCAATTTTTTTAATACTTCCTGGAGAAGCTTTATTGAAAATGCATAGGTATTAACGCAGTTAAATAATAAATATTATTTTCCTACTGTGAGGAAATAAAAAATATCATTTTAATGGCAGTAATAAAAGGGGCTTATTTTCGCTATATTTGTACATGCCCTGCATTCAACTTTAGAAAACTTTTTTGCTTAATGAGGAAAACAAAATGATAAATAATTCTAGATTGATTTTTTTCAAAACCTGCTTAATTCTGTTTTCAACAATTTACTTAATGTTCTGAGAAACATGGATTTCTAAGAATAAACAAGGCGATGTGTAAGAGGCCAATTTATTGCTTTTCATTTCTTCTATTCTAGCTGCCATTTTGGACTAAAATTTTATCTTAGTCATTATATCTTACCCGTAAGAATATATTTTTCTTCTTGAAAAAAAAATCTTTATTATTCTAATAAGACTTGAATCAGATTTTTTGTTATTTCCTTGAGATTGCAGTTTTTCAAGAAGTTTAGATAGTAATTTTTACATTATTTTTTGGATTGTCTATCTATTTGTATGGAATTCCTCAATTACTGATAACTAATCTCTTTCCTTCGAAGTTGTTTTTTGTTTCAGTAAATGTTTTACAATTGAAAAGAAAATAGATTTATTACTAAGCGTATAATTTAAATAATTTTCTAAACAGCGTTCATTAAATTGTTGTTATATGAATTTTCCACGGGGCATCATTTGAAAACCCACTTCTCAGAATATATTCAAACACATTCTTTGGACAAGCGTAAGAAATAGTTAGTTTGACTGAATTGATTGTTTTTACGGATAATCTATTTTTAATTTTATTGTTTGCAATTAAAAGATATACACATTCTTAAAATATGCTTAAAATGATAATGAAAATGCATCGCATCTTTTTTGAACTTATTAGTATGGCGTTTTCAAAAGTTAAAGAAAAGCAAAAAAGATAGGATGTTGAAAGAGAAGTTTTTTTTAAGATTAAATGTTTTTATTGTTGCAATTTTGATGAGTTATATACAACTATTTTGGGAAATTCGATGCCTTATGATAATTATAAAACTAATTTATCTAATTAGGAAATTAAAAAATTGTTTTCTGACTAGTTTCATAAGTTTGATTAGATGAGAAAGAAAAATTACTGCATTAATCTTGATCTTTTGGTGATCATAAATGAGAAATTTTGTGCAATTTAAGTTCATTCAAGGATAATATTGTATTCAGCTCTTCAAATATTTTTAGGTTTTTTTTTGTTATTGAGTTATGCAATTGAAATACAGCATTCTAATGATTTTGTTCAACATAATTTCACTTTATTTAAATAAAATACAATGTAGTAACTCAAGTACTTATATATAAGCTAGAATTATACATAATTTAACTTTTAGTTGAATAGAGGTAAGCTACGGAAATATCTCTTATATAAGGATTTATTTAAAAAGTTTTAATTCATCAGGGATTTAAGCATTTAAATCATTATATTTCTTGAATATATGAATGATAAGTACGCGGAATACGGGCAATGTAAATGATATACATACATATAATTTTGTTCTTAAAAAATTGCACTGAAAAGTTTTATTTTTTTACTTAATAACTAATTGTGTATATATATTAGAAAGGTATAATGTAACCAATTAAAATAATTATTTTATAAAATTGAGTCAGTTTTGAACTACATCAATCAATGCATTATTATACAATAAACTGATATTTCAAACTTTGAAGTAAAAATAATTAAAAATTGATATTATAGAATTATTTATTTCTTTAATTTATGTAGAATTGTTATTATTAAACTTAAATATTTCATTACTTTTTCAGTGTTTCAAAAATAACTGATTGGAGTGAAAATATTATTATTCCATGTTTTATAATTCATAAAATAATATTGTAATAATATTCAACTCTTCAACAAATTATTTGTAGATACATTTTAAGACACATTAATCTATCATCCAACTGAGTAAATAAAACTTTCCTTTTTTCAAAGTCCATTAGATTTGATTAATGGTATTTTTAAGGAAAACGATTCTTTTTTCCTATATCTTTTACGTCAATTTTGATATAAAAAATTTACAATTAAAATATTTTAGCGTTTTCCGTATTTAAAATTGCCTTCATAATTAAAGATTTTGATGATAATCTGCTTTTCTTACTAACATTTATTTATTTTCTAATTTTAGAACCTAGGTTATCCTCAACATCTTAATATATATAATTATTCAGAAATATAATATATTCCCGTGATTATTTGTAATATTTTTTTAATAAAATTGAAACGTTTTGCTTAAGTGTTTTTTCAATAAAGGGTAATTATAAAATCGGTCTTTTAAAAATATTAAGTTTTTCAAACAAATTTATTGAACTATTAATAACTTGTAAATCATAATTTTGATTCATAATGAAAAAGATAATATTTCAGTTTCATGAATATAGATGTGTACATTTTCTGACAGGTGATTAGAAATTCAAAAACTTCAGTAAACTTTCTTTTAAAGGCATTAATTTACTAATTTTCTGTTAAAACAAAACACTCTCATATTTTTTACATGAAAGATATGAAAATTAACATCAAATGAATATCCTAAGACATATTATACATTGTAAAGCAATGAAAAATGTCATTTATATTTATGAAACACATTGTTGTTCAAGTTAAAAATTTCAAGATTTGGTGGATTATCTCCAAAATTACCAGACAATTTAAGATGAAATTTATATATATATATATATATATATATATATATATATATATATATATATATATATATATATATATATATATATATATATATATATATATATATATATATATATATATATATATATATATATATATATATATATATATATATATATATATATATATATATATATATATATATATATATATATATATATATATATATATATATATATATATATATATATATATATATATATGTATATATATATATATATATATATATATATATATATATATATATATATATATATATATATATATAGTTTGAAAATATATTCTAATATAATATAAAAAAAACTATTAGGTAATTGTAATATAGAATTTTCACTGTTTAGCAAGGACATGGTATTCACTGAAGACAGTTTATATGAAACAATAGTTACAGAATTGAAAGTAAAATGGGTGGTTAAGATATATGGTCCTGTCTCAAATATAAACAAGTTTTACAACATGATGTTTTTTTGTGAAGTACAGCTTATGAATTCCTCAGGCCATTGAAATCCCTCTTTCAGCAATGCTATTTTCAGACCTTGTTGAGATCAAACCAAATCAGTTGACGTTTTAACCGCTGAGATATTCCGGTGCCACTTGTCTTCCAGATGTACAGTAATCTAGGATAACCCTCTGGAATCGATAATGTCATACATGAGTTAAAAAATTTAAAAGAAGCGACTTTCATTTCGGTTGATCGACAATTCTAGAATAGGACTTGGTGTTTTTTAACTCTGAAGACGGTCAACCTATCAATATTGCATCGTTAGCTTTGAGTGGTTTCAAGAAATGGGTTGAAAATAACAATTGTAATTGCATTTAGTAGATTTCAGATCTAAATCTCTAAATCACCAATACATTCAAAGATAATTTTCCTTTTATAGAAAATTCTTGACCCAATAAGCTATATATCTGACATATGTTGCCATCCTTTACTTTATAAAATGTGTCATATCGTTATTAAGTCGTTAGTTATAGTTAAAAAATGCTATCTTTAGTTTTAAGTCATATATTTCTGTAAAAGTAAATAAAATTCATGCACAGTTTAAATGCTTATTGCAAGCCTTTTCTATTGTTAACTTAATGAGTACAGTTAATTTTAAATTATAAGTAAAACGGTTGTGTTTTGGGAAACTGTTGGCGAATTTGTTTTCACCCTAGACCCAAAAATTAGTGGACTATAAAATACTATATAATTTGACTTCATAAAAAATTTATTTGAAATAATATAAACTTGTAAAGAGGTAATTCCTGTTAGGAAGGGAGAGTAAAAACAACTTGGAAATGAGACAAACAACAAAATCGACAGAAAAATTAAAAAAGCAAAGAGTATCAACACGCGCATGCTCAGTAGCTGAAAAAAGATGTGCACTTATTATTAACTTAAGAGTTTCTTTCATCAAACGCTGGCAGCTTTGAAGCCTGCGTGTATATAAAAGCGGGCTGTTAATCTAAATATTCCAATTTCTTCATTGCTACAAATATTAAAACCTTTAATTCCTTTCTTTATCGAAGATCAGTTTTATATTCATGAGTTCAAATGAATTGAATCTAACCAGTCATTTCTTTAATAATCCACCACAGTATTTACGTTCACTGAAATGTTGAATTTAAAATTACTATTTAGAAATATTTTAATGTACAATTAAAGAATTCGCAACTGTCATAATTATTCATGCAAAATTTCCACACTAGGGAGGAAAATAAGTAATAATCTCCTTCTTGGAGCACTAAGCCATTTTCCTTCTCCTCACCTAATTGGTGTTGGGAATTTCTCGAAATATTTTCAATTCTCATTAAGCACGCCTGTTCGATTTTACCATTTTTCAAAACAAACAGAGCTTAAGACTTATCAGAAAATACATTTTGAAGGACTTCGAAATCCAGAAAAGCATTACTTTTAAATATATATTTAACACCAGGAAGGCTAGAAAAGATTCTACCAAATTCCCCTGGCAGCAATTAAAGCATGCGAATCGAAACTCATTTCAAAATCTTTCTCAGTGTATTTTCTCGTAAAAATCTCTGCTTAACTGTAGTAGCTGAAAATAAAACTTTTGTAGAATCTTTCCAAAATATGGCTTCTTGCTTCTGGAAGTAATGATCTTAGATTCACCAACAGCAGTGGGTTTTTATTTGGCGCTTGGGATTTTTCAAGATATTAAACTATTCCCTACTTTTGATGTTTACAGCTTGGTTTGTTTATTTTTCATTATAGAAATGCTATTGTTTAGTTTTGATATTTAAAGAAATTAAAAATGTCAGATAAATAATAGTAAGCTTTATTATAAGTCATTTTATATAGAAAAATAAGCACATAAAGGAAAATACACCCAGAAAAAATTTAACAAAAATAGACTAAGAAAATTTACAATATGTATAAGTTTAACTATAAATTTATTGAATTTTTTTTAATTATTCTTCAGTAATTTTATTGGAATATAGTAGTTGAATTGTTCTTAACACATAAACTGATTTTTTGACATGTTTATTATCTGCAAAAAAAAAAAAATAAATAAATAAATAAAAAAAATAAAAAAATAAAAAAAAAATAAAATGATAAATCACAAACCAAAGAATAATAGTATTTTCAAACCAAAACATTAAAATTGGAAAGAAGCTTGAAAATTCCATTTTCATCATATTTTGAATTTAAAAATGTAAATTTTAAGCAAATAAATAACTGAAACATAAATGTTTAAGTATATATATATATATGCTTAGAATTCTAAATAAATTACTTAAATTTTAAATAAATTGTATGATAAGTTTGTTTTTAAATGATATATTTGAATAATTCCCGCTATATTGCATTAAATTTCCTTAAATTAATTAAATTACTGTAACGCAACTATACTTAAATTTGCTTAATAAACTCTAAATCATGGTTTATTCCACGTCAAACAAACCTCTTTAATTTTACTATAACTTCTTTGTACATATATTTTTTGATAAAATTTTCCAATCTTGTTGAAAGGTTGTTATTTAAAGCCATTTACGAAAAATGATATTTTGAAAGATTTATTTACCATTATATCAACATGCCGTTTTAAGTTAAAGTACTCTTGACAATATTTCTTTTATGGAAGTAAATTATGTTTGTTTCTATACATTAAGAAAGCTATCTTATCTTGCAAAATATTTTCAGCATGAGAACTTCACTTAACCAATTATTTAATGGATTGTTTATGAAACAGTAAATAATTAAGTGAGCTCTTCATTTTGCAATACTTTTATATTTTTAATCTGAGGAGATTTTAGAATGTAAAATTCATTGCAAAAGAAAGTTGATAAATCATTTTCTGTCCATTTTTTTTTATCATTAAAGAAATCATGGGTGAATAAACAAGTTATGTAACGCGTATTTTGTAAAGTAAACAATTATAAGCATTTTTCTATGAAATATATTTTCGATTACTTTATGGAATTATTTTCATATATAATTTTGTTAGTCAATAATAATTTTAATTTATTAAATTTAAATTTTATCAAATCACCAAATGTTAGTTGATACATTTTTATCAAACTCATTAGAAATGAGTCTAAATTTTATTTTAACAATAGTATATTCAAGGTTATTCTTTAATGCTTCTCAACATATAGTATAACAGTTGTTTTATATTATGATATTAAGGAATAAATATTTACACTTTTTCTGTCACTGAACAATAAGTGGCTGATATTTAGGAATGTATTTTGCAATGTACTTAATAATAAATGATAATGAAATATAAAAAGGGAATTTTATATAATTGATAATGAAATTTAAGAATTTTAAATCGATAAAATCAATGAGTTTGTGTAATATATTCAGAAAATATGATAAATAAGTTTTTTAAAGCAGTCATTTATCTTTGTGATTTTCTGTATCAATAATATAACAATAAAAATTTGCCACACATGCCGTATAATCCAGAATGCCAAATTCTGAGATTGGCTATTTTTTTTGGCGGATTTTCTTTTGTATCTGGCAACCTCCTTTTTGTTACGTCATAGATATGGAAACCTATCAGGCTTATTCAGAAGATTCTATTTTGGCAACTTTAGTAATTACGTCACCGCGCACGTCATGATGCGTCATCTTGGCAACATTTCTTCATCGCCAAAAATTCAGAATGTGGAATCATTGACTATACGGCACCTGTTCGAAAAATCTGCCACCATATTAACTATTTGTAAATCTTAAAATTCAATAATCATAGCATTGAAAAAAAAATGATTATTCATTTCTGATTCAACGCAAATAGTATAAGATTTTACGATGTTCACTAAAAAAAGAGAATTTGTTAAACAGTTCTTATTTATTTCAGACAAATAAAGATTATTGCATGTCAATACAAGATATCTCATTCAATGGTAAAAATTCAATATATATATATATATATATATATATATATATATGAAGATCTTGAAGCAACTGCACTTAAAGGGTTTTTTTTTCTGATACACTGCCACACAATATACTTCCGCTTTCTTGATATGAAAACTCTTTTGAAAAGAACGTTAAGTATTGGAAATTATATATTTACAAAATATTGGGCATTCTAAATTTCTTTTTTACTCCGAAACTTTGCTTTAAATTAAAGGTTGAACAAAGAAATATTATCCTCTTTACACGTGGGTTTCAATCACAACAAGTGCAAACACAAAATATATATTCTTGAAAAATATCCATTTAATCTCATAATTGAAGCACTTAACTAGAAGCTCCGAGGTAATTCATCACGCGTGATTTTGTAAAGTGGTTGAAAGGGTGTTACAGACAGACATTGACAAATTAGAGTTCGTTACTCTAGTTCCAACTCTGAAGAAGTGTAGTTTATCAAAAATTTGCTGTTTTACGATCCAATAATTTATGGGCAAAAATATTTCCAAACTTAAATTTTATATCGGAACGCTTGTTAAAGTACGCTCGCTTTTAATCCAGTCTCAAATATAATTGAATATACCCATAGTTTATTGATAAAATAACATTATTTAATAAAATATTGAAGTATTAATATATTTTGGTGCGTATAACATCTGTTCGGAGATAGTTAAATAAAAGTACTTTATAAACATTTAATTAAATATTTTCTTTAAATATGGATATAAAAAAGAGAGAATTGTTATTAAGGAATATGTGTGTAATTGAATTGAATTGAATGCATAATTTCGTAGATATATTTCCAACACTTGAAATTATTTCTACTGAGCATTTTAACTATAATACAGTATAAAAAAAACTTGAAATTATAAGTTAAATCAATACGATTAATTTATTAATTTTTTTTAGCTTTAGAATTAAGCAAACAATATTCAAATTTATATTAAATAAACATATTTAAAATACTTCAAAAATTCTATATTATTACCAAAAATGAATTTTTTATGTCAGAAACGTTTATTAAAATTAATTTATATAACAATTAAAACATTATGTAATTAAGTATCATTAAGAAACATTTATTTATATTATGGTGTTGTAAAAAGGAAATAAAACAATACGATTTGTAAAAAATTAAGCTTAAAATAAAAAACAATTTCAGAAAACTTTGTGATTTTTCTGATTAAAGAAATTATCAGTTAAATTATATATTTTAATAGTTATTGAATATATAATCAGAAATTATATGATTTACTATTAAATTGAAAGTACTTCCTATTTCATTAAAATAATTATTTGAATTTGATAAAGGATAACTTCATTTTCATCGAGATAGTGTTTTATAATGCATAAATAATCATATTAAAAATGCTGATTTTAATAAACTGCAGCTTAATGGTCCATATTTTCTTATTTGATAAAGATTTGGTATTATTTCATTTTAATGAAGATGTGAATGAAATTTTTGCATATCTTTGTGACAATTTGCTTAAATTAGTAGATTTATAAAAAATTTTCTAAATGATACTATTTCATTTGTAAAATTAAGTTCTATTTCCTTTTTGTGCTAACAAATAAAAAATAATCTCTCAAAGTTTAATATGGACTTTAATAATTCTCAAATATGTAATTTTTTAAATCTAATAAAAATTATTTTCTATATATATTTATCAACAACAGTTACATATAAATTTCCTCTAATATGAGATATTGCGAAATATAAGAGCGTAAATAATAGAAAGTTACTTTTATTTTATTAAATCAATTACACTTAAATATTTAATATTATCATTTCCCTTTCAGCAAAAAAATTTTGAATTATTAAATGAAATAAATTAATTTGTGTATTTTTCTCAATCCAAAATAACATTTCGCTTTTAACAAAATTAATTATAAAATTTTAATATCTTTCATTCAGTGTGATACATTTACTGAATATAAAAATGTATTTTTTGATGTTAATTGCTTTTGTAAAAAAAAATCTCGAAAAAAAATCAAACACTCATATTTATTGTTGTTTTTATTTAATTTTTGTATAAAAAAAAACTTAGACTACTTCATAAGAAAACATAAAATATTCTTTTTTATTTAAATAATTCAAAGAAAATACATTGTCAGTGACAGAATCATCTTTTATGTCACTTCAACACACCTCTAACATGGATATTTTTTGTTAGGAAAGCTTAATTCACATATTCGAACGACGAACTATTGACGATAAAGTATTTTTTTTAAAAAATTGAGGAACTTATAATAACAATAATTTCAACGATCTTCCTCATTTCTAGAGTAACATTTGGATCTATGCACTACATTCAGGAAATCTCTCGAAAGAAACATCAACAGTTTTTTTTTCTTTCTTTCTTTAAATTTGGCGAATTGAAGAATGCAGTAAGAAAGAAACTGCTTTTTCTTTCTTAAGTCAGGAATGAGAGTTACTATAATAGGTGGAATTTCAAAGCTTATGACTCCAAGGAGAAAAGGGTGGATAGGATTGGGGGAAAAAATATAAATTTGGTTGTAGTATAGAAATTGGGCAGGAACAAACAGTAATGGCAATGGTTCCTTTCCGATTCAAACTGGATTAATACGTCGTCATGAAAAACGACTTTTTGATGTTTCGCCAATGACTATAAATCAAAGGACAAAATGACAAGGAGGAAAAAATTGGTCTCCAAAAAAAGGAAGGTAAAGCAATTTTCTCCGGGGAAGGCGTACATATAAAAAAGTGATGTATTTTCTTAACAAAATATGTAAACTAAAATGTATGTTCTTAATATTAAAAAAATTCGTGTTAGAGAATTGAATTATGATGATAATATATTTCGTACCTTATTTTTGAACTAGTTTGAAATTGATCTTTTTCTAGGTGAGGAATAAATCAAGAAGTTTTTAAAATATTTTACACGTGTAAGTCAAGAATATGGAATACTTTTGCTTAAAATTATGAAATAATGTTGAATTTTATTTTTACTTAAAGGAATGTGTATTTTATAAAATTTTTGAAAAATTAACAAATTTATGAATTGTTCAAAGTTTAATATTTTTTCATTAAACATCCTTTTAAATGGTTAATTTAGCATTCTCTAGTGATTTAATGATTTATTGTCTAAGACTCTCTGAAAAATTAACAAATTATGGTTCAAGTATTAAAATTTTATTATTTTTTTTCATTAATTGTTTTAAGTATTTTAGCATTGAATGCAAGTATCTTTAATATTATAAATATATTAGGATAATATATATATTTAAAGACACATATCTTAATGTTTGTAGAAGTAAATTTTTCTAACAATCATCATCGTTACTGGCTTAGACTAAGAAATTGGAGGTGCTATATGATCCGAGTAAAATGGTTACAAATCTAAACCACTGTAATTTAAAATATATACGAGAAATTAAAAATTTCATTACAATAGTATAATGGAAAAAAAAATATATATATGTTATTTTAAAATAAATGTGTTATTATAGTTATAATATGTTATTTTATAAAGAAGAATAAATAGTAAAAACTATTTTAAAAAATGATAAAATAAAATAATAAAGCTAAATGATAAAACAAATAAAAAATGTTGTTCTGTAATTAAAAATAGATTTGAATTTCATTCTCATTCCTGTGTTATTGTTTTTTTTTTGTCAAACTTATCACTCTTCAAATATTGTTTGTTTTTTTGTGATTATTTCTTTTTGAATTTGCACCCACACCTTTTTATTACACAGAAAATTAATTCCATTAAGTAACTTTTAGTTAGTGTGTTATCCAGTGTTGCATTAAAGTTACGAATTATCAATAAGAATGAGTAACAGTAAATACCGTAATCGGGTACTATTGAATTTCATAGATTATAATAGTTGTTATATTAGTAAAATATGTCGCATGGGAAATTTATTGAAACTTAAAATCATATTCATTACCAAAACACTACTTTTTTATGGAATGTTCAATATAGGCATATATTATATACATGTTTGTATGAATGTTTTATATAATATTAATTAAATAAAAAAAGCACATAGAATGTTGTTATAAAGCAAAAGTTATTGCTTAGAACTCATTTTAACTTCCTCAAAAGTGTTCTCCTCTCTTTTACTTAAATCCTTCCAATTAACATAATATAGTCCTCAAGATTCTTGGAATCTTCAAAATATATTTAGAAATTGTCATTTTGGAACAATGCTTGAGAGTTTAGAGAATTTTTTAGGCTCAAAACGGGGATTGCGATGAAAAACATTATCAATACATAAAAGTCACAATGTGTTATTCTGGTATAATAGTGCTCAGAAAAACAGTATGTTTTAATTTTTTGTTTAATATTCATACACTCTCATGAAATTGTGTTAAGGAGAACTATTTTAGAGCAAAACTCATTTGATATGTCAGTCGTTTCAATTTATTTTAAATGAGTTTCTTTGTGAAAACGACATAATATTTACTTAAATATTTTCGCTTTTTGGCCATTGTTAATAGTAGCTCATAGCAGACTGTAATGACAATTGCGACTGAATTTCAATATTATCTACTTTTTTTTTTAAAGATTACTTTTTCTTTTGCTTCAACATTTAGCATAATTCACTCGGTGATATAATGCTTTTGCATGCAAATTATTAATTAAATTTCACTTTCATTGACAATGTGCTATGAAATGTACTCAAAATATTTCTTGAAGCATTTCAAAAAATTGCTAAATTTTTAGAAATTTCAAAAATTTTCAAAACAGCATGGAGAAGAATGTATACTTTTATTGCATATTTGATTTATATACTTTATTAATCTAAAAGAAAAGTTAAAATTTTGTAATATTTTTGTGTGAAACAGTTCTGAATTAAGATTTATCAAAAAATATCTAATATAAAACTTCCTAATATTTTAAATTCCCTTAGTAATAATAGTAATTATGCTATATTCAATAAAATGCTGAAAGATGAGTGGTAATTATTTTTTTCTGAAAAACAAACAGAAGGTAGCACTTTTAATATTTAGGTGATTGTTCCATTTCATACATACTGTTACAAATTTATAAATAATTATTGCATATGTCTTAAAATAACTCAGACAGATCAGAAATACTCACATTTGGGGCAAAAATTGTGGTATTTAGACGTGTTATACGTTAAAAGCGGGTTTTCTAATGATTTGGTGACTTGGCGATGTTTTGGCGAGAAAACTTGGCGACATTTTTGGCGACTTGGAGAGAAATAGATACTTCTGGAAACATTCATCACCTAATCTCTAGGACCAATATTTAGCGAGATAGCCTAGAAGCTTCCAGAACCTTGGCGAAATTACTAGATTTCCTCGCCAAGTCAGGTATAAATACCGCAGCCCGACATAGTTTAGTTTTGTGAAGACAGTCAGTGAGTGAAGACGGTTAGTCGTGACTGCTAATCTAGAGAAGCTGTTCTCTGCCTGAGGTATTTGAGACCTGCGATTAGAAGCTGTTACTTATTGTATCCGACGAATTGGAGCTGTATAATTGTGATTGTTGCAGCTGGTATATCTAGTGGAATTTTTTTTACGAATAAGTCTTTTGTTCATTGAGTGGTTGCTTTATTCAAGTTTTTTGTACAATGCCAAAATTTGACAAATTGAATTGAACTTCATTGGTATTAAACTTTACTTTTAAATGAAAAATAAGTTTATCAATTTCAATCCACTAGTAAATCATGAAGAGAAATTAGTCTTTACCTTAAATGAAATATATTGAAAGAATCTTCATTAGGGAAACAAGAATGGAAATTTTGGCGAAATAATTTCTAATTTTAATTTCAATGATTCTCAAATGATAAATCACCATTAACCTATATACTATAGCAGATCATTGTATTGTTCATTTAATGAATAAATTGTGGGCATGACAGATTAAAAAAAATTATAATCATTAAAATTAGTAACTTTATGTAAATTTGCATACACACACTTTTTTATGAACATAAGTATGCACGGTTGTGTTTATCTATATACACTATTTCATTTAATATTTTTATGTATACTAAATGAAATTATATTTCTCCTAATAAACTTTTACGATTAAAATAAGAAAATATTTTATGCTTGAAATAAGAAAATTATGATACATTACTAAATAATAATAATATCAAAGATGATACATTACTATTTTATTTAACATAAATTAATAAAGGAATAAATAAAATTATGTCTTCTTTTGAATATTTTAAGTACTTATCTAAAATGAAATTAAAAAAGAGCAACTTCCGATGAATCAAAAAATAAGAATAATTTCTAATTCATCTTAAGCAATAGTTCCTCTAAAATTAGTAGAATATTGATCAGCATACATAAACAAAGTAGTATTTCATGCATTGAAATGCAATCAATATGCAATTTTAATTTAAAATTTTGATTTATCAATCTGAAATGCACATTGCAATAGCATCCATAACTATACTGAAAATAAATTCATAATGTCTATGCATACTTCGAAAACGTACATATGCTCATATATTCCAGGTGCCGTATGAGGCTTAGTAGCAGCAGTGTGGTTGGTGTGCGTGCTTGTCCGATAGCTTACGGTCTTCATTAATGAAAATCCAGCCGAAACTGTTGTCAGGTGATATTAGACACAAGCTTATAATCTGAAATGATGGCACGTTTCAGCGATTGGCTATATGCATAAAGAGGATGTGCTACTCTCTATCAATTTCCATGGGATGCTTAGTATTGATTTGCCAATACAGCGAGAATCACGGCCGATTCAGCTGGCTTACCTCATTCAAATTTAATTAAATTCCCGGATTCGTCTGTGTATTTGTGAAGCTGTTGCAGACTTAACTATTAAACTTAAAATCTAAATCCTTACCTCTCAGATGATATGTTATTTTTATTAACTTACTTAATAAAAACATTTGATATCATATGTAGTATTTAACAGCTCTAAATTTGTGTTTTCTTGCTATATATCGTTAGATATAATTTGAAAACACGCAAAACGCGTAATGTCCACTACATTTATACATGCTTGATTACTAATGTTGCTAATAGATGGAGCAATGTAGAGGAGACAAGATTCAAAATCTAAAAAATCAGATATGTTTTTACTTTATAATTCAAAACAATTGTATAATATTCTTGAGAATTCTAACCCATTAGTTATTACCGTCACATTAAAATTTTATGTTGATAAATAGCGGTTTTATAAATTTAATTATAGAGGAGAATAAGAGAGAAATGAGACTTGTTCTTTCACACATATAAACTTAAATTTTAATAAAATTACTATACTTAATTAAATGTTACATTAATTACATTATAATACTTAATATTAACTTAACTAAAATTTATATAATAGTTTTACAAAAATATGCTGTAAGTGATGTGGTAATAGGAGGAAAATAGAGTCTCACTCAAAGAGAGATAGAGAAACCTATATTTAGTTAGAATTTTTTTTAATGGAATGTCAGAAATACAGACCTAACCATTGTTGAATAATATTTGCAGTGGTGTTTATATCTCCTTTCTAATTCCTCCACATACAACTATCGAGAGGTTAGATTTCCTCATTTCGGAGACAACTGGAGTTTACTATTATGATGTACTTGTACTATCTTTGCTACTATTAAGATGCCTTCACAGAATTCAATATAATGTAAATAATATAAAATTGCTTCACAGAACTTTTGAGTAATCCTCAATACACCGTTCAAAATGATGTGTATTAATATTTACATTGAATTTATTAACAATTCCCCAGTGGGATTTATTTTGAATAGCCTGAATAATTACAGAAATTAAATAGTGATATATATATATATATATATATATATATATATATATATATATATATATATATATATATATATATATATATATATATATATATATATATATATATATATATATATATATATATATATATATATATATATATATATATGTATAAATTTTTATTGGATTGATATTCAGTCATTCTAAACATATTGCTCTACACTTAATGTATGAATATTCTATTTAGAAAAAGGTACATATGGAATTTAAAAAATTGTCTTGCTTAGGCTGGCTAATCTTTGTCCTGGGGCACATTTTATAGAAATCAGTTTTGTAACACTTCAGTGTGTTGTTAGTTATTTTAAACTTATTTCTATATTTTGTGGTACATTTTAAGTGATATCTCAATAACCTAACTGATCTTCGGATGTCATAAGGTATTAAAGTTTCATCCAGATTTAAAACTTTTGTTCATCTTTTTATGATTCTAGTTTAATACATACGTTTTAATTGTTAAATTCTGCAAAAATTTCCATTCCTTAATTTTTTTTGTGCTATATATTTTTATTATTAAATGATGTTATTAATTAAAATAACTCCTTAATTCATTAACAAAATAAAAATTATTAAATGTTATCGTAAATTATAATTATTAGTAGAACTTGTAGAATAAGGATTAGCACCCTGATTACGTCATAATCGTTGACGGAATGGACTTTCATAACGAATAATGAAGGTTTTAAATATTTATTGATGGCTAAAATTTTAGTTATTCTTTTCAATACTTGAAGTATAGATTATATCATCACTCGTAAGCAAAACGGGAATGTAAATTAAAAAAACAGAATCCATAATTATCTCTTCTTCGGAATACAAAACTTAATAAATATTTCCTAATTTCGAAAAATTAATTAATAAGCGAAAAAAAGCTTCTCTGATAATATTGAAGTTTTCATGAAACAAAATGAATATATTGATAGAAACAAGAAATCCAATTTTAGATGTAAGTCTGCTTTTATCGATCAATTCACATTTAAATAAAACTTCTGAACTAAACACAATAGAAGGTATAACTAATAATTTTCCCTAACGTAATTAAAATTCATCTTTTAGAACATAAAAATCAATATAACTATGCTGATACAGAAAGCTAATGAACAACTTTTACTTAAATGTCCATCATCTATCAATGTCATAACGCGTTTGATTGAAAGCTCTGAAATGAACGTCAAAAAACTGTTAACGCGTTTTTGATTTTACTGTACTTTATATTCTATAGTTGTTAAAACCCTTTGATAGATTGCTGCAGCAGAAAAAATACATAAACTATGTGCAAGATGAAAGATCCAGCACAACAAATGTAATTTTCAGTTTTGAGAAAACCCTCGCTCTTAGCGTTTTTAATTAGATTTCATTAAATATCGACCAATGATTAAAACTAATTTTAGGAAGAAACAACACGATAATTTTGCCTCTGCTGTTGCATAAGCATTATTAAATATTTGAGCTTCTACTGAAAATCCATATGTAAGTGAAAATTTGGGGAAATGGTAGCACTAAAAATGTTTCGATTATTTGATGATCTGATTAGGATTTTGTTATTATAGTAATACTTTTCTAATGTCGTCCTTCAATATCCCGATCCGATTCAGTGGATATTCAATGTTTATGTAGATTATGATTAAATTACTTGGATTTGTTGGCTTGCACATGATCTGTACACAACAAAAATAATTTATACCGACCATCCTTCATAATTTCTAAAATTGAAGAAACGAATTTGGCATACACTCATTCTTATGATTTTGATTTTGGCAACGCTTTTGAAATGTCATCGTTCAATGTCCTAATCCGATTCATTGTGTAGATGTTCTATGTTTACGTAGATTATGATCAAATTACTTGGATTTGTTGGCATGATCTATACACAACAAAAACAATTTATTCCGACCATCTTTTATAATTTCGAAAATTGAAGAAATGAATCTTGTATACACTCATTATTATGATTTTGATTTTGGCAACGCTTTTCTAATGTTATCGTTCAATGTCCTAGTCCGATTCAGTGTGGATGTTATATGTTTATGTACATTATGATCATATTACTTGGATTTGTTGGCTTGCACATGATCTGTATGAACACATGAAGAAAAATAATATTTAACCGACCATCTTTTATAATTTTTAAAATTGAAGAAATTAATCTACCTTTCATTCATTATTTTCAATCAATATAGATTGGGTTACCTGTTTCAGAAAAAAGAAAAAATTACTACACAAACACAGTTCTTATTTCTTTTAACACTAAAATAATGAATACGAATTGTTGTTGTTCTCGTGTGCCAGCTAGGCTGCCAAATCGGGGTGCGCTGCTTCACTTTTCCAACTGAGTGTGTATCCAATTGAACCGTATTTGGTGTGGATTCCGACTTCTTCAGTACACACACATGCCATACGGACCCGTTTATAGGTTAGGCAACCATTCACACCTCATTCACACAAGGAAAGGACAAAGATAGGGTTGAGAGAAAAAGTGCATCCATGCCTGAACCGGGATTCAAACCAAGGACCACCCTATCCGTAGTCGGGCACGCTGACCACTAGCCAAGTTGGCCGCCCATGAAGACCAACTGATAAACATAAATAATTTGCTTGAGCAAAACAACCATATTTTACTTCTATTTAAAATATGAATGACATTTTAAAATTAAATACTAATGTTATTTAAAATACTTAATTATAAATCAATAAAAATAATTTTTAATTTAGGCCTTACATCAGTAAATGTAAAACTTCTCAGGTTATAAAAGTAATATGGGTTTGTATCTTTCTTCCTCATAAATATTGCTTATCGAAATACAAAATTGCTTAGGAATTTTAAGTTAAATGCAAAGTATTCTACCTCTTTTCACATTGTCATAAAATCATAAAATTCTTATAGCAAAAATGTATATAAGAAGAAAAGCAACATATCTAAACTATATTTTATTTCATTTTTAAGTATAACAAATGAGTTTTATTTATTAAATGAGCAGGCCTTTATTTTTTTATTATTATATTTTAAATTATAATAATCATCCAAAATGATTTATGCGTGCTTCAAGTAATCTAAAAGTGGCTTCAAAATTTCAAATTGATTTTGTATATTCAATATCCTATTAATAAAGAATGAGTGTTTTATTATTAATAAAGTAACTATTCGAGATTAATTATTTTAAGTCAATACTTCAACATTCAATAATAGTTACTCTGATTCTAAGAGAGAGATTTAGATATTTCAAATTTATTAACTGTAGAGTACTTTAAAAACAGCTCAATTGAATGGAAATTTTAGAAATATTTTCATAAAAAAATAAAAATTATTTTCCATATTCTCATCCTTTTTAAACTTGTTTGAGTATTAATATCGTTATGTAAAAAATAATATTCATTATTAAAGGAAAAACACTCCATTGGTTGTAAATTTCATTTTGATGTTCTGAAATCATTTACTCGGAATTACATACATATATATATATATATACATATATTAATGTTCGTACGATTATATGTGTGTGAATATAAGTAAAATATTTATTTAAAATGAAACTTTATAACTCGATAGAAATAAAGTCGTTTCATATTTTTAAATAATAAGGGAAATAATGATTTCTTTTATGTAAGTTTGCTTTTTTTATTTGCATCGTGATTAACAAAATGTTAAATGCAAATAGTTTGCTCTAAATTTATATATGAGTGTTGTATTGCCATTATACTTGTTTTATATACATAAGTAATTGTTTAAAAAAATATTTATAGAGATAGCATTCATATAAACATTTAATAAGTTATCTCATTTATCGCATTTGAAACTAAAAGTTATTTGAAGAAATGGGTAAATTTTCGTTCTATAGCTATCTATGATGATAAATGTTTTCAACTACATTAAAGGTGGAATACACTTTTAAGCATTAAAAGTAGTTGTTTAAAAAGTCAATAAAATAGAATTCTTAAAATCATAAAAGTTTATACAATATAATTATCAATTGTTTTTAAAATCAATATTGAGTTCTTTAAAAAGAGTTACTATTGTTTTTCTTTATTCACACAGTCTGCTACTTATATGGAGGGATTTACATACATGCATTCATATAAAGGCTTAAATTTTATGAACCTATAGGAACTTAAAAGTTTTAGTTACTCTTATATAATTTCTTTTCTCCGAAGAAGGAAAATCCAATATACACTTAACCAGAGAATAGGATTGAAATTATAATGAAGACATTTAAAACTCATTTTTCTGTAAACAAATCAGCGTCAAATTCATGATCATTTTCTAATGGAAACGGCTAAAGATTTTTTCATGAAATTAAACTTGAATGAATATGCAAATAAAAAAAAAAACTTTTTAACCAAAATTTCATTCCCGATGCTCTGGACTCATCATTTTCTGTAGAGATCTTGAACTCTTTCCCGAGCAATTTTTATACATTTAATCATAGAAATGGGTTCCAATTGCTTGGATGGAAATGTTGTCGTAATGGGACTTTTTGCCTTTCCTTTTGTTTCTACGTCATTTGAGTTTACCGAGTCAGCTGTTTTAGGCAACCTTCGTGTTCTGGAAATTGAAATATCTTTTCTACTTCTTACTAAATCTTTGTGTTTTTTGTTAAGAAGAAAAAATTATTTTTGCCTGTAAGATTTCTGAGAAATAAAGATATTTCTTATAAATTAAAATTTTTTTCAACTCTACTACTACGTGTAATTTATTTTCTGAGTAATTTAATAATTTATTACATTAACGTATATAAATATTTTATTATTAATATATATTAATTTTTATACAAGTATATATCCGTGTAATATTTATATATTTAGTAATTATGTATATAATAAATAAATATATGTCATTATTAAATACATATTTAAGTATATAAATTATTATAATAATATATATTTTTAATCTAACATGTATTATTAGAACTCCATATAACGTATTGTTTACGTTTTGTTGCAGGCAGCTTGAAATTTTATATAAATAAAGCTAAAATACAAAAATGTCTTAAATATGATAAAAATTTTTTGATAAATAATATTATAGAAATTAAATCATGTTCATTTATTATTATTAGTTATATCATTTATTAGTTATTATTATCATACATATTATTATTATCATTTATTAGTTATTAAACGTTATAGAGATAAGGTATATAATATCAATTTATTGATTTTATATAAAATGTGACAAGCTTTTTTGTATTTTATGTATGTTAAGGCTTTAAAAACTGTGTGAAGTAATTAAATTTAAATATTCGTAAAAATTAAGAAAAAATAAATATATCTTATCTTAATACAAGCATATTTATTTTTATATAAGTTAACGACTTGTATGAATATTTGTGTATTAAAACTATTAGTAATGATGCGTTAAACGAAACAATAATATTTATGAAAATATTTTTCTGTTACTTTTTTTACATATTTATGTAAAAACTAACAAAAAATGCTCTATACTTTTATTATGTACATAACATAATAATATTTTATACAATGTTCTATACTTTCATTATAAAGACTAAATGACATAAAATTTCTTTCATAAATGATATTTTTTATAAATTATTTTTTAAAATAAGCCTTTTTACTTCGGTTTTCTACAAAAGTATTCAAGAAATATTTATTCTTCAAATCATATTATTAGGATTAGATATTCTAAGTTTCTTTAAATACGCAAAAGAATTTCACGAGGATTCAAAAGTATTTTCTAAAAAAGATTGGAATTTAAGCTTATTTCCTTGGAATACTTAATGCTGGTACAAAATGTGTAAAATCTTGTTTCCTTGCGATGGAATTCTTCCTTTAATTGAAAGAGAACTTGATAAAAAAAAAAGTAAGAAAAAAAGAAAAAATATTTGAATCTCATAAAATTCGAAAATCTCACCATTTACAACATGTAGCCGAAAAGAGAAGGGAAAAAATATTTGCGTGATCTTTCTTTAGCAAGATTTTTCGTTGTACGGTTAAATTTCATCGTAACTTCTAAGAAAATATGCGGATTGCACGGAAAGAAGAAATCAAAACGTTGATGTTTTTTAACGAATCAAAACTTGGTAACTGCAAAGAAAATGAAAAGATGAAATAAGTAAAAAAAAAAAATATTGTATTAAAGTTGAAAACGAATGTCTTCTGAAAGAAAAAGTCATTTAGTTTGGCGCGTGGAATTACTTTTCCCTTATTTAACCTCAAAATTCTTTTGCGTGAAATTTTTAGGTTTGCACGATATAAATTCATTATTGACGAGTAATAGTATTGTGCATTTTGGCAAGTTTTCTGAAAAACTTAAATTAATTTTAAACCTAAATATTATCTAATTTGCAAGAAAAAAAATTAGGTTAAATTGCACAAAATGTGTTTTTTCAAATTTAATTTAGGATAATAAATTTTACAAATTAGTTTTTATTGCATGCCTCTTTTTGTAAACCATGTAAAATAATCTTACTTTGGAAATAGGTACCCAGTAAGTATTTTTTGAGGGCAGAATAATAAAACTAAAATGACAAAATTTAAAAATATAATACTTAGTTTTATTAATTAAAATTCTGAAGCTAGCTAAAGTTAAGTAGGAAACTTTGTGTTTTGCTTCATTCATATTTTTATTTTTATTTTTGTGTAAAGATTATGAAAATTTTGCTTATTTGCTTATAAAAGAATATTTTAGAGAGCTCAATAAAATGCCTTACATACAAAGTCATTCTATAATTTCGTGCATTTAAAGTTTTACTTAATTAGTAAAAATTAACAAATGAAACATAATTATAAGCATTAAATTATAACTTATTCCATTTGCATGCATTGATAATGCAAGATCGGGAACAGATTTTTGAAAATTTATTATAATATGTATGCCTAAGAATCTTAATTGTTTTTAGCAAATAAAAAATAGAGACAGGTGCTATATAATCCATTATTCCAAATTTTGAATTCTTTTGGTGATGAAAAAAATGTTGCCAAGCTGACGTATCGTGACGTATGCGATGACATAAGTACTAAGGTTACCAAAATAGAATTTTCTGCATAATTCTTATAGGTCTCCATATGTATGACGTAATAAAATCGAGGTTGCCAGATACATAAGAAAATCCGCCAAGAAATCGCCATTCTCAGAATTTGGCATCATGGATTATACGGCACCTGTGCCCTAAAATAGGGTCAACATTATTCTGTATAGATAAAGTAAATAATAATTAATTGCCAAAACATTCGGAACAATAATATGTAAATATAAATTGAGCCATTCTTTCTTTAAAATGTATGCAAAAGTGTAAATATCAAAATTACAGCTTGCATTTTAAATACTTTGTCCAATAATTAACTAAATCATACAAATTTCTGTAAATTTAAGTTTCTGTTTAATTCAAATTTAATTCATAAAAATATTTTAGTTAATAAATATGCCATCCTTTTTTTTGATACTTTGATGTAATTCAGTTTAGCTCCCTATCACACAATGAAATTTTTTTTAATAATATATGTATGAGATTTTAACAAAATTTTATGCATATATGTAATTGAAATAGTACGTTACACGTTTTCTATTGATTGCATTTATTTTATCAAACACTAAATGCTCTTTTAATTAGAGGTTATCTTATTTAACTTTTAAAATATTGCCTTTAACTCTTTTCAGTTAATTAGAATTGTAATTTCAAAAATGAAAATGAAATTCATAAAAACAAAATACGCGAGAGGCGAAATAAATATATCTCGTGGCTGTATCTTGTTGTGTTAAGCACAATTAAACTACGTCAACAAAGCAATTTTTAAAACATAATATGACTTCTTGAGAATACAAGATCTTAATTGATTAAACTTCTTAAAAAAAGAGAAAATTAACATCCAATTAATTTCGTAATTAACATAGGAGCAGTTGAGAATTCTTGTTGAAAGTAGGGGGCATCTTTCTCATTACAGAAAGTACGCAATCAATCAAAAGTGTTAGAAAAAACCTTTATATAAATGACTAAAATTTCACTTTTATTGAAAATAGCAGCTGTTGTATTTATCATCCATTTTTGTTTTGGCACACAAATTTGAAAGGTATTTTTCAGTTCATTAAATTTAGTAGAATGCGGAACAGCGAAATTAAAAGCATTAATGAATTGCCAAGAAGACTCTAAAATTGCAAATAACTAGAATTTAAAACAAAAAGTATTTTAATCTAACTTTTAATTTAAATATTCTTGTAGTCATCCAAAATATTTTCTATATTTTGGTGAATGTCTTAAATAAAGATTTTAGTTGATTTCTTAAGAATAATTATGCATTTAAATTTTCGTTTTATTAATATAATTGCATTTTACTACTTAAAAAAATTGAAATTTGTATATTACAGGAAATGTTTAAATATTTATTTTATATCTTATCATAAAAATTAAATTTCTAGTTTTTAAAAAATATCATTAACGTCATTAATTTAACCATAAATATTAATTAATATCATTTTGTGGTAAATAATTTTAAAGTCAATATTTAATTGTTAAAGCTTAAATTTTTATAGAATATCTTTAAGAACATATGTTTAATGGTATTTATCTTAATTAGAATATCTGTGAAGTAAATTGTTTAAATATTTTGAATTTAACTTAAAAATTAAGATAACGCAAATTCAGCAATGTCAATTTTTAATATAAATGATTAAGATTATTGTTCGAATAAATGATCTTAATATTAATTTTTGGAAATGAATATTATACCAAACATTTTGGGATTCGTATTGATTGAGAGTCGTTAAAACATTGTCTTAAAATCACAAGACTTTTATTCGTAAAAATTTTTTACAAGATGCAGGAAATACTAGCTTTATAAGTCACAAATACATTAGCTGTAATTCAGCTAATAGAGCAGAAAGCAGGTTTACAACACAGAAGTCTCTTATACTTCGGACAGACAACAGCTTCTATGTACTAGACCAGAGTTCTGCAAAGTAGGGCTCGCACCAATGTCTTCAGTCTGGCCTGTGACTGCGAATAGCTTATTGTTATGGTAATAAGCTAGATGAGAAATAACAATGAATGACAATAACTCTGTTTCTCTTATTTTCTTGCTAGGTAATGCTTAGTGATAAGCATAATGCGCAGAAATTTCAACTTATTAATAACTAACAAATAATTAAAATGAATCACACTAACATTACAAACAAGAGATTATTCCGCGGTTACCATCGAAAGTTATGTTGAAGTAAAAATATCGCATAAGAATAAAAACCGATGTTTGATATATATATATATATATATATATATATATATATATATATATATATATATATATATATATATATATATATATATATATATATATATATATATATATATATATATATATACCCTGAATCAAACATCTTATTGTTATCGTGAAATGGAACTGAAAAGCTGAATTAACGCATATCGAACCACAAGCAAAAATATGCGAATGAGATTTATGTAATTGTGATTTTTCATTGACAATAGTTTGTAGTTGTTGCCCAATTTTACTTGTACCAATTATTATTTGCGATGCTCATTGGTTATCTTATACCTGTAAATATTCTTTGTGTATTTTATTTTGGAGCGATGACATCTAAGTCTGAGAAACGATTATCAAAATTTATCTTCAAAGGACTCAAAAATTCGATTTCAAACTAAGTCTCAGTAGTGTGGCTGAATATTTACCATGTTTTAAAAATGTGTGAAACATCATCTACGTATAATTATGATTGAAACAACATTATTTTCTTCCGAAATGATATAATATTCGTGTATATATCATTGAGATGCTGGTTTTTTTCCTTAAAATCTTAAATTTAGTTTATTGATATGTTTTGTCAAATCAACACAATATGCTAACTTCTACAGACATACACTATTTTGAAATTCAGTAAGAGGGTGATGATTTTCATTCAAAAAATTTTAGGGGAATCCTATAATCTATACACTATAATAACCTATAATTTCAAAAAATATTGGATATACTATAAATCGTTTTCTGTCACATTTTTAATAAACTGAACTGATGGTGATTGTTCCCAGTGGATCTGCTGAAAATAGCAACTGATGTGACTGGTTTTACAATTTCAGATATATCCATGCATTTTCCACACAATCATTGTTTATGAATAATACAATGTAAGAATAATGATTTTAAACTATCATAATTTTCTATTTACCTTTGCACAGGTGCAACCATTTCTTTATTTTTACCACGCATGCTTTTGTTTACATCAATTGTAATAGATTTTACTTTTTCCAATCGTAGACTCTTTTTATTAATGACATTGTAAACTCCTCTTAACATATCCTCCTCACTAATCATACAGTTGTTGTTGTCGGGTGCCAGATAGGCTGGCATTATGGGATGCGCTGTTCCACCTTTCCAACTGAGACATATTTCGGTGAGGAGTCCGACTTCCTCAGTACACATATGCCATTGGTACCCGTTTATAGGGTAGGCAACTATTCACAACCCATTCATACAAGGAAAGGACAAAGACAGCATAGATAGAGAGAGAAAGTTCATCCATGCCCGAACCGGGGTTGGAACCCAGGACCTCCCTTACCGCCGTCAGATAAGCTGACCACTAGACAAGTTGGGTGGGTAATCGTGCAGTGAATGCTATCAATATCAAGAAGTTTTTCAAGCAGTTCATAGATTTTATTTACTAATCGATTAATAATCTGGATTAAACACTGGATCTATACTAAAACATCCTTTAACTCATCCAAGGTCAGAAAAATCCACTCAAGATGTTCATTTTTGTCAGATATTCGAGATGATGTATTTTCTGCGATGTCTTATACTATCCGATTTAAGGTGTTTGCCGAAAAACTGACAGTTTTAAATAAATGTATCTTTTCAGTAGCATATTTCTTCGGCAATTAAGCATTCTTTGATCATTTGTCTATCGGTGAATTGTTCCGTTATTTCAAGAATCACATGAAAGCTAGTGCAAGTTGTAGCCTCTTGTTCAGTATTGACTTTTGTTAACAAAAACTGATGTAATTTCAATGAGAGCCTCAAAGCACCAAATTTTTCTATCCGCAAAATGTCTTTGTATTTTTAGTAATTTTAAAAATGTTTAATTTCATAAAAGCGTTTAATGTTTTATTATTTACAAACTGTTATGGTTTCACAGCAAATCAAACATAGAATCTCATTACTGGACTCAATCATGAAATATTGAAAGTTCCATTGAGTTTTGAATATTCGGCATTCACTCTCTATTTTTCACTTTTTTATTTTAGTAAATAGCACAAAAGGATTGCATGTTAAATCAAGATAAAGTGACGCATGGTCGTTGATCGTATCTACCATTTAAATAGGGTTACGCGCTACTTTATTTCATTTTAAACACAGTTCCGCTTCTTTCGCCTTCCCTAGGTAGATTGAATCGTGGTTGTGAGGTTATCTTTTTATACTACCACTCCTGATCTCGAAGTGAGTGTAATACACCAGAACCTTCTCAAATCAATAAGTTCATTCACTAATGTTAAATTATTACTCATCTTTTGAATCTACTACTGGTACCATCCAATAGAAGTAATTGAATTGAGTGAATTTAGCAAGCGTATTCTATATCAGAGTGTGTACTCGGTGACTAGTCTAGAAATTATTGATAATGGCAGAAAAATTACAACGGTTTTGGCGATTGAAACTTACTGGAGTAAACAGTATGCCCCTGAGGCGAGAAAATTTAGAGACCCTTGCACTAGACTTGAATTCAATGCGATCATCTTCATTGATCATTTTCTATGCCAATTGGAGGTATTTAGATTTAATTTGGCGAGAAAGCATAAAAATTTTGCCAGGCTTCTGGAAGGCTCTGAGTTGTCTCGCTTAGTATTAGTCCTAAAGCTTCGGTGATAAAATTTTCCAATTTTTGGTAAATGGTCGCTATACTCCCAAGAATCTTGCAAAAAGGTTACCAATTCGTCAACTCACCATAAATGCCATTTTGAACATAGAATATTTCTAAATGGTGAAATTTTTGTCCAAATTCTGAGTATTTCAGATATATCTGAGATATGCTAAGAAAAATAGAAGTATTGTTTTATAATTTGTAACAGTATGCATATTTTAGAATTTATAAAACCCAATTTTTTATTTAAAAATAATAGAAAAAAAATTTAAGTTTTGAATTTAGGTTGAAATAGTTCTCATCTTTTATAAGTTTTTACTGCTTAGAATACATGAAACTTAAAGACAAATGCATTGAAATTAATAAGCTTTTTTAGTGTAACTTTTAATAATTCAAATTTCAGCGCTATGTCTTATAATTTACATTACACTCTTAAAAAAAACGGAGTGGTTTTTCACCACTCGATGAGCGACAGACATTTTGTACTCCATAATCATACAAAATGAATCCTTTTCTACTTAATTGGGTCAAAAAGTTCTCTTTCAAACACTATCTTCGATTCAAAGCAATTTTCACTCCTTTTTTGACGTGTTTATGGCACAAAGCAAAATGTGATACACTCTGATTGGTTTAAATCATCACGTGGCTCTTTGCTTTCGGTTTCGCTAAAAATGGTGGAATTTAATACTCCATTTTGTAAAAGCGATCTATTAGAATATTTAAAATATATAATTGGACAAAAAGGAGTGCAGAAACATTACGGTAAGTCTTTATTTCTTATAATTAATTAAATGAATAAATCAAATCTTCATATTTGTGATTTTTCACCATTATATAAACTTTGGTATTCGAAAGTGTGAATGAATGAATTCTATTGAATTCACACTGATGTAATATTTATAATATTTGGAATTTCTGATTAATTGATAAAATTTAATAATATAACATTCTATTTGGAAAATGTTTTTCAAATACTGTTTTCTGCCAAAATTTAATTCATTATAAATTAATAGTAAATTATAATGAATGCATTTTTAAATTCTTTTATTTTCGAAACAGCGTGAATAGGACTATTAATTTTCTCGTTGATTTAAATATCCACAATGTATATTATAGAAATATTTTTTAATATAGTGTATTGTACTGATTTGAAAGTGCGATTAATATCAAATACAACATTTTACCAATGAATAAGAATAAATTTTTTCATAAATAAAATTAGAAGCTTTTTAATTTGTATTTTAATACAATATAAGGCAAATATTAATCTGCAGAATATTACTTGACAGTATGTATTTTACTTATTAAAATTTTACTGATCATATATCTTTTATTTATTAAAATTTCATTGACAATTTTTGATTTGATTGTTACTAATTGCTAGTGTTCGTAGATAAAACGAAAAGGGGAATTGTATGTATCGAAATACATTAATTTTGTATATTTTAGAATTTACAGCTAAATATTTTGTCGACGGAAATATAATTTATATTCGTATTTTATGGTTGTCATTGTTATCATCGAAGAAAAAAATAAAAAAACAAAATTAGCAAAAGCAAATCTGAAACATGTATTTATTTTGAAGATGATGAAATGCCAATATAAGGAAGAAATGGCTGATCAGGTATATTCTGTATAATATGTAATCAAAATAAGCTTCATGGAGACTGAGAAAATGTTAACTATTGTTATTACTAAAACTATTAATTTCATTGTGTTTGTAAAATTAATTTAAAAGTTTGAAGTAATAATCTATGTTAATGTAAGAACACGGTAATTTAATAATGATTTTAATTCTGTTTTGAGTAATATTTTCTAAATTTTTAATTTGAATTTAATAGTTTAAAAAAATAAATATCCAGTATTTATAATTCACTTGACCATAGTTTTTACATGTATGATATTATTGAGTAAATGACATGAAAATTCCAATCAGTATTTTCAGTTAAAATCTCTTATTAAACTTTTTTGGTTTTTAAAGTTGATTTTAAAATAATGAAAGGTAATTATTCATTAAATTAGCATTACTTTGTAATAAACTTAAGAAATTTTAATGTTTTTAAATTTATTTTGAAGTAAAATTTTGTTTGTTTTTACTGCTAAAACTAAATCCTTATCAACTTTATAATAAATTTATAATTCATTTAAAATTTTATAAATTTTTAATTTCAATTTAATAGTTTAAAAAATAAATATCCAGTATTTATTTATTCACTTGACCATAAATTTTTACATGCATGATATTATTGAATAAACACATATGAGTATTTGTATGTATTTTTCCTTTCAGATAAAATGATTACAATTTGAAATGCCTAGTGAAATTCATTGAAAAAAATATTTGAACTTATAAAAAAATGTGTCAAACTAAATAAAATTTTGTGATGAAAAATTGATCTTCTATTCTGTAACAGAATTTATTTCTCTTAAGTATCCAAAATTGGCTGCTTTCAGTGAAGCATTGGTAATATAAAATCTGTATTTTTTGCATATTTGAGAAAGAATTTTAAAATTTTTATGAAAGTTCTAAACTTCTGTATCAACATTATTTTCTAACAATACCACAATGACTTAAGCACACCAAAATTTACAATTACTTACATAATTTGTATATCTGGATTTTTAATGATAGAATATGAAACATGCTGTGCATGCATTTCCAAGTTTTTTTTATTGCATGTGAATGATGTTTTAAATTACTTTAATGCCAAAAATTTAGTTGAAACTTAATAGAGAAAGAGTTTTTTTAATAAAAATGGAAGAAAGATCTTATTGTTATTTTGACATTTGTTTAATGATTCCATGATAAAAAAAAATTAATTAAAATCTATATTTTACAAAATATGCAATGTTTCTTGTCTTTTTTTATATTGTAGTTTTCAATTTTGTATTTTAAAAATCACTTTATTTGTGATGTATTTGAATATTAGTATATGTGATAGAAAATCATAGCTTTTTTGTTGTAATTTGTAAGCAAAATTATCTGTTTTTCAGTTACAGTTAATTAATTGAAAAATTTTGTTAACATTAAAAATAAATTTATGAATGCATGAATGTATTTTTATTTAATGTTTAATAATTCATTTTGTAAATTATTTATTTCATAGCAAAGAAAAAATCCAAAATTATTTTGTATTTGTTTCATTGTAAATCAATAATTTATCATTTTTGCCACATTCTTATAAAAATTTTCAAAAACTCTAGATTATGATTAATTTCCTAACTTCAGTTAATATGTTTTAATTAATTAATTAATGAGAATGCCATTTTTTAAACAAGTAACTCTTGCTTTGAATTGCAATAAAAAGTTCTATTAGTTTAATATTAATAATTATTTTCTTTATTACAGATAGATTTGGAATTCGATATTTAATATCCAGAAGTTGACTGCTTTCTTAGTAAATATCCTGCATAATATGCTCATAGAATATTATCATATGATTAAAAACCTGTCCTATAACATGCAATAAATATGTGAGAATTGAGGATGGTATATTTTTTAGGCTGAATATAATTTTAATACAGAATATTTTTATAGAGATATCTGATTCCTTGCAGAAAAATAAGGTGTTATTTTTTGAAGTATTATTCTTATATATAATTTCAGTGTTAAAGTTTATATAGATACTAATGATACTGCAAATACTATAGAAATTGTAGTTATTATGCTTTTTTCGTATTAGGTGAAGAGAACTTTAGAAGAAGAACAGCGCTCAAAAGTAGTCAACTATGATTGGCTGTGGTCAAAAGTAAGACTATAATATGAAATATTTTTACCTGAGGGATAATAATTTATTGATGTCGAATATGCAAGATTAAAAAGCATTCAATACTTTATATAAATGTTATGTGTTTAATGTTAAGTACGATGATAAAATTAATGTATTTAGAAATTAAAAAATGGTCCACTTGTAACTTTAATTGAAACAATACATTCTTACTATAATCCATAAAGATCTAAATTTTGAAAATTACATGCATTAAAATTAAAATTAAAATGCATATTATCATTTTTATTCTTATTTTAATAGTATTCTTATTTTTTAATTATTAAACTATCAATTCAAAAAAATAAGCTCCAATATTAATTTGACATCATAAACATAAGCATTTCTGTATATATATTTTAATTTTTTTCGGTATTAAAAATTGAACAAATGATTTTTGTATAATCTTGCATTTTATTTTTAATTTCATTCTTAGTTTCATTGAAGTTATTTTCAGTTTAAACTATAAACATGGAAAATGTATCATAAAACAAGATTTATTTCCAAAAATATAAGTCAGTTTTGTTAAACAGAATAATCTGTAACGATTTGTCTTTATCATTCTATAACTTCAAAAATGCATATTATCAATATTCAAAAAAATTTATTAGCTATACTTTAAATTAAAATTATTTTCAAAAGAACTTAAATTATATTTACTTATATAAAATATTTATGTAATTTTTAAATTGTGTACAATTTGTTGCACTAATAATGTTTATAAAAGTTAATTTTGTACTTATAGGCCCATAGTAAACTAAACTAAATAATAAGTAGTGTGACGATTTTTTCTTGAGAGTGCTACTACGCTTACACGTAAAACTAAATATATATAAGTAATGTAACAAATGGCTGAACAAGTTGCTTGATATTGTATATATGTAATTTAAAAACCATTATAATTAATTAAAATGTCATATTCAATTGTACTGTTATTTTATTGACTAAAGAAATCATATCTTTATATTGTAATTATGTAAAAAAAACCATAAATCCTTAAAATAAAAGATTTAAAACCAAATTTTTGCACTAAATTGTCCATATAAAAATTCAGCAATACTTCAATAAAAGATTGAAATTCACTCTTTTTTTCAATCTAATATACCTTTTTAGACGATATGTTGTTACTCCTCTTAAAAGGAATGGTTTACCCACATCTTTCAAAAGAGTGAATTTCTATCTTAAAGATTGGTTGAGTTTTGTGTCAATGAAAGAGTGAAATTTCACTCCTTCTGAGTGAAATTCACTCGATTAATTTAAGAGTGCATATTTATTAAAATTATATTTATAAAGATAAGTAGCTGACAAATGTTTCCTAATTTTGTAAAATAATCAAGATTTTGGCTTTTTATTAAAATTTGAAATAGATTGAAATTTATTTCAGTGTGAGAATTTTTAATAATTTAACCAGTAATAGTGAAAAAAATTCCATGCATTTTGAGAATATTATTTGGATATACTAATCACAATTATCCATAGCGAAATGTATTTGAAATTATAGAATGTATATAATATTTGTAAACATTCAGTTAGTAAACATTTTTAATTAGATCTCACAAAATTTTTAACAGCTTTAAAATTTACTATCATACGATATGACACACAGAAAAAAAGTTTACACTTAATGCCTTTTAAAATATAATTCTAGTTTATAAAAGATGCTTAATAAAGCATGTTAAATCTTTAAAATCATAGTCTTTTTGGTATAAAAATAAAATAAATTTTCTGTGAAAATAAAGTGCGTCACAAGCTAAAAATGAGATTTCGTACATATTAAACTGCAATTTTCTACAAAAAATCAGCTTAAAAAATATTAAAATATTCTAAAGTTAAGCTATATTTCAGTTTTTTTAAAACAATGTAAAGATGACAATCAAGGTTCCCTTATATCTCTGAGAAGTTATTAACTGTAAGGCCTTATTCAACTAAAATTTCACGGAAAACTCTTTTGAATATTTTCTACTCCTCCACCCTATTTTAACAGTTTTCATCACAAGAAACGTACTAGCGTGGTCTTTAGATGTATGTGTGGGTGGGTGCGTTTCCTACGTTGGAGAAGGCACACATTTTATGTCCCGGTTCTAAATCCGGTAATATCTTACAATGGCTTGGCGACACGCTCTAAATGGGGAGGGAAAACTAATTTTTGAAGCTTTGAAATGAGATTAAATTTACTGTTTATGTGAAAGTGTATTCATGTTCTTGCTAGCTTCCGTAGATTCTGCGAGAGATGTATGAAAAGCTGCGGGCGTGATTTGTTGTTGTTGAGCACTATTTAAAAAGTCTTTTGCGGAAATGCGTTTCAGAGTTAAAACCGAGGTTTTGTTCGTCTCCATGGTAACTTTTATCTAAGGGAAACATCCAAGGAAATTAATTTTTGATACTATGAAGAATAGATAATTTTGCTATGGAGTTTTAAGTGAATACAATACTCACACGAACATATATTTTTTTAATCTTAATATTAATGGAAGGATAGTCTTTGAAAAACTTCCGAAAAAGTAAATAAATAAAGATCATATGTAACTTTATAATATAGAATATAAACATGTTATTTTCTTCTTTAATGAAGATTTAAAATGCAAAAAAAAGTTATTAATAGATTATGAAATGTAATTCTGTTTGTTGAGAAGAAATGTGGAAAAAAGGTACATCATAATATTTAGTGATGAGAAAGAACATTTTTTTTTATTTCAACCATATGAAGCACAAACTAACTAAAAATAATTTTCCAAAAAGTTTAAAATAAAACTACTTCAGATAATTTTCAGAATTTATTTTTGATTTTATTATTTTTTTTTCTAAACATCCATCCCTATCTGAATCGGTATATTTATTAAATGATTTTATATTTCATCTCACTTGGTTCTTTCTTTCTTTTTTATTAATAAGAAGATAAGACTCCTAACTACAATATAATTTCCTAGAATGATGACATCAAACACAAAGCAGATGATCAAATGTTTATTTATTTCCCTGGAACCAATTTTCTAAGTAATATAGCTTTTTCTCCGTTCTGCTGAACAATTGCGAACCACAGTTCCCTACGGTATCCAAACTCATGATCTCTGCTTTCTACAAGGCAAGTTCCAGGATAGCAATCTAATTAAATCCCCTTTTATGTTGAATGCATGCTCCACGGACAGGAGGGAAAAGGAAAGACGTACAGCCATCGAAATTGAAATCCCTTTTTAGATGGTCCAGTTGGTAAGGGAATTCCGAGCAGAAGATGGAGCGAGATTATCGGTGGCCAATAAGCGCCTACGGAATGCGGAGAACTGGCCGTTCCACCCTCACACCACATCAGGATTGAATGATAGTCTGATGATTTATGAATCTGGTATATATAAGAAATTAATTTAATTTAGTTGATAAAAAGACAGAAGTTTTGATGGATGAAAGTAACTAAAAAATGAATAAAAATAAGAAAGAATTGTAATCATTATAGTATACAACATATGAAAGTAATGCATTTCTTTTAGTAAATAGGATGTCCTATAAATAATTCCATTTATCCACAAGTAAATCTTGATTATGGTACCCGAACACGTTCAGAGCACTTTTTTTAAATACACTGCTTATATACATTGTAACGATTTTTTCTTATTTCACTTTAGAAAACATTAGTATTAAGCTACTAAAATTTGATATATACCAATATTATTCTTCAGAAATGTCAAATATGTATACAATTTTAAGCATTTTTTAAAAAAAATTTAAAAAATGATACATTAAAAACTATTAAACATATTTTTAAAAAATTAATACCAAATAATCTATATGTTGTTATCTAGAGCATGTACTAAAATTTTAAGTTTTTGTTAAAAAATAAAAAAAATACGGCCAGTTGAATATTTATACTGTCTCTCTCTCTCTCTCTGAAATTTAAGCCAAAATTTTTATCCCATTATTCGAATAACAGGCCCATTATTTGGGAAATATGTTAGTGATTAAAATTCTTTTAATACATTCCATAGAAAACAATATACAGATCACGCTCATGAAATTCTATAGTGATATTATAAAAATATTTTGAGTTATCGTTTTTGAAGCGTACAAATTATAGGTAAAAGCCAGTTCTGAGAAAAATCGCATTTAAAGATTAAAGTATTGTGTCTTTATAAGAAATTCTCTTATTTGCTGATTAAATTTCTTATTTGATTTTCTGATTGATTTCCGGAACAGTAATTATTTTATGTATCTTTAAAAGATTACTAAATGTATATTTCAAAATTAAGCACTGTTTAAATTCATTTTTAACATCATTTTGGCCCTTTAAACACCCACTTCCGGTCCTTTAAATATGTCCACTTTTGGTTTCCTAATCTTTACGAAATCCTTTATAACTCGGAATCTAATTAATGTAGAGACAAAAACAAGCCTGTTTCAGAAAGCTATTTAAATTCCTTATTTAACGAAAGAATAAAATAAATTTATCATTGTTGGTCGAAATTGACGTTTTTAACGTGTATCTAGAACATTAATATTAAGTTGTAAAAATCAAATAATAAAAAAATTAAAATATTAAGTTGTAAAAATCACATGTTACATTTATACAAATAGTACAAACAATTTAGATTAAAATTTGCATAATTCTGTTAATCAAATAAAATTAGAAAAAAAGACTCATTCTTGATAAAATAATTTTTACTATATTATTAAGCACAATTATAATATCAATACGTTTCAAACATTCTAAATACACTACTGGCCAATAAAATTGCTAAACCAGGAAGAAAGGCAGATAACAAAATGATAATTATTGGACAAATATATTATACTAGAAATAACAAGTGATTAAATTTTCAAAAAATTTGGCTTGATAGATCCTGAGAAATCAATACCCAGAACAACCACCTCTGGCAGTAATAACAGCAGTTATACGCCTGGGTATTGAGTCAAACAGAGATTGGATTTTGAACAGTTCATCAACCGTAGTGACTGGCGTTTGGTGACGAGCCAGTCGCTCGGCAACCATTGACCAGACGTTTTCTATTGGTGAAAGATCTGGAGAACATGCTGCCCAGGGCAACAGCCGAACATGTTCCGTATCAAGGAAGGTCCGTACAATACCGGCAACATGCGGTCGGGCATTATCCTGCTGAAACGTAGGGTTTCGCAGGGCTCGAATAAAGGGTAGAGCCACGGGTCGTAACACACCAAAAATGTAACGTGCACTGTTCAAAGCACCGTCAATACGAACAATAGATGACCGAGACGTGTATCCAATGGCAACCCATACCATCACGCCAGGTGATGGGCCAGTATGACGATGACGAATGCACGCTGCCAGTGTGCGTTCACCACGATGCCACCAAACACGGATGCGACCATCATGATGCTGTACACAGAACCTGGATTCATCTGAAAAGATGACGTCTCGCCATTCGTGCGCCCAGGTTCGTCGTTGATCACACCATTGAAGGCGCTCTTGTCTATGACGCAGCGTCAATTGAAGCGGCAGCCATGGTCTCCGAGCTGAGAGTCCATGCTGCTGCAAACGTCGTCGAACTGTTCGTACAGACACTTGTTGTCTTCCAAACGACTCCGTTTCTTGACTCACGGTTCGTGACGTGGTTGCACGATCCATTACGGCCATGTGGATAATATGCATGTCTTCTCAGCTGCTAGTGATAGGTTTCCATTGAGTTCCCGCATGGCGTTCCGTATTACCGTCCTGAACCCATCGATTCCATATTCTGCTAACAGTCATTGTATCTCGACCGACGCGAGCAGCAATTCTGCGATAAGATAAACCGCAATCCCGGTACGCTACAATTCGATCTTTATCGAAGTCAGAAACGCGCTGGTACGCCTTTCTCCTTCTTACACGAGGCATCACAACAACTTTTCACCAGGCAACAACGTTCAAATACAATTTGTGTATGAGGAACCGGCTGAACAATTTCCTCATTTAAACACAATGTAGGTGTCGCTACTGGCGCCTGCTTTGTCTGAATGCGCTGAAAAGCTAATCATTTGCATATCACAGCACCTTCTTCCTTTCGTATAAATTTCATGTCTGTAGCATCTCGCGTTCTTGGTGTAGCAATTTTAATGGCCAGTAGTGCATTATTATCTTATCATGGGTGAATAAAACAAAAATTTCTTACATCGAGTTAACTCTGGATTCAATAATTGTTAATGATTACAACAATCCTTTGTCTTGTAATAAATTAAGTAAAACTCTATATCTTTTCAGCAGCTCTTTCTTAAAATAATCATGAATATTTCTATTTCATAAAAAAATAATCTTCTTTTAATAAATCCTACATATGTTTGATGTATGTTTTATTGTAATATTTTTAGCAAAAACTAAATAATGCTTTAATCCTTTAAAAAAAAGTATGTTTATAAATTGTATTATAATTCAGCCAGTAGAAATCTGTAAAAAAATACCATAAACAAAATAAAACCGTATCGTTTTAAGCGTATTTATCCAACAACAGATAATAATTTCAGTGAAAATATATTTCTTAATTTACATATAACCATAAGAATCAACATATTGTAAAGTAGAAGTACTTCAAATCTATATATGCATTAAAAAACAAAAAAACAGGATATTATTTTAAAATAATATGAGGAATTTTAGGAATGCTTAAATGCTTACAACAATCTTCGACTTTTAAAAGCAATATTTTACGTGATGCCAAATTAAATCCAAAAACTGTCCCTAAAATATAATAAATTAGTATTTATTTATACGTCATGGCATTGTATTTGTAAGACTCATTAGTGACAATGAAATGCAACTTTAATTATTATTATTTTATTTAAGCATAATTACTGGTAAATTGCACAAAATTTATTCATTCATCTATTTATTATTTTTACTAATTTTCCTGATTTTAATATTCTGTGATATTATATTAGAGAGCCCATACATTAAACTTTTTAAAATTCATTTTCATTAGCACCATTGTTTTTTTTCTATGAAAATTAATGCAAAGCGAAAATTATTTTTCATATCTTTATTCTAATCACTAATGAGGGCTAATACCGATATTTGGGAATTCAGTAGTATGAATGCTTGACAACGCTTTCGTATGCTAAATAAAATCTAATGATAAATATTCACTAAATTCAATAAAATAGTCTCTGCTGGCACAGGCAACCGTAAGAACAAATAGGGAGAAGCTTTTTGATGTCAGAAATGAACCATCATTATCAATTTTTGCTGGCTATAGAAAAGTATCTATAAATAATTTCAAACAACATTTCAGCTGCACATCTGATGACATTTAAAAATGCTTTCTGTTCAACCTAATTGCTGAAGGAATTTATATTGGTTTTGTAATTATTGCTGATAGCTGGAATAGTCATTAGTCTTCTGCGGATATTAAATGGAAATGATTTTAGGAATATCAAAGACAATATGAGAGTTTAAAAATACTTTTTGATTATCATGATCAGTAGATTCATATTTTATTATAATTTGATGAATATAATTATTGATAAATAATAAGTGTATGCTTAGAACATATATTAATAAAATGATGAATTCATTTACTAGAAAATTTAATCAAAAACTTAATTGAAAATTTTCAGCACAATAATTGATAAATTAAATAGTTCAGTTAGATATTATGTTAAAATTTTAGTTTTATATGCTAATTCAATTAAAATTTTTATTTAATTCAAATGAATAAATATTAAGAAAGTATATTTATAAAAATATTAAATTGTTGGCACAGGTGCCGTATAATCCAGGATGCCAAATTTTGAAATTTTTTGGCGACGATATAATGTTGCCACGGCGAGGTATTTGTGACATAATGCTGCGTGAATATGTTGTTATTGTTAGGTAAAGAATATTTAAAGTAATAAAAAAGAGCAATACAACCGGGAATTTAAATATCCAAAATGTCAAGAAAATTCTAAAACACACTAAGAAAATTATTACGAAGTTTCCTCGCAAAATTTTTTAATGAAATGAGAAAATGCAACAAAATGTTCTAAATCTCATCGCGATGACCTAAGCACTAGGACTGTCAAAATTGAATTTTCAACATGATTCTTATTGGTCTTCATCTGTATCACGTAATAAAAACCAAATTGCCAGATAATAATAATAATAAAAAAGAAGAAGAAAATCCGCCAAAAGAATCACCAAACTCAGACTTTGGTATCCTGGATTATACGGCACCTGTGCCAAATTGTTAACAAGACATTTAGCTTGCAAAATAAATTTCTTGCTGAAACAGTAAGTAAAACACTTAAATGGTATTTTATTATCGTAATCAATTCACAGCACATGTGCCGTATAATCCATGGTTATAAATTCTGAGATTTTTTGGCGACGACGAAAGGTTGCCAAGATGAAATCATTGTGACGGAATGCTGCGCGAATATGTTGTAATTGTGACACAATAAAATCGTTTTTGAAAAACTTTACATATCTAAATATTAAATTTAAACCTGATAAATAAAAAGCGTGAATATATATTATTGAGATAAGATTTAAAAAAATTAAATATTAGAATAAAAAGGGAAACATTAGAAAATACAAATATTTTCTTTATTCGTATTCGTGTCCGCAATTACTTCAGAAACGAAGGTGAATAAGGAAAATATGAGAACTTTGAAAAAGTAAATATCCGTTCTAAGAAAATCAGATCATAAATTCTAACAAAAATTCCAGAAGAATCCGAACACCAATAATACTGAAAAATAAAGCAACATTCGGAAAAGCATAAATATAAATTATTAAGTACAAATTAAACTCTTAACTGTTAATATCTTTAAAATTAAACTGTTAATATCTTTAAAATATTAAATAAAGAAACAATAATTTTAAAAATGTATAGTATTTCATAGTAATAATATAAGTTATAAAAATGGCATACATAAACTAAAGAAAGAATATGTCGACACAATTTTAAACATTAACTTTAAATTCATTCCAATTAATTTTTCCAGTGATTTCCCAAAAAAAATATTAAATGGAACCAATTTCTTTTCTTCACCGGATTTATGGAATAAATAAAATGGTAAATAAAGTTTAAAATCCGTTTGGCGATTATGTGTGGGCAATTTACTCTTTACTTGTCTTCATGTGCTTTCAATAGTATTTGCATGGCATCCTGTAGTTTCATCCACGAAAGTGACATTGTGATTAACAATTAAATGTTCATAGCCCTCGCTTCCTAATGAATCATAAGACTTACAAGAATCGGAATAAATGATTGTGCCTTGCTTAATCCACTGTTTAATAATATTAATTTCTGTTTCTCTTATTCTATCATGTACTGTTAGTTCTATCATATATGCATTTTCCGCTACCTCTCTCGACACCACCACACAAATACCCATTGACCTTCTATCACATGCCATTTATGAAACTTCCTCTTTTCAAATTTTGACTCGTCAATTTCGACAATTTTACCTTCACCACCTGTTTTCCCTGAAGATAACTCAACTGAGTAAAGCATTGTTCCATTTATGAGTTACCACCAGTCTGCTAAAGCATGTTTGCTAAAAGAATATTCTCTTTGAATATCAGTTGTTTTACTACCGCAAACAATTTCGTAAGTCAAAAGAAAAATCTCCTCATCTTCAATTTGCTGCAAGAAAACCAAGAACCATACTTCATAGACTTCTGGAAACCACAAGACTCTCCTTCAAAACTTTTGTTGCATTAAAAATTATATCCATCTGAGAGGTTTTTTTAGTCGAAATTTTCAATTGTCTTCAGTATTTTAAGCACACTAACTCCGATTTCAATACTCCACTTTCACGCAAAATTTCTAACAGAATTTAATTTTATTCTCACAATTTAAAGTAAAAAAAGGATTAGCCTCTCCATCCTGACCTAAAATCTGCTAACCACCGGAGAAATTGAATGTCAGTCCAGAACTAAGAACATCTTAGTATTTTAAAACGATATTTTGAGATACAGACATAATTAATTTTAACAATGTTGACAAATACTGAAAAAAATAAATGCAGAACACAAAAATGACTATTTAAAGTAATGAAAAAGAGCAATACAACCTGGAATTTAAGTATCTAAAATGACAAGCAAATTGAAAAACACACTAAAAAAAATCTTACGAAGTTTACTCGCAAAATGTTTTAATAAAATGCTGAAATGGAACAAAATGTTCTAAATCTCGTCGCGATGACGTAAACACTGGGTTTGTCAGACTTGAATTTTCATCTTAATTCTTATTTTTCTTCATATGTATGACGTAATAACAATCAGGTTGCCAGTAACAAATGAAAATCTGCCAAAAAACCGCCAATCTCAGAATTTGGCGCATGGATTATACGTCACTTGTGCCCAATTCACAAATATGAAAAAAAATTACAAAAAATTTCAAGTAGTAATTAAATAAGTCATAACTTGCATTGTATACAGTTTTCCAGAATTATTTTTAATGCGTAGGAGAATTAATGTGCCAGAAGATGTATTTACAAAAGAGAGAAACTGAAATAACTCTTATTGATATTTCTGCTTTTCACAATAGAAATTAACTTCATTTGTTCAGTTAGTTAGTTATTTTATAACATTTGTTTTTAAAATTTAGGATTTTTACCATTTATTTACTGACATTTTGAAGACGTTCAGTAAGCAAATCAAAAACACAAGACTATTGATTCTTTTCTGATATGCCAGTGTTTTTGGCATTTTCACAAAAATATAATTAAAAAAAATGGTAGAAGGAAAATTTTTAATGTTGACGTAAGCAAGCCAATAATAGTCTTAAGATTCAAAAGAGATTGCTTACAAATATTGCAATTATTAATTTAGAGTTACATTAGTTAATGAAATTTAAAAAAATTTAAATCGTCCTTGCTGATTTAAACTAAAAATAAAGTGGATGTTTTGTCTCATCTTTATCATTTTGCATTTTCAGATGTTCTATTGAACATGTGTTAATAGTTTGAATCTGTAGAAAACGACTTCCCAAACCGATGTTTCGCTTCGTATGTAAAACTCGTTTTATTAAAAAATGAACTTCGACACTATTTTCAGACATTTGATGGTGAACTTTACCTTGTTTGCTACCGCGCGAAGAATGCAATTTGAAGGCAGGCAGCAAATTCGTCAACAAGTTGGATTAAAATACGATATGACGTAGTTGAATCATCATCTAACGTCATGCATATTTCAAGCCAATGAAAATCGTTATAAAGTGACGTACTCTGGATCTCAACTGTAACGAAAGAAACTACCATTTTATGGTTAACAAGTATGAAAGGGAAAGTCCCATTTAGACAAAAATGTTCAATAATTAATAATTTAATTAAAGAGTTGCGCAAAAGGATAATAAGTACCCACTGTAAGAGAAGTACTTGAAAAGAGTAAATGTTTGCATTTATATTGTAGTTACAATTAGAGAACTTTCTATTTATTCTCATAAAATATCATATTACTGTTAGTATAAAGTAAAATAATATTAACAATTTTTGAAAAAATCTTAAATATATTTTCAATCTGATCAAATGTCAGGTTTCCCAAAATTGCACACTTATATGTCACCTATTTTTATTCTCATACTTGTTACAAAAGTATAAACTGAATTCAAAATGTCGAACGCTTTTCAACATAGAACAAAGACTTTGCTATTGTCATCACGCTATCTGAAACAAGTGTTTGGCTTCTAGCTTTCTCTTTGGCAAAAAAAAAAAAGTCTCTCTCTGACCAATGTCATTCTCCTTTTCTTTGAAAAACCACACCCATTTACGTCTTGCCATCGTTCCCTCCCTTTTAACAGCGGAAAAAATAACTCTTTAATAATAGACTGGAAAATAAAAAAAATAAAAAGGCAACAGAGAATTGTGCCCACCGCCTTTATTGAAAAAGTGAGGTATCTCTGCTTCGAGAGAATGGTTGCCATGTGCGTGTAGAGGATGATTTTTCGTGAGGTGCAGAGCGTCAGAAAGGGAGTGGTTTAACGTGTACAGCAGGCTTAACGATCAAACTTTGATGCCGGATCTGGGAGTGAAAAAATAACACACCGATATTATCAGCCAATATTAGAGAATGCAGGTTTTTTTTTTTTAACTTCAGGTTTATCAACAGTGTATGATAATGGGTTTGTGAAAATGACAGTGAATGGATATTAGTGACATTTTTCATTCCCTTTTTTTTTTGCCTTCATTAAAAATAATCAGAATGTATCACTTTGGCAAACGTATGATATTTATAAGTGAATGCTATTGTTGAAATGATAAAGTAAATACTGAAATTTTATTCTCTGATTGTGTTGGATAAACAACACAGATAAATTAAATATTTTAGTTTGATGATACTGCGCAATGGTAATTTTTTCTATTTCTTTGCTGAATACAAATGTCTGTAACATATATATGAAATAAATTTTACTTGCTTAGAGGAAATTTTTATAAGCAATAATTTAAATTATGGAAAACAATTTTATTTTTGAAATGAAATTTCATATGATATATTTATATAGAAGAAAAATTTAGATTGAAAACAAGATAAAGCCACTTATTGTATTTATCTCCGATTAATTTTTTATTTCGTGAGAATATGACATATTCAATTTCTCAAATAAAAAAAAAAACAAAATTTTTCTTATTATATGATGTACGCATAGAAATTATTCATGAATTTTTATATGATATAAAACATGTCAAATATACAAATTTTCTTTCATAAAAAAATTAATAAACAATTTTTTAAACTTACTAAAATAAAACTTTTCAAAAAATTAAACAACAATTTTAATATAATAAAATTATTAATTTTTATAATAATAAATTTTGAGAAATAAGTAATAGATTTTGTAAAATATTGAATTCCTTACATTAAGCTTTCAAAATTTCATTGAATATTTAAATTGATGATCATCTATGAATCTTTATTTATTTCTCCATATATTCAGTTTAAAAGTATATATATTTTGATCTAATATTCCTTTTAATGATTCTATTTTTATTTATCCTAGTAACAAATCCTTTTCGTTCCTATTCATTTATGTTTATTTTCCATAAAGTTCAAATTGCATGTTTTATTTAAGAAATAGAGGAACCATAAATGCACACATTATATGATATACTGATTTTGATTGAATAACAAGGCATTCCTTCTCTGAAATGGAATGTAAAGGAAATTTCAATTTATGTTGTTGCTTTGTAAAATTTTATTCTAATAATTCAAGGAATATACTTTCAAGAAATATAATTTGAAACCAATTTTTGTGAGTTTTTAAATCATAAACTGCCAGCTTCAATATTTAATGAAGAAGTTAAATGAATCCTTTTATATTTCGAGAGAGTGTTTAATAATCCATTTCTGCATGTTCATGGATTAAAATTTACTTGAAAAATTGTCTATCAAAGTTTATTAGAAATGTTTCATCAAAACTAAATACTACAAAAAATTAATTTAACTCAGAGAATAGATCCTATTAAAGAAATATTATATGTACGATTGAAGGTTTTTATAAACTGCAAGAAAACCAAGAACCATACTTAAAAGACTTCTGAGAACCACAAGATTCTCCTTCAAAACTTTTGTTGCAGTAAAAAATATATCCATATGAGAGACTTTTCTTAGACGAAATTTGCATTTGACTTCAGAATTTTAAGCACACTAACTCCGATATTAGTACACCAATTTCACGCAAAAATTCTTGTAGAATAAACAAAATATAGCAAAATATAAGTAAATAAAATCGACACTACTAGAAATAACACAACTTACTTGTAATGTTTATGCTTATTAGGTTGGGGAATAAGTTCGTGGCGTTTTTACCAAAGACTTTTATTTAAGCAAAAAACAATGTAATTTTATCAATAAATTAATCCATTCGCCGATGCTGTTTACAACCTCTTCCCACCTATCGACCCATTTGTTGTTGCCATTCCGCCAATAATCGCATGGTCTGGTATCAAAGAAGTTGTTGAGCTATTTTAAAGACCTTTGTGCATTGGGAAATGCTCGAAAAGAATACAACAGTCAACAAGGAGCTCTACAGTGCCCAACTACACCGAGTGAATGAGGCTATTCAACTAAAAAGACATGATCTACATGGTTAAGCCACACTCCTTCACTACAATGCCAGGCCCCATGTGGCACAAGTCGCACTCCAAGAGCTCGAATGGAAGGTCCTACAACATCCGCCGTATTTTCCTGTCCTTGCACCGACTGATTACCATCTTTTCCACTCCTTATGAAACCATATGAAGGGTGTTACCCTCGATAACAAAAAGGTCCTTAAAAACTGGCTCAACAAGTTCTTTGACACCAGACCAGGCAATTTTTATAGGAAACGGCATCAACAAATTGGTTGAGAGGTGGGGAGAGGTTGTACACACAGCGGCGAATATATAATTGATTAACTAATTGATGTAATTATTGTTTTTTTGTTCAAATAAAAGTCTTTGGTAAAAACGCTACGAACTTATTCCCCTACCTAATAAAAATGTATCTTGAACAAAAATGGAATACTACTTTTTTTGGATATTAAATATAAGCTAGGTATGAGCTTATATTTCAATGATAAATTGACACGTTACTTTTGGTTGATGCATCATTGTGCAGAAAAAAAAATTAAATTGTAATATTTTTCTACTTCAAGGAGATATTTTATTGTATTCAAAAGAAAAATAAAACTTTTGACTGATTTCTGTGATGCTTTACACGTGATACACTTGCCTATTAAAAAAAAAGCCTTCAACATTCTAGCTTAGTTATCCCAAACAATTGCTGCACTTAAAAAGTGCATTATTAAAGCTCTTATTTAAAAATGAAGAAAATGAAGGATATAATGGCTATAACATATGTCAAACTCTCCCTTATATACCAATGTACTTACACGGAGTACAACCCTACCCTGAAGAAGCAGGTCTGCCATATTTTGACTGACGGCTCCAAGATGGATGGAGGTGTAGGAGCCGCGTTTGTCATACCACTGAAGGATATCATAATCCACAAGGAAAGTTACAAACTGAATGCCAATTGCTCAGTCTTTCAGGCAGAGATCTTCACAATTAAGCAGGCTATTGAGTGGGCCAGAAAGCAAGAACAGAATTGCCTCGTCTGGTCAGATAGTAAAGCAAGTCTTTATGCACTTTGCAATCCAAACGTCATCAGTCCTTTAGCCAGGCAAATTCAAGAGGAACTTAACAACCACCAAAACATCTCCCTCTGCTCGATAAAGGCTCATGTAGGATTTGAAGGGAAAGAAGTAGCAGACCGCCTAGCAAAAACTGCTGCTTCTTCAGATGAACCGGTAATCCAAGTCCCTCTTCCTCGGTCTTACTTCAAAAGGATCAGGAAAATTGCTTTAATTCAGGATTGGCAAACTCTGTGGGATCAGAATACCACCGGACGCGCAGTATACTCCATCTTGCCAAAACTGAATTTAAACCAACAGTGCTGGCCAAGACAAATAACAATTTTGGTAACGGGACATGGCCCATTTCCAAGTTACCTGCATAGAATAGGAGTACAACCCACTGATAGCTGTGCATGTGGAGAAGAAGGTACTCCAATACATTACGCTACAACATGCCCCATCACGAGTTCCTAGGACTTTACTACCCCCAGTGACAATCTGAAAAGTGTCTGGCTCAAAAACATCACCATCAACAAGGCAGCAAAACTAAAAATTATTAACCTTATAAACTTTCTCTTTGAATATAGGGACTTAATAATTCCACAGGAATAGGAGGATAATGATACCCGTGACGGTGATAGACTTCACCTGGAAGATGATGAGCCGTAAAATCCATATTCTCCATTTCTCTCATATTCTACATTTAGACATTTTTCTCTATACCTGTAACATTTCGCCTGTTTTTCATCTCCTTGTATATAGTTAATTATTAATTGTTTACTATTTTATCACCATCATTCCTGCGCTCTTACTTAATTACTTAATCACAATTATTATCATCATGTTGTATTGACTTATTTTAATGCATTATGTATAACCTATCTAAACTTTGTGTACTTATAGCTTAGAATTTCATATGACCTAACTTACCTTGAGCCGATACACCCAACAACCAAATCCATATACTAAATGCATTAGTTATTCATTAATCATTATTAACTCATCAATTTGCAGTAAACTCAGGTATATGTATTCAATTCTGTTTTATCATTTTTTATTTCCTTTTGCTTTTCCATTTATTTTCTTCATTTCTTATACGCATGCAATTTGATTTGTATTTTATATGCCTGTCTTACCACATCCTGCCATGCATTTTGTCATACACCTATTTTGAATGCTTCGTACGTGTCCCCATATTAACTCTCAATTGCAATCCAATTTGTGTAAAATAGTATACTTTACTACCCTCTTTACTCTGTAAATGTAATAATTTTCAGTGTCTCCATATGATTGCAAGCATAATTGTATAGTCTTGTATGTACTGTGTTCCGTTTTCTTTTCTCTCCAGCGGGTCAATCAAATCTGGTAAAACTCTTTCAGGGTTAGGTACAGGGACCGCTGCTGGTGTTTACTTTACTTCAATCATAGTAAAGTTAACAGATAATTCAAAATGAATATGCTCATTAATTTTACATTTTCAAAAATAACTCCAAATTTATATAAATATATTTACTATCATGAAAAAAATCACAATTTTATTTAGGATACCCGAACACGTTCATAGAGCTTTTTTTAAATACACTGCATGTATACACTGTAACGATTTTTCTTATTTCACTTTAGAAAACATTTATATTGAGCTACTAAAATTTGATATATTCCAATATTATTTTTCAGAAATGTTAAATATGTATACAATTTTAAGCATATTTTTAAAAAACAATTAAACATATTTGAAAAAAATTAATACGAAATAATCTATATATTGTTATCTAGAGCATGTACTAAAATTTTAAGTTGTTGATAAAAATAAAAAAATTACGGCCAGTTGAATATTTATACTGAAATTTTAGCCAAAATTTCTAAGTCATTATTCGAATAACAGGTCATAATTTGGGAAATACTTTAGTGATTAAAATTCTTTTAGAGCACATTCCCTAGAATATAATATACAGATCACGCTCAAGAAATTCTATAGTGACATTATAAAAATATTTTGAGTTATCGTTTTTGAAGCGTGAAAATTATAGATAAAAGCCAGTTCTGAGAAAATCACATTTAAAGATTAGTGTTGTCTTTATAAAAAATTCTCATATTTAATGATTAATATTTTTATTTGATTTTCTGATTGATTTCCGGAACAGTAATTATTTTATGTATCTTTTAAAAGCTTGCTAAATTTATAGTTCAAAATTAAACACTGTTTAAAGTAGTTTTTAACATCATCCTGACCATTTAAACGCCCACTTCAGGTCCTTTAAATATGTCCACTTTTGGTTTCCTAATCTTTACGAAATCCTTTATATCTCGGAATCTAATTAACATAGAGACAAAAACAAACCTGTTTTAGCAAGCTATTTAAATTCCTTATTTAATGAAAGAATAAAATAAAGTTATCATTTTTGGTCGAAGTTAACGTTTTCAACGTGTACAAGTACCTTTAACTAATTTGGAAATCAATATTTACCATTAAAACCATTAGTAATACTTTGTGATGAGGCTTTTAACACTATTAAGTCTCATTGGTTGTATTATGCGAGTAAACAGAAGAAGTGCACTTGTTTCAAATTCCATATTCCAGAACATTTTGGATAGTTGACGATACAGTATATTTTTAATTATGCTAGTGGTCTTCTTTGTTAAAAGATCACATCTTCCCTTTTCCACTGGATCAAGTATTTACTGCATTATTGTTAGAAGTACCATCTATAATGTTGCGTAATGATATTGGATTTCAATTTTCAAGCTTGAATACATTAACTTCATTGCTATTAACTAAGTTTCTTAAATCGATTGTAATGTGAATTAGTTGTGAATTTCAATTTTGATTTTATGTATAGAATTTACGAAGGAAAGACTTGAAGTTCACTGAAAATTTAATTTGTAATGTCTTTTTAATTTTAACATTTCTTATTTTGTTACTGAAAAATTTGTGAAATTAATATGATTTGTGAAGTTTTAACGAAAATAAACAAGTTGCAAAACACTAATTTTCTATAGTTCCAGTTTATAATATTTAAATGTATTCTGAAATTATTTATGGAAATCGAAAATTTTCTACAAAAACATATTAGAATATTTTCAGTCTTTCAATGAAATTGTTTTTCACAGAAATCATTGAAATCATTCTAAAATTGATTATTGAAAATTCTTATTAGATGCTTGAATTATCCACGAATTAAACGAAAATTTTTGTTTTTTCCAATAACTTTAACACATTTCATAAATGACTTCTCCAAGATTTCTACATTAATTGAGTCCATTAACTTTTATTTTATTTGAGAATTCTAAAACGATATTTTAAATCATGTTGGAGTTGTAAATTCTTGAGTTAATATACTTCATTTATAATCATTACAAAAATTCAATTTTTTATTTCAAATGAGACAAATTCAATACAAAATTTCAAGTTATTAAATAATTTATAAGAATAATTATATTTCCATCCATCTTTATATGCAAATTAAACATAAATAAAATGCGTTTTCTAAAAACTCTTATACGAAAATAATCTCGTTATTTATTTAAATTAAGCTTTCAAAAATTTAATTAAAATTTTTATATCAGTTCAATGATTAGATACGAAATTGCAACAATTATTTAATATTTAATAGTTTCATTGTAATAAAATAGAAAATTCTATTTGAAGCAACATTGCATATCCTATAGATGAAAAAATTAAAAGACTACATTTAAAAAAAAAAAAAAAAAGAATTACGAACTGATAATAAATGAACATAATATCTTCATGAAATATTTCATTGATTTAGTTTAATGAAAAATTTAGTTATTTGGCCTTCATTTTTGTTACTTACACCATATTTATAGTAAATGTAACAAATGAACTCTTCAATTTTCACTCTCTTTTCTTGAATTCAAAATATCCTTTTGAAGTTTATCGACGGATTTGAAAATAAAAATTGCGTGTATGACATTTACCAAATCGAACAGTTATTAAGTAACCATTCGTAAGACATTTTACTTAAAAGGGTTTTCTTCCAAATGCCAAAGGACCTTTCTATTCCAGGGAGTAAAGTGTGCCCTAATAGAGAGGGAGCAAACCTCTGAACAAGATAACATTTTTATTGATTGTTAAAAGCTTGGTAAGAAATTAGACTGTATCCGCTTACCCATTTTCAGCTCCCACAAATGCATTTGGGTCGGGGTGTGGCTCCTGCGTGCTGGCAAGATTTTTCTCGAGTTTGTAATTTCCCGGACTAGAGTTCTTGCAAATTGGAAAATAATTTCTATTGCACTCCATTATTCATGGGAAACGTTTTAAGTATCAAGAGGTCCGAAAAGCAAATTCTGTGGCTATATATACGCATGCAAATTATCTGGGTGAAAAGGGGCGCTACTACATGAGTGATATGAATTTTACACCAGCCTTTTCCTTTTAACCTAAAATTGATAAAAAATATTGATTTTTTTTCCTGTGTTCTTACCTATGTGCTAGCGTACTAAACAAGAATATAAGTTTTCAGCTACTGAAGAATCATTTTATCTCTGTCATGGGATATTTCTCAGAAAAAAATGTTTTAGGTAGAGAAATTTTTCTATGTTAGAAATTGTTTTGTTACTGGCTATATGTTTGCCGGATTTATGTTTTTCTTTTATGTGCTTTTCACAATATTTTATAAAGCCAGCATTTTTTTGAGAATCCAATAAATTGGATAAATAATTTTAGTATATATATATACACACACACACACACACACACACACACACACACACACACACACACACACACACACACATATATATATATATATATATATATATATATATATATATATTTCTAAAGTTTTATAACACTTAATTTCCTTATTTAAGGAAAATTAACAATAAAAGATTAAATAAGAAAGAAAAAGAGATCCATATAAATAATTTATTGAATTCATTGTTATGTTAACAACACTTTTCTATACATATATCTTCGTAAAACAAAATTAAAATTATCATTTAAATATAATTCTGAAAAAAATACTGTTTATTTTAAAAGTAAATTGTGTACAGATTTCATATATTTTCAATGAAGAAATATATTTGAAATTAATTTTCTGCCATTGCCAAAATTTACTTAGAACTATTAACTTAGAATAACAAAAAATAAATGGTTACTAATTATATTAGGTATTCTATTCTTAGGTTTGTAAAATCCGAAATAGTTTTAATTGTTAGTGAAATTTATTTCCTTTATTACTATTTATAAAAAGAAAATGAAGTAACAAAATCTTGTACTTTCTTTTTAACTGTTGTATATGGACGAGTGAATTAGTATAACGAGAGCTGAATATAGAGTCCTATTTGAGATTTTTCCGCCTCATTGCATTTTCTCTGCAGAAGAGTCATGTTAAACAATAGCAGCAGATTGCTGTTAATGTTGTTTATGACTTTCAACAGAAAGATTACTTTTTTTTTGGACATCAGTTTTTCGTTTATTCACATGCGACTTAACAAGGGATTTTGTTATAAGTTTAGCTAAATAACAAGCATTTTAAATATTTATACTAGTGATCTTCATGCCAAGTTGAAGAAAATTGGTGACCAAATAGAGATTTAGCAATAATAGAGAAACGTTTATTTTGTCTGTAAACACTTTTTGTATTCATCGATTATAATAAAACGCTCTTCAATTGCTCACGAACCATATAAACAGGAATCTGAATCGATTGATTGCCTGACAGTTTCCAAATATACTGCATGAATAAATATCATAGGAACATAAATGCATGAATGAATATTATGTTAGCATACACTGAATCAATGAATATTCTGACACACTATACGAATGCCTAATTAAGTAATAAGAAGTTTTACCAAAGACTTGGTCATGATTAATTTCAATAATAATGTATACAATTTATTCATAATGAATTCAAAGAAATATTTTTTTTATCAAACAAATATTTGGAAGATAATATTAAGAAAATGAAGTAGAAATAATCTGTTATAATATCGTTTTTCATCAACATGAATTCCTTCAAAATAAGCAACGCAAAAAGTTAAAAAGTGAAAAAAGAATTACATTAAAGAAGAATAAGTTTAAGTGACACGAAAGAAAAAATAAATAAATGAAAGTTAAATTGTTCCAAAAAATTAGCTTTAAGGAAGAATAATAATATGACAATGATTGAATATTTTTATTGTTATCAGATTTTCTGATAGCGAAACACTGAAAGCCAATAAATAGAATTAATAGAAAATCTAGAAAGAATAAGGATAACAAAGTGAAGCGAAATGACTATAATTTAAATAGAATTTTATAAATAAAACTAATAGATAATCCTTTATTAGTTAGTCGTGACAGCAGAGAAAACTTATAAGCATCGGTAGTCACCCTGCTACGTACTAAGGCCAACAATGTTTTATCGATAAAAATTTCGTTTATATTGGCATGATTTAATACTGAATATAAACTTATGGACCATAATATTAAAGCTTATGTTAACTAAATAAACTTTCTGAAAAAAAGTAATTTATGTGTACAAACGAAATGAAATGAGCCATTATTTTTAGAAAACTAAAAATAGGGTAATTCTATAAGCTTTTATTACTTATGATTACCTTTGACAAGAACTTCCTTAATTTTAAATCTGAGAAAAAAAAAATTTTATCGAACTCTTCTATGTCCACTTAACTAGCCCTTTTTTTTGCATTTGCAATTATTCCTTATGTACTGTTGATAGAATATTGTATCAATTTTTAATATCATTTGGTAATGATTTTTTAAGACTTGTATTCTTTATTTAGATTTATGCCACAAATATTATACTTTATAAATGTTCCCTGGACAAGTAATATAAAACGTACTTAGTTCATAAATCTACGAGATACCATCAATATTTATGCACGCTGTAGTCAGATGATAGTGATGGCTTCATTTCACATAGTGATATTGAACCACATGAGGAACTGCATTTTGAAAAATAAAATATTTTTGATGATATGAGTGCTATTAAACTTAATTTCAAAGGGTAAGATTAAGAACTTGGCCTCTTCAATCGTAGTGAAATTAGTCAAAAATTTTACAAACTTTCAATATAATTAAGAAAGTATCCAATTAGAAAATATAATTTTCTTTTAAATTTTCCTTTCATGAGAAAATGTTTTTTCCTTTGTTTCCTTTCGTAATTAATAGCTTATACTGTAAGTTATGTAAATATATTAGAAATATTTTAATAAATTGTTTCGACGGTTAATCTTTGAAAAGTAAATTCAACAAAAATATTTAATTGATAAAAATTTCAAAAAATTGTGTTGATACTGCCGGCTAACACAGTTGCCCTACGACTATATTTTAGCTTTCTTTTGAAAATGAAATAATACGTAGTTATTAGAGATATGAATAAAATTAAAACAACTATGAGAGATCTTATAATTTGTTGAGAATTTTTCTCCCAGAAAATCGTTGAAGCTTTAAGGAAATAAATATCAATAAGCAATTAATATATAAATTTTTATATTTTCCTGTTGCAATGTGTGCAATTTTATATTTATTTTAGTTTAATATGAGCTTTATGGTTACAATAAGTTTAAAATTACTTCAAGCAATTTTGTCTGTGAGATTGATTATAATTTTATTTAAATAATTGTATACCTAAAACAATCATGAAGATGTTTAGTATATTCTAAGGAACAAAATACATTAGTAAAAGTAGTAAATTATTAAATAAATTTAATAAAATTTACTTTATTTAAAATTCCATTTCAAAATATTTCTTGAAATTATTATTTTAAATAAAAAGCTTTCTCCTTAAGTTCAAGAATTGCTTTGAACATAAATTAAAAGAGAAAATTTAGTTTGCTTCGGACAAATTATTTTAAGCATTTTCAGCATAAAAATTGCAATACTTTGAGAATAGAAATATTTTAAATGCATTGCCAGAAATTCCAGAATCGTGCATCACAGAATAGGAAAATTAATAATGGAATTCCATTGGATATTACTTAAAGCATTTGCGACAAACCGCAATCAATTATGAATTTTCTAATTAGAATGCCTGTCTGAAACGAAGCTAAATGAGCATCCTCCTTTTCGTTTATTACATTGATGGAAATAAAAAAAAACAAGATAGAAGGCTTTCGATTTAATCATTTGTAAGAATATTTATTTTTTTCTTTCAGTAGAATACTTTGCAAAAAGAGCTTAGTAATCAGTAATTATTTTCACCAAAATTTTCTTTCAAATATTTATTCAACTAATAATTGATTTTGAATAATAATGTTAGTTGACTTTAAAACTTTGACTCACATAAATAGTTTTTCTGACATTGATTCAGTAAATTTAAAATGTGAAAAAGACCTCCTACATAATTTTATATATTGACGGAAATTACATTGGCTATAAGCCATTACAAGATTGATTTTTAATTGCTATTTTTTTATTGTAGATTGGCTGAATCTTAAATGTTTGTAGATAAATAATTAATATTAAAGTATTGATAGAATTTTTATAAAGAACAACATTTATTTTCAGTAAAAGGAATATTGACTATATATGATTAGGAAATATACATAAACATAAAAGAGTTTTAAAAAGAAAAACTATTAAATTTCTTCTTGTAATTATAAATCAATATGTTATTCATATAATATCTTTTGCTGTGACTTATCCTCCAAATGTCTGACAAAATCAGACCCTGAAAGGCTCATCAGACCGTTTACCCTAGGGAAATGGAGGACCAGAGAGAGGGATGAGTATATATCCTCTCTAGAAAGTCCCAAACAGTCCAAGATGTGATCAGGATAAACCTGCTCAGTTCTACATTTAGAGCAGACATTAAGGATTCTCCTGCCTTCGAAATACGTAAGGACCCTAGTATGGCCGCTTGCTAGTCTGGAAATTACGATTCTAGAGGCTCTGTTACAATTGAGGCGAATGAAGTGCCAGGGTCTTTTCCCAAGAACCAGTGATGGCAGAAAGGAACCCCCCACCCTTTTGAAGATTCAGAATTAACCATAGACTGATGTTCTAAAAAGGTAAGTACTGAAGAGGAAGGATTATCGTGGTAATAGTAATCCTTGACCAGTCTATTCACCTTTTCATTACCATATAAGTCAACATGAGATGGAATCCATTGAAAATAATCTTCACGAGACTCCGAAATGAGCTTGAAGGATAAAACAGCTAGTTCGATATCCAATTGCAAACCAGTTGTGGAGGTGCTGAAGAGAGCTTCTGCTGTCCGAAAGGATCATTAGGTCCGCAAAATCACCTTCATTAAGAATAGATTCAATACTTTGTTCAATTGCAATTAATTCCTTTTTGAAGACCAAAGGTGAATCAGGATTGCGAAGGTTGATAGATATTTTTTTCTCCCGGCTTCTCATTGTAGATGACACTACCGGCATGGTCATCCAGTTTACTTTCATCCGCATACATTTTTAGGACTAGATCGGTTATTTTGTTAATGATCTCTGAGGACAACTGTCTAAAATGATCAGGAATGATATCCTTCTTGTTGATTGGGGCAGTAAAACTGAAGTGGAAATGGACTCTGGGTAGTCCTGTTGAGGGATTCAGGCAAGATTTCAAGCAGTGGGGATCAACTTGATTATAAGGCAGGTACAGAAGTTTAGCCTGACTGAAGGATTTTCTTGAGCCTTTGATTGTTATTCAATTTAATTTAATAAATTACTTTCCTTTAAACCTCTTGCTTCAAAGTTGTTACTTGAATTTTCGCTTTTAATACTCTTAAAGATCAAAGAAAACGAGGAAAGTTAGAGTTAAATGAGAAAGAAAGAGTTAGAGAATGAGGAAAGTTGATAAGATGCATGATACGCAATTAAATAAAAAAGTAATTATTAATATAAAATAGTAATTATTAATAGAAAATTAAATATTTTAGATAAACTTTCATTGACACTATATTAGTCATAAAAGTTAAATTAACAATCAATATTTGTTTTGTTGTTAATATTTATGTGGATTGATTTTGCTATCATAATTTCCTGAGAGAAATTTTTTTTAATTATACGTGCGTTACTCTGGTTATTTTTAAAACACATTAAGCATTAGCAAATGTTATTTTATCACCATTTAATTTTGTAAAAATTACCTTGAAGTCAAAAAAGAAATAACCCTTGTTTAGTCATTTGTTTGTTAATATAAAAGTTATGAAATCTTGTAGTCATATCAAATATAATATTCATCTCAGTTATTTCACACAGATTTTAAAAGAAAGAAATTGATTTGAATAGCTATTTGATAACAAAACTTTAAATAAGGAACATAAATGAATTATAGCGTTTTTGAAATAAATTCAAGTAAACTAAACTAATGAAAGAATTAACTGGCAAAGTTTAAAGTGCTAATCTATACAATTTAATAATAAATGTAATCCTTTCTAGAAATGACTTATTGTAGTATTTCATCAATAATATAATTTCTAACTACTTAAGATTACAACCTTTCGTTTAAGTGAAAGGAAATTAGTAGGAAAGAAACTGTACCTGTATTTGTTTCTGTGTGATAGTAATAATTCCTAGCTATCAATAAATATGTTAATAAAAATTATTCAAACAGTTGTTACATTAGAATTTTAAAATTTTTACATTTAATTAACTACAGTTTCTCATTTTAGTGTTATATTCTTATATGGAAAGAAATTTATTGGAAGGTATAAAAATTGATTATGAAAAATATAAAAATTAAAAAAATAACAAATAAGCAGCAAAAGTATATTTGAATTTTAAAATATTGAAATATATATAATTTATAATTAATTCAAACTCATGAGTATGAAACAATTTCGCAATTTTCTAGGATTTAAATGTTGACTCATTGAAACTTAAATATTTCTATCTGTTCAAATTGCTTGAATACTAAATCCATGAACTAGTTTGAAAATTATTGATATAGGTAGATAAGTAATCATTTTTAAACAAGTGAAACAATAGAAAACTGTAGAAATTAAACAATAACTTTTTTAAATTTAATTTTCATAGAATTTATCAAATATTAATTTTTTATTGTTATTAAATTCTGCATTATTCAGTTTCGAATTATAGTAGAGTCAGAAAAAAAATTAAATTATTAGATTTTTTTAGGATTATTACTCAATTCACATCAATTTAATTTATTTAATAAAAGAATTAATCAGCTAATTTAAAAATTAATAAACTAAAATTGAAGTAAAACGAAATTTGTGAAAAAAAAGATAAGTCAAAAACCAAATATCTATTCACAATTTACAAATCTTTGAAAAATATTGTCTTACAAAAATTCTTATTATTAATCTGTAAAACTTTAATATTTTAATTCTACACTTGAAAATTTACATAGAAAGAAAAGCATCTGTTTACATAAATATCATATTCTAAAGTTATACACTTATATATTTCCCTTTAACTTTAAAATATAGTATTAACTATAACTCCCAATTAAAAATCTTTATTAGAAACTGTTTACAACTTTCTTTTGTATTATTTTTTTTAGAAAGGCAGAAGCACACATACAATATGCATTTTAAGACTTAGTCTTCAAGATTACTTAGAAGTTATCTTTTATTCCTTAATTAAATCTGCATTATTCTGAAATATTACAAGGGAGTTACAGATTAAATATTTACTAACATATCACGAAAAAATTTTTTTCAGAGTAATTTGTAATGTCTATAAAAGTAATTTTCGCGTTTTCTATTATGTTTCTAATTTTGGTATCCAGCCTATTATTTTCACCCACAGAAAAGTATAACTTTTTCACAAAACTTAGAAGTGATTATCATATCGTTAATGGTTCATATGTGTAAAGTTTAGTAAACTTGGGTTTCTTTCTGATTTTACTGAAGATTTATGACGTTTAAATGGAGATTTTGCATGTAATGCTACTCTTTTAATAGATAGAAATCTTTATTTACATCGAAATTGTGTGCCTCTCTTTTACAGAGTCCTCTTACTCGTCTCCTGTTCATTGTTTACACGAATTGCATGCGCTTATCCTTCAATACGTGATCTCATTCCATTAAATACAGTGATAACGTTCAATGCGTTTAAAAAACCTTTTATGTATTGGTTATTCCCTGAAAGAATGGTATAGGTAAATAAAAGATGACATACGATTGTACTTGCAGCATAACTGTAAAAGTCATTCGATAAATGTAATAGGTGTTTAATATGATATCAGTACTTAAATATGCATGTAATCAATATATTTACATCTTTGAAATATTTTCTACTCTCATTTGTATGAGGTACACATTTGTTATGTTAACTGTCTAGCAACAATGAAGTTTATTGTCGTTTAGATCTCAATACGATGTAGATTTGAATGCGATTTTCATTCGATATTTTTGCGCTTTTTATAATGCTATTCATTTTAAAGAAACGTACATAATCGATTTTTTTTTTTACAAAATTTTGCATGAATTATTTTTAATTAATGTACAGCAGAAAAAACAATGTATGGTATGTGGATTAAAAAAATGCCTCAACATTTCCTGTCTTCTAAGGACGGTTTTTTTTAACTTGATGAGTTTTTCAACTATTAAAGACATCTTTTTAAAAGTAATTTATTTTTCATGAAACTAGAAGGTCTTAATGCTCAAAGAAATTCAAAAACGCAACTTAAATACAAATGAAAGTTACTATTTAGAACTTGAAAATGAAAATATTTTGAGCAAAATTAATGCGTGAAACAAGATATACGATTTATTAATGTAGCGCGGATGCAATAATCATTCTTTCCAGCAATTTTTCTCCTGTTGTTGACGTGCGCCAGCTAGGCTGGCATTATGGGGTGCGCTGCTCAACTTTTCCAACTGAACCATATTTTGGTGTGGAGTCCGATTTTCTCAGTACACACATGCCATAGGTACCAGTTTATAGGGTAAGCAACCATTCACACCTCATTCATACACAGAAAGGACAAAGACAGGATAAATAAAGAGAGAAAGTACATCCATGCCCGAACCGGGATCCTAACCCAAAACTTCCTTATCCGCAGTCAGGCACGCTGACCACTAGACAAGTTGGGTGGCAATTTTCCTCCTAAACTAGTTAAGTATAGAATGAGAATTTTAGAAGGCTGTGCAGGTCTGATTGGTTAGGCTGTCGTTCTCATTGACGGGAAGTAGTGATTTCAAATCCCAGCGTAACTGTAGGTCCTTCGTGTTCACTAACGATGGATGGGGCAAGTTAAATAGTAATATCCTCCAAGTGAAATAATACTTCTTGGAGTGGCAGGTCAAGTATTGGAAACCTTCTGATCCCTGCTTCTAAATAACGAAAATTTTCACTCGGGTTCTACCACATATCTGGTAGAGATCAATTTTGGGTTAGGCACAAAGAAGTATTCTGGTGCAACAAGATTTTGAGCTATCTCCGTTTGGGAAACTATTTTAATTTTTTTTTAAATGAAGCACCTAAGTAGTAACACTCTAATGAACCATTTCCTACACAACTTTATCATAATTTAACGAGCTGATTTTCCAATTTCAATTTATTTTTTTACAATTTTGAAATTTGAAGGATTGGTTTTTATTATACTTTGTTTTACGCTCTATTTACTTTTATACTGTGATAGATTTCATGCATCTATAAGTATTAGGGACTACAGGAAGAATAAGTGGAATGTTTCGTGAATAACTGTTTGTAACATATAATTTATATTGATCATACGATTTTATTTATTAAATAAAACTTCAAAATTTTATAAGCATTCTAGTTTTATCTTCAGTTAAATGAACCTTTTTGTTTTATTGATTCACACTTATAACTTCTATTTGGTATTTTAAAAATGTTTAGCAATGTTCAAGATTCAATGTACATGCACTTTAACCAAAAACCAATACATCAAAATGGAGTTATGTAATTCTATTATGTGGAATGATGAATAAACTCATAAAAAAGATGCGCAGAAAAAAGTATTAAAATTTATTTTCAAATTTTTACAGAGGAAAGATGTTAATGAATGTTGGATCACCCAGTAAGCATGCTGTCAGAGGACGTGTGTGTGATATTGATTGACAAAATTCATAAATAGACAGAATTTTAAGCTCAGTTAAATCCAGTTATGTACTGAATTGTTAAGTTGCCTTGATGGTTGTAATCATCTTTCAATACTATTCTAAATGTCTCCTTTGGAATAGAGAATAGACAAACGCATTTTATTATAAATACAATTAATATCTTGTTGAAAATTAAATCACACACAACAATGCTTTAAAAAATTTTTAATATACCTTTTCATAGAGTGTAATCTAGAGCAGCTATCAAAACAACTGGTTGAGAACATGACCACTTCAATATGTAATGTCCAAAATCCTTTTGCTAGAGTGGCGTGGATGTGAGGAGTGTACCAACTCAAGTGTGACTTCTTCACCTGACTGTAATTCAAAATTATGAGGCACTTGGTGATGGAAAAGTATTCCAAAACCGTTAACTTAAAGTTACAGTCTTGTACTCATTTCACTGCAATCCATAAATGTATCAGAACAGCTGGTACAGCAAACCAAAGTCCAGAAAAGTATCTGAGGCATATGATTAGGAAAAGTAAGAATCTCACATTAATGTTAGCATATTTTGAGATATCATAGACTGAAATCAGGGTTAAATTAAAAGAAATAAAAAACTGTGCTAGTTAGAGAAAATCCAAACTTAATTCTAAAGACAAAATTGCCATTAGACTTGAATTAAGAAAAGTGTGTGGAGTAAGCTATGATACAGATCAGCATGAGAACTAGTTCGATGTTTGTTTTTCCACAGAAGTCTATGCTGGACACGGACACTTATCAACTAGCCAATATTGTCTCATGACTATGAAAATTGCTTTGACAATCTCTCTCTGTCTATTTGTCGTGATGTGAAACATAAATCTTCGGCTGTCATTATAGCTTTGACATCTAACATTTTTCATTAATTTTTACCTGCATCGCCTGGTGTCCGCACCACTGTAACCCACATGTCGACAGTTTGCTCAATTAATGTAACCGGCCCTTTACCATCTTTTTATTTCATACCTCTTATAAAATTTGTGGTTTAAATAAGTAAGAATATTTCGGCAGGCATTTTAACAATTAATTTAAGATATGTGCATTTATCTAAATTGTAACAGAATTTGTGATCTGGAAATTAAGTATCAATATTTATTTGTAATAGCGTTTAAGTTACAGTTTTAAAGGGGTAGAATTTCCACAATTCATTTACTCGACAATTTACATTATTTATTTATCCATTCATGTTTAAAATGTCTTTGAAAGCGTAATTTTTAATATTATAGTAATAATTTCTTGGTTGATTTGTTTGTTAACGTTTTCATTTAATTAGACAATAAACATGCATTTAAAAACAGTTTGTATTTTTTTTAAAAAATTAAGATTTTTTATTAGTTTTATAAAATAATTAGGGATAAAAGGACTACAATTCTAAAAATTTGGGTAGGGATATAAAACGTTTCAAATGACTATGGATATGAAACAAATAAAACTATACATATATAATGTTTGTCCCATTGAATGAGATTTTATTGGCACATTTCAAATAAGATAACAATATTCAGTGGTATACCATTTATATCAATTCAACATCGTACATGTTTAAAATAATTTTGTGTTTACTAAGATACATTGATCTTGTTACTTAAACAACTTGTATTTTATTTTTCAAATTAAACTTTTAGATATGATTAGAAAGAAGAAGAATGCGTCTCAGTTTTTTTCTCTTATTTAAGTAGCAAAATTTAAAAAAAAATAATTCTGAGAAATTATTGGAAATAAGCATTGAAAAGTGTAGTGTATTCAAATTCCTTCACTATACTGCATCGTTTTCAGATATAAAAATCTTTATATATGCAATGAGACTAGATAGACATAGATTTTATTTCATAACTAGATTAAAAAACAAGAAATCACTGGGGGAGAAATTGGCAATATGTTTAAGGTTTCTAAACTACGACCGAAAGGAATAAATATACCTTCAAAATCATTTGAAACAAGAAAAAATATTTAAGAAAATTAAATGCTGATCTTATATCTTGGGATGAAGACTTAATTTATTTAAAATATATAGTATTTATAATTAATAATTATTTAATGCAGAATCAAAACATTTTTACTCTTTCGATTTAAACTGTAATTTATTCGATTTAAATAAGTTCTATAATATTTTACTTCGAATGCAAAATTTAAATAATTAAATACTGAATTTTTTGCAACAACATTTGTTCAGTTATTGATAATGGAAAATTTTTTTGCTATTTCTAAATTAAAAAATAAAGAAATTGGTATCACTAATCTTATAAATATTATCCCGAATTCTAATCCATGTTTTAGTAAAACTTATTTTTTCTTTTTATATTTTCGCAAATCTTTTCAGTAGAATGGCACAAAATAGAAAAATGATACATAAATTATGAATAACACATAACAATGTAGTTGAAAATTTATTTTTGAATTTAATATTAGAACAAATCAAACTTGCATTTTAAATGATTTAACTAAGGAACATATGATTTTGAGTTATCATTTCAAATACTAATTGTTTGTAAATTCATCAAGTAATATTATATACATAATAGCATTAAATATTTGCGTCTAAATCAGAATTTCATATTTATTTCCTCATTGGAATGCAATGACTATTTAATACGATATTTTCATTTATGGAATTTTAGATATACACAAATGAAAAGAATAATTCAAGTACTTGTGACATAGAATAAAAAAAAATGAAATAAAAAGGGAAAATTATAAATCTTTTCAAAATTAAATCTTCATTTTTTTAATCAAATGAAATTTAAGTTAAATGGACTTAAATGTAGGTGTTCTACAAGAGCTGTGATTTTGTTCAAAAATCTACAATTTATTAAAAATGCCTTTTTTTTCCTTAGCAAAATATGAAAACGATGAGAGAGAGAGAGAATTCTTGATAATAATAACTATAGTCAGATGCAAGTTCCTAAACAAATTAAATAAATATTCTCTGATCTCTTCTTGATTATTATTTTAATAACTCTCTTTATATTGTTTACTTTAAACAATTGTAAAAGTATATACTTTATTTACTTTTAACACAATAAACATAGTTTTATAAGATCTAAAATAGACTAACAAATAAAAATGCACAAAATCAAGATTGATAATTTTTTAATTTCTAAGTCATATTATTTTCAACTATTTAAATGCTTGAAGATTATTAAAAAATTATATAAATAATGGCAACTAAAATATTGCATCTGTAGATTAAGATATCAGAAATTTTTATTAAAAATTTGAAAACAACTTGATTTCTAAATGTAAGGACATCTTGAAATTTGAATAAATATATCACGTTTTGTTTAAGCTCAGCTCTTTTATTGTTTATTATAATTTTTTTAAAATGAGTTATCACCAACTTAAATTGACTATTCAGGTTACCTAATTTCTATTTTATTAGTTATATTTCCCTGTGGTTCTGTAGACAGTTAAAAAGTAGCAATACAACTATCATTTATTGAAAACTTATCTTGAAATAAGTTTTCAATAAATGATAGTTGTATTTTACAATATTCGCAGTATATAACTGTATAACTATTTTCTAGAAACTGTGTATGAAAAAGTAGAGCAGCGCACCCCATATTATCAGCCTAGCTGGCACAAGACAAAAAAAGTATTTAAATAATAGCTATTAATACTTTCAAATTTTATCATTTAAAATACTATTAAAGGGAAGAAAATTCAAGAAAACTTAATTTTTTTACAAATCTTGTATATTATACTTTCATCAGCATACAGTTTGAAAAATATGAATAATGAAAAATAGGAATTTTATTCTACATCCTTTAAAATTCATTAGTGAAAAAAACAGACCACTCAAAATAAAACTATTTTATGCAAATAAAAGGTAAATCTAAGCCCTCATTATTTTAGAAACCAGGAAATATATTTTCTCCTACAGCCCCATGATTTTCCATTTTTTCTTGTTATTAATAATTTATTTGTTGTGTGATATTTTAAATTTAATTTGAATACTAAAAACAGTGTAATTGTATCTACAAATTGCTATTTATTAACTTATTATTAATCAGATATTAGAGAGGCTATTTTAGGAATTTCCCTAATTTGGAAGACTATACGAAAAATATTTGCGCGTAATAGGAAAGTATCTCTTATTAATATGAAATATTACTCCAAGAGATTACATATCACCATCCAGAAACTATTTTCTAGAAGCGGTGATGATTGCTTATTCATTCAATCTTTCCCCGAACTATAAATACAGGTGCATAATTCATTTTCGGCAACAGATCGCTCTCTATCTGAGCCAGGGATAAAGGTCCCCATTAGCAAGGGAGGAAGGACAGACTAATATTTCAGAATTAAAATAACTTATTCCAGTGACCATTTGCATTTAAATTCCTCCGTTAATTTTGAAGTTGGAGAGCGGTTGCAGTTAGTTCGGGTAAATTAGCAACAGTCTGGATGCAATGCATTCTCTGGGTGAAGTAGGATTAGTGGAAATCCCTGCAAAGGGAAAATCTATATTTTAATGGATTTTCCCAAAACTAGAAACTGGACATCATTCAACATTTATTTATCTACAAAGGATTAAATGCCTGTTCCATTAAAATTCAAATTTCACCAGTCAGATTTGTTTAGTAGAATGACAATGGTCGCACACAAAGAAAAAAAAAACAGATGGAAAAGATGGATGTTATCAACATCAGAAGAATTCGGTTCAGAAATTGGATTCAAATACTGAATGTGAATTTTAAAGTTTCTACATTTTCCTCAATCTATTATATGACTATTATTTTAAAACTTACTTTAAATAATAAAAAGGGAAAGAAAAGTTCAGATGTTTGTTTTGTAGAAATGATCATGTTAAACTTTAATTTGCACGTAACTTGTTGAAAACCCGTTCAGTTCAGTTCGATGAAAATTAAAGAATGTTATAATTAATAATATGTAATTTTTCTTTCAATTTAATTCTAAAGTCTCAAAAAATTATATCCTTGCACATAAGATTGTTATTAATTTATTTACAAATACCTCAGAAGAAACGTGACAGAATAAAATAAAAAAAAAACTCTTACGATAATTTTAAGCAAATTTATATAATTTTGTAGAACCAGCATAAAGTTTTTGTAACGATGAATCAAATCTACTAATCGCATCATACGACATCTATGAATTAAAAATAGTGATTGGTTAAAATATATAATATTGTCTAATATATTTTTATTAATACAAGAATGGCAATTAACATTTAGTTTTTAGAAAAATTATTTCTTCAAATTAAAGATAAATTTTTTTACATTGTTTTAATTTAAGGCTTTTTTTTAGTTTTTTTTTTTCTTTTTTATTTATCTTTTTAAACTGAACACATAATTGCAGTATTAAAACTTATTGTATAGTTTTAAAAAACAATTTCGATGAAAAATATTTTATTGACAATTACTATATAAAGTAATCACATTAAAATATTATCAAATCAATAAATATTTATGCTGTAAAATGATAAAAACTTAAGAATAATTCTCAATGTAACTGAATCAAAATATTTGGGGAAATAATAATATGATTATAAAAGTTTCGTCACGTTGCATATTTTTTACAGAATTTTTTATACTATATGAGATTTCTAAAAATAGAAATTGGCTCAAGTATTATAATTTTCCTTGGTATTCAATAAATTAAAGTAAGATAAGAATTATTATGCTGGAAAATTATTAAATTTTTTTCAATATTAATATGATAGTTTTTGTGCATATTACTTATAATGTGTAATAATGAACAATAATGTAATAAGTTGTAATGTATAATAACGTAATAAATGTGTGGTAAATGATTCATTGACTCAAAACCAAATAATTAGTTAATTGATATAGCTAACCAGTTTAAAAAATATTTTATAGCAGATTAAACTTAGAAAAGTAAATCTAAGTTCTTAAAGTGCTTAATCAAAGATTGTTAAAATCTAAATTAGTTTCTTGTAGACTGATTTTAAAATGAAATGAATTTTCACTTAATCTTTTTTTCATTCAGAAAAATAAAAGTTATAGATTTATTATTTATAAGTATTAAATTACTTTGCCTACAAGAAAATTTGTCTTTAGGATAAGGTATTAAAATATAGCCGTAATTGAAGACATGAAATCTTTTTTTATTGTGTGATTGTGGATTACTATTATAATAAGCTTCGAATTACTATTTACAATTTTTGAAAGAGAAAAATAAGCATAATTTTCTTAGATTTTGGAAAACACTTTGATTTGGGGTATTAAATTCCTCTCATTTTTATTTCGTTGATATTTTTATCTTTTTCTTTTATTTATAATGACCAATTAGAATTAAATTTTAGAAATCAATCAATTAAAAAACTGAATTACTTCACAGAAACTTTTTGATTAATTGACTTATGATCTATTTTCTGGCATAAAAGTTTCCTTTCTAAAAGTATAATGTGCCTATAGTTTAGGAAAAGTATTTAGGCATAAACCTAAAGTTCATTATTGGAAAATGGTGAGATAAATAATGCTGCAGATAAAAAAGTGTTCATATTTTTATCTTACTTAATTATATAAAATGTATTACCGAAAAAATGGATTCCGCTACGTAGAATTTTTGTGAGGGTAATTTATAAAAAGAATTTTTCCAAATTTCGAATTCCAGACTAAGCCTGGAGAAGCTCGTTTCAGTTAAATTCTCTCAAAGCAGTTCTCATGGTCTTATGAGCACGAGACTATGCAAATCTCGCCAAATCAGCTTTTTATATATATATTCTACTAAGCTCTGAACTTCCAGCCTTAAATCATTCCTTTTTCCAAGAAGAGAAACGTTATACTATCGAATGCTTGGCATTCCAGCATAAATTAATTAAAAGGTGTTATCTTGTGTGTGTCCAAGAGAATCTTTTTTCGAAAACTTGTCACCCATATTTTGTGTGGTTTCTCTTTTGACTTCCTTTTAATAGTGCATTCTTGAAGTAACAGAAATTTCATTAAGTAACTTAGTAATGATTTCGAAACTTTCCTGAATTTGAGTGTTAATTATAAGTTGCCTAACAATGCTTTTTTTTTTACATGTAATCAAAATTGCTTGGATAATTGGGTTTGCATGAAATACCTTTCTATGTGCTTCGAAAATTTTTCTCTTATTCATGTGTTGCCACTATCGAATTTCATATATAATACTGAATTTTATGAATACTAATCTTCATGGAGTTTATCATAAGTACGGTTGAAGTTACGGTTCTTTGCATGTATATGCTCTTAATGTAAATGTAAGGCAAGCATATGTTAAAATTAAATAAATGGTGCTTTAAATATAAGTATTTCATAAATTTCATGTTAGAAGTTTAACCTATATATGCATTTTAAATTCCTGTTCATACATTGGGATATAATAAATTTGTATTTATCAATAAAATAAAATATAAATAAACATTGATACATTTAGCAATCGGCAGATCAAATGACTTGATTTTAAATCTATTCAAAAACTAGCTGACTAAATTAAACTTTTTTAATTATTTTTTTTATTTAATGTTCATTATGTGTTCATTCAATTAATTTCCCTCTAAAGTGTATATAATTTATTAATAGTAAATTAACCTTTTAGGAAAATAAAGTTTATCACATTATGTTTAATTTAACTTTAAAGTTTATGTATAGCACATTTCGTTAAGTTTGATATACATTAAATGATTTATTGAGAATGAATATACGTTGTGTGTTTACAATATGAAAAAAAAATTTATATTTTAAACATTTAACGTAAAAAGTTTTTCATTCTTTACAAAAAGAGTTTTCTATTAATTAATTTTACCGATGTAAAACAGTAACTATCTTTTCTTGGAAGCATTCGTTAATGGTTTTAAAAATTAAGAAAATTATGACTTTAATAAATCAAAATATCTTTAAGTAAGCATATTATAAAAATATAAAAAATATACATAAATGACAATATTTAATGAAGTATTTCAAAAAACTATTATATATATATATGCGTATGCACAAATATAGCTTATTAAAACTTTACAAAATGCTCTGATTCATGAAAATATGCAAAAAATCCCATTCTAAAGTTTTTCATAAATTGAAGTAGGAAGTAACATTTTTTAAAGTTTTTTTTACTGTGCACTAAATTTTAGAATTTTTTCATTAATATTTAACTATAAATTAAATCTAAGAGTAAATCAAAAATGAATTGCATTGCAATATAACGTATGTAATTTGAATTTATCTACTTATTAAAATATTTAAGAAAAGAGACAAATATACAGCATTTTAATTCTTTCTGTAAGAAAAAAATTTCAAATTAACTCATTTACAGAAATAAACATAAATTTTATTTTATGTATTGATTCTTCCAACTAGATTATTAGTATTTGTCAGGATATATTAATGAACCAATCCAAAAATATTCTAATTTTCTCAAATATATGGCTTTTATAAATTTATTTATGTATTTTCTATTAGTAATTCTTGAAAATACCCAGTAAAATTTTTATATAAAAACAAATTGCAAAATATTTCTTTGATATATGTTCGCAGAAGAATGCATTCCACTTTTTATATACAAACGGTTTCATTGTTTTTTTTTTTTTTTTTCCAGAAAACCATTCTATTTTATTACCTTTGCTGCTGGTAGAACATTGTAAAAACTTACTGAATGTTCAAAAATTCTTAATGGGATGCAAAAATTCAGAAAAACTAAAAGTATATTCAGCAATATATGATTAGATATGAGATTATTTCAATTTTAAAAATTCAAAAATTTATTCACACAATCTCTCAAAGAATTTTCTAAGATGTTTTAAAATATTTCCATTGAATAACAATTGATAATTTAAGAGTGTTTTGCACAACCATATTGTTAGTATTTTAGAACTAAATAAAGACATATAAATCATGTACTCTATGGACGTATGTTCTATAGTGAAATTTCAAAACAACAAACACATTTTAAGAAAAAATTTAATATATATGTAGGTTATTTGCTTTTACCACGAGACAACACAGTGTCTCATTGGCATTATAGACAAATCATGATTAGTAAGAAAAATATTGCAATGGACAGTATTAAAAGTTCATAACAATTTATCAACTATTAAGTCTTTTCATTACGTCTTTTTGCTGTTCATTTCTAACATTCTCTTGACATTTACAATGTTTTTTTTTTTTTTTTTTTTTTGCAGATATATATCTATCTATTTATGACGAGAGATGTCTTATATATATATTTAAAAAGAACTAAGTAATTTCTCATTAAAAGAATGCATTAGATTTATTGAAAATAACAGAATCATCTGAATAAAAATTATGGGGTAATTTAGGTATTTTCGTTTCAATAATTAATAAACTATTATTAATGTAATGATTTTCTGATCTTTACTTTATAACTTTAAAATACATTAAAAATTTGTACATTAGGAAAAACAACTGTTTAAATTAAAAATGACTTTTGAATATTTAAGAAGAAATCAATTGAAAAAAGGATTTCTTGACATTGCTCTGTTTCCATAGAAATTTAATATTTTACCAAAAGCAAGAAATAATGAAATCCCAAGAGAAGAAATTCTTCAGAAATAAATGTATGTTTCTTTTTTGAATCATTAAAATCAAGTCGACGTCGAAGAAACGTGCTTTTTACTTATTTCTCAGTGTTCAATTGCAAAGCAATCTTCACTTGAAAAATTTTGCGCCATTTTCTTTTTCACTTCTTTCTTTGCATTCATTTTTCTTTAAAAGGAGTTTTAACAAAACGATTAGTAGTTCTTACTGAGGGGAAATATCAACGCTTCTTCTTATAAGCTGATTACTTTAAGAAAGCTTTAATCCCATGTACGTGCTTTAAAGCAATTTTCATCGACACCTTTACGCAGACGTGGAAAAATGTAAGGTGTAATAATTTTTTTACAATTCTTTTTGTGATAAAAAACAGAAATAGTGTAAATTTAAGATAGATGCAGCTAAAAATTACGTATACCTTTGAAATAAGCATTGAAGAGAAAATCCAATATATTTTTCTCTTGAAACCTGTCTTTATTTCTGTCTCAGGAAAGAAGAAGATACAGGAAAAAGAGAAATGTGATTAAAATAATCTGTTAAAAAATTGTTTCAACCATTTTCAATAATTTTTTTTTGAAGATAACAGAAGTTTCAGTGAAGAGAAACACGTTAAAAATTTTAAAAAATCTTGATTTCTATTTTTTGATAGATTATGATATTAAATCTAATCTAAATCTTAAAGATTATTGAAATAAATCATATTACATTATTTATTTTTACTTTTGCTATTTGTTCAATGCGACGTGGTTTATATTTTTATAATATATATAAATTTTGAATAAATTCAGTACATTTTTATGCATATTTTCATCTACCTACATATTTACCCCCCCCCACACATATATATTTGTGTGTGTATGAGTCGTGTCCATGATAAAATGTATATTAATTTTATAAAAAAAAAACACTGATCATGATAATATCAATTTGTAAAGATTTTCAAGATTTGTTGCGCGATATTAATTCTCTGTTTCAAGAGTAAAATTGGAGATTATTTGTCTCTTCAGAAAATTATTAAGAATGGTAGAATAGCGTTCCTTTTTTTAATTTAATACAAGTGAGGAAATGTAAGACTTTCAAAAATATCCATCAAACCTAATTTCTTAGAATAAATGTGATTATCGAAACTTACAATAAAATAGGATTCCTGGTCTAATTTTAAGAAATTAAAGATTTTTCTGTTTCGCATTTACAATTCATTTCTCCTTCTCAGAGCATTTAATAAAAATTTATACTACACCTATTTTAACCATTGCGTATAGTTTCCATTATTATGAGTATTACAGTATTTTAAATAGCTAGTTTTTCTGTGAAAAAATGGCTCTAAGAGATAAGGAAACAAATCAAATTTTGATTTAGCAATTTACTTAGTTCATCTTTAAATATTTTTTATTTAATATCTAGATTTATTTGGCATACACACACACACACACACACACACACACACACAAGAACTAAAGATAATTATAAATTTTGGCTAAATACTAGTAATGTTTATCTAATGCCTGCAATAATCTAAATTCTAGTGATAAGTTTAAATATTTAGTATAAGATAACTGGATCTAAATATAAATATTTCATATTCATCATAATAAATATCCTTACAGAAAAATTAAGAACTCTGTCAGAATTTTGTCACTTCTTTCTTGATTTTTCTCTTTCTTAAAAAAATCAAAACTTTAATTTCCATCTTATCCAATCCTTGTCGTAATGGTATTAATTAATGGATTAAAATGAATCAAATGTGAAAAAATACTATGAAAAGTGCTTAAATTGATGAAAAAAGACTTACATTTAAATTCCTTCCCTAAATTGCTTGAAGACAATTCTTATAATTTTCATATTAATTCTCACTAAAACTGTTATTTTTTTAACGATAATTTTACATTAATTTATAGAAGTTATATTCTCTTTTTTCAGAAATAGGTTATCTTACTTTAAGTAAATTCAAAATATTTTGACGTAAATCTAATAAAATTATTCTAATTTTATTAATAATAATGAATTTTGCATGATTTAATTATTTGGTGAGTGAATTCTTCTTCCTTTAAAGGATGTCAGCATTAAAAAATAATGTTCATACGAATAATATATGTGTAATTATTGCTTTATGATACGTGTAAGAGTGTTCACACGCTTAACACCATTGTACAAAATTTTTTTCAAATTATTTTTAACAAATATAATTCGTAGTTCATGGCATTCATGTTTATTATTTGATGCTACTGTCAACGATTCTTTCATAAACATTTTTTTTAAATATGTTCCAAAGACTTAAGATTAAAAAGCATTTCAGCATTTTAAGGTATCATAGGATGTTTAGATTTAAGGTTAACTTGATCTAAAGTATATTCGAGGTCTCTTATTACTTATTAAGTGCATGATGAGAATGGATATTATATGAAATAAAATTGATGAAAGAGTGCATGGTACTTCATAATATGATTGTTCAATATTTGGAAGGTTAAAATTGCATTTGAATATAAATTTCGATGTATTCTTGACATAATTCAACTGTTTGAAATATATTATAATCTCCTTTTAGCATTTAAAGTATAAAAGTATTTGTGTTAAGATGAAAAAATATATATTATATAACCTTTATTTTATATTATTGGAAGATACATATCATAAATATACATATAAGTAAATCAAGGAGTTATAAAGTACATTCAAATTATTTCTAAGCAACCAAAGGAAGGAAATATTCAAACAACTAAATAGTATCTTTTTTTTAAAATGGCTTAGATTGATGGATATGGTATTTTGTTATATTATAACTTCTAATTTTTTAGATTTGTTATTACCCTCCTTGTTATTATAAATTCTCCAAACAATAAAATAGTAAAGTTTTCACGTTTTGCATTTGCTTTTTACGATTCAAATAATTGTTTATTTTTTAGAGAGGGAATTCTTTATTTTAAATATATTAGAGATAAATTTAACTTCGTGATTATGCAAAAAATATTTCCCGCTGTTAAGAGTTGGATTATAAGGTACCATGAAAGACAAAATTATAAAATTATTAACAATCTGCGTGAACAAATCAGTTTATTTTCTGATTACTGATGTAAGAAACATTTACAGTTTCTAAATATGTACATGAAAATATAATTTGTGTAGTCTTCTATTTACACACTTCAGTAGAGATCATATTATTTATTATACTGATTTTATATGTCATTTATTTTTGTTAATCTCATTATAAATTACTGTAAGAAAAAAAAATAACTGTGAAAGCAGGTTTGATATAATTAATGCTTAAAAAAGTGTGAAACTTATTCACGAGTAAATTCTTAATATTTATAATTTCAAATCAATAAATTATCTCTTAATTACTGAAGACATGTTTCATAATATATATTATTAAATTTCTCTAACATTTTCTGAGAAACCGTTTGACAACAATATTACCTCTCATGAGAAACTACCAATCTACACAACATTCCATGTCAGTTTCTTTGGACAATTTACTTTAAAATAAAGAGATATATAGTCGTTTTGTGTCAAAATCTTAAGACTAGTTCTTGTCTCAGAAACAGTAAGGAAAAAAAAAAGAAAAAAGAAAAAACGTGATTTGAAAACCATTGTGAACATGAAGAAAATGAGATGCAATTTCAATACCTAAGGAAAGCTGACGATAGGTATGCAACCAGAAATTTGAAAAATGACTGTCAAGAGAAGTGGACCGAACATGCAATATAACTTCAAATGCCCGCTTATATGGAGATAAAGCGCCAAATATTAAGCCCCTTCTAGCACACTTTTTTGAAAAGTATGGATCGCGATTCACACAGGCCGTCAATCTCAGAACCTGATGACAGCTGGACAGCAATTGGGTTCCCCAAAGAAATCTATAACTTTTCAACCTCGTGTGAACAAATTTCGTCATTTCTTTTTATAAAAAGAAAGAAATGCTAGAAATGTAGGATATTTTTCATCTAGAGAATAATATTTTTTTGCTATACATACCATATTTCTCTAAGGAAAATATTAAACTCATCAAGTATTTTATGTTCAATATATATATATATATATATATATATATATATATATATATATATATATATATATATATATATATATATATATATATATATATATATATATATATATATATATATATATATTAGTATGTGTGACACTTTTTTGAATCATATATAAAAATTATTCCTTAGATATGTAATTTGTTACGGAAGTATTCTTAAAAAACACTCATGTATTAATTTATAATCATTCCTATTGATAGCACACCCACAATTAGCTCTTAAGAGGAATAAAGTAAGGCTATAAGATGCTGTGTTAAGAGAAATTAAAAAGCAACGCTTGTGTTTGTGTATGTGGGCGCACATTTTTAAAATTATTACTATGTGTTTACATTTTACATGAACTGTCTCATATGAAGTTTTTAACACATTTCTTAATATCATTTCATTACTGATTTTCCCTCTTATTCGAGGCAGTAAAATATTTTTCAATTCTATAAAAATAACTTTTATTGCTGATGAGAAAAAATGCTCTAAGATAATCTCTTTTAGGAAATTAAATGTCAAATAAATATTTATTCATTTATATTTCTTTAAATATTATTACTATATTTTGTGGAATACAATGTTTGTTCTTTTTATTTTCTTAATTAAACAATGTTTATTGATTCCGTTTTCAATATAATACAAAATCAAGAATTATATTTTATGTTAAAAGTTTAGAGATACGTACATTATCATATATGAATAAAATTTTAAAAAGGCGGGTTACCTTATTTTGTTTGTGCGCGAGATTTAATTTAAATTATCTTTTGAAATATTGGCATATTATTTAAATTTTCTAATATTTTCTGAGATATTTATGAAGATTTATACTCTATTAACCATAGGCTACAACTTAATACACCGAAGATCTAATTTTATTTGAAAATTTCAACTTCATACATAATATAATAATGTATATTTTATGAATACTTCATATCTATCATATCTATCTCTATATATATATATATATACGAGGGCCACTTTTAAATTTTTGAGATACAACTACGTTTTTAAAGTTATACTTACAAAATTTTAGGTGTGTTCAAAGTAACCTCCTCCATCATTAATGAAATTTTGTAGACGAATTTTCCACAGATTAAATACCTCTAGCCATTCATTTCTCGGAATAGATGAAAAAATGCCTTTATAGCCACATCAATCTCTTCTTCTGAATGAAAACAACGTCCACATAAATTCTTTTTCAGATTACAGAATAACCAAAAGTCACACATAGCTAGATCAAGGTGGACAATACGGTGGATGTTCGATCACTTTAATTTGTTTTTGTTTAAGAAACTCAACTGTTAATCCGGCTGTATATGAAGATGCATTGTCATTGTGAAACATTAGTCTCCTAACTTTCAATTCTTGTAGAATTTTTAGGAGACATTTAGTGGTATACCAGTTTGCTGTTACTGTCTTCTGTCCTTCCAACTTGATGGTGTTGACCAATCCCGTACTTCTGAAGAAAACGGCATACATCACTTTTTTCAGTACCCGTTGTTTTTTTCACCATTGTCGGCGTGGGATCATCTTCAAAGACCCATACTTTGCTTTCTTGACGTGTTGGAACGTCAGAAAACGGTGTGTACATTTCATCACTTGTTAATGTTTTAGAAATGATGCTGTGGCCACCATCATTTAGCAATTTAAGAATTTCTTTACTGATTCTGACACGCTCCTCTTTTTAGTGTTCAGTTAGATAATGAGAAATCCAAAGGCAAACTAATTTTTTAATATGTAATTCTTCATAAATGATTTTGTGTATGGCTGTGGATCCAATGTTAAGTTCCTACTGTATCATTTGATAGCTACCGCGATTATCATCCATTAACATTTTTTGTATGGCAGACACATTATCCTGGATTACGGTCGACGGCGGCCTTCATGTGTGTTCTTCATCCTGAAGAAAATTGGGACCTCTTCTAAATTCTCTAAACAATCTGAATACAGTAGCACGAGATGGAGATTCATCACCAAATGCTAATTGCAACCGTTGGACGCATTTCTTGTTGGACCGTTGGACGCATTTCTTGTTGGACAGTTGGACGCATTTCTTGTTGGACCGTTGGACGCATCTTCTTGATTTAATAATGATTTAAAATCGTAGAAATTCATAGCGCGAAAATGTTCTCGCGTCAACTCCATTTTATATTCTGTTTAAAATTTATTTTATGCTAAACAAGTTGAAGTAAGCGAGTAAAAAATTGTCTCCTGTGTTAAAATTTTGTATTTTAAAATTAAATCGCTTTTTTATTTTGTAAATTCTCGTCTGCGCGTGTCTCAAAAATTTCAGAGTAAGCCTCGTATATATATATATATATATATATATATATATATATATATATATATATATATATATATATATATATATATATATATATATATTAAGAATATATTTTTTCATATTTAAATATTTATAAATTTGTTTGTGAATTAAATATAAAGATTAATCAACACATAACAATTTATTTGATCTTGAAAACAAATATCAACTGTTGCAATCATAGGAAAATATTTATACAATACTATAAATAAACTGAGATGAATCACATAATTTTTGAAAAATGAGTTTTGCTTTAAATCATTCCAAGAAAACTTTATGATTTTTTAATCAGGGAATTCAGCATGGAATACAAGTCTCAAAGTATACAAGTGAAAAATAAAAATAATTTGTATGAAGATAAACTTCAACTCCACCAGTGTGGACTTCCAATATTAGTAAATGGAATCTTAAGATTTCTTTCAAAGTTATTATCGTGATAAGAAGCTTAATGCGTTTTCCTTTTTTTCCCCTTTTAAAAAGACTCAAAGCTCAAGAAACTGTACATGTTCTAGTGTCAGGAACAGACACAAACAAAAACAACTCATACTAAATCTTAGTTAAGCATTTCAAATTTGCATTGCTTTTTTCATTCCAACTTAATTTTGTTCTATGAGAAACTTTTGCTGTTCTTTTTCCAAATATATTCTGTTCAAGCAAAGTTTTAGTAGACGAAATTGTTCCATGCAGAAGGAAAAAAATCCTTCCCTTTAGCACAAAGCGTAATGGTATTTTTTTTTCCATCTCCGAATCAAAACTTTTTTCTTCTTTTATCCTATCATATCTCGACGCCAAAAACAGCTATCTTTCCTTTTCCTTAATGCGGGGTTCAGATATTATTTTTCTCCACGCTTATTTTATTTCTGCTTCATTTCCTTCTTTGTTTTCTTCATTTCGGATTTTGTAACAAGCTTTTGAATCGACTTAACAAGTTTTTGTTCTGTGATTTTTAAGTAAAAATTAATGTTGAGATAAGAATGCTTTTTTTAATCTTATTTTTCTTTAAATTCACGTGCTTTTTAAGACAATTTAATTCATCTTAATGATAATTGCTTAGAAAAAAAGACGCCAATATATGAATATTTCATGCTTAAGTAAATCTTAAGTAAAAAGAAAAAATAGAAATAAAAACATTTAGAAATTTGAAAATATTATTCGGAATTAAAATCCTAAAAGAAAATTATTAAATGGACTGAAAGATTTGCAACATGCAACACCATTAATACTATTATTCCTTATGTAATGCAGAAATATATTACTTAGGAGATTTATGTACATTTATGTGAAGAAGTTTAAATTGTAGAGCTCTATTTTCATTCTCACGTGAAACACAATGCTTCAAAATAGGCATTCAAATGATTTTCTCTTTTCAATTGGAAAAATTTCCTTAAATTAATTATTTTTAAAGATGATTTGACAAAAAATTAAATATAATTAGAATAATAAAGTATTTAATGTATTACTTATTTGATGTATAACATATATTTATATATATGCATAATACATATGTATACATATACAAAAAAGACATTTTTGAATACTTTCTAAATCCTTAGTAGATATCAACTTTTTTGTTAATTTTGCATTCATTTCTGCAGAAATTAAATAATTTTATGAATACAATAACTATTAAAGACTACAAAATTTTGTTCGATTAGAAAGATCCTTCGATTAATTAGAAATATTCTATATTAAAGTAGTTACGATATGACTCGGAAAATTAATTCTATATAGAATTAAATTCCCAACAAATATTCTGACAGATAATGTTCATCAAAAATGTTTATTCAAATTTCATTAAAACATGCAACATTTCCTTATCTTCAGGATAATTTTAAAATTTAGTTAAAAAATTTTAAGGTATCCACCTATGCGTTCAATTTTCTTTTTAGAAATTTATTTAAATTTTCTTTTATTTTTTTAGATGAATTATAGTGGAAGAACATAAAATCAGCATACATGTAAAATATTTATTACACATGGTATACTTTTTGTCAAATTGATTGTTTTTTGGCCGAGTTTAACGAAATTTATCAAAACTGCCAACATACTATTGAAAAGTTTAATGTATCAAACATTTTAATTTAGATCTGAGGTTCATAAGACACAATATTCATTGAAATTAAGCAACATCTAAGAAAAATATTGGGCTGTAAAGAAAATGTGGTTAAAAATGCACAGAGCAATATGGATAATTTATGAAAATTTTGACATTCTATTTAAAAAAGCTGTAAATGAAAACGTTCATACTCATACCTACTATTGCTCCAATTCTAGACAATAGCATTTTAAACATATATGCCAAGTTTCATTCAAATGTCTTCTATTTTCGTTGAGAAATCTGCTTACAAAATCGATGATTTTTTGAAAAACAAACTTAGGAGATAATCGCATTTAGAATAATCGTTTCGCTTGTGATAGCAACGATATTGCTAGTCCTTTCTTAATGCATTAGCCAAGTTATGTACTCATTCTTGTGGCTATGCTTGAAGTTGCTTTACCATTAATCTATGAATTCATTTGTATAAAATATGAAAGAGGAAGATGTTTTTCAAATAACGTTTTATATTTTACAAATTGTACATTTGACTTTCAAAGTATAGATGTTGCTCTTGTTGTTGTTGTTGTCTTGTGTCAGCTAGCAGGCATTATGGGCAGCGCTGTGCTCTACTTTTCCAACTGAACCATACTTTTGGTATGGAGTCCGACTTCCTAAGTACACGCATGCCATAAGTACCCGTTTATGAGGAAGGCAGCCATTCATACAAGGAAAGGATAAAGACAGGATTGAGAAAGAGAAAGTACATCCACGCTCGAACCGGGATTCCTCCTAGACACCTAGAACTTCTCTATCTACAGTTAGAGATAAGTTGGGTGGCATACGTTGCTCTTAAAATTCCTTACCTGATAAAGTAAAGAGTCTGAGAGTAAAGATAATATTGTTACAAATTTATAAATAATTATTGTACATGTCTTAAAATATCTCAGACAAATCGGAAATGCTCACATTTTGGGCAAAAATTGCGGTATTTAGACGTGTTATACGTTAAAAGCGGGTTTTCTAACGATTTGGTGACTTGGTGATGCTTTGGCGAGTTGGCGTCATTGTTGGCGACTTGGTGTAATTTTTGGCGACTTGGCGAAAAATGGATATTTTTGGAAACATCCATGACCTAAGCTCTAGGACCAATATTTAGCGAGATAGCCTAGAAGCTTCCAGAACCTTGGCGAAACTAGTATATTTCCCCGCCAAGTCAGGTATAAATACCGCAGCCCAACATAGTTAGGCAAGTTTTGTACACACAGTCGGTTTTGTGAAGACGATTAATCGTGACTGCTAGTTTAGAGAAGCTGTTCTCTGCCTGAGGTATTTGAGACCTGTGATTGGAAGCTGTTACTTATCGTATCTGACGAATTGTATCTGTACAATTGTGATCATTACAGTTGGTATTTCTAGTGGAAATTTTACGAATAAAAGTCTTGTGTTCATCGAGTAGTTGCTTTCTTTAACTCTCAATCCACACGAGCCCCGAATCTCGGTACAATATTTATACTATTTTTTGGGCATATGAGTTCAAAGAAATTTTAAATTAATGACAGATAGTTAAACCACTGTAATTCGTGAATTGTAATTTAATTAAACTGTCCTTAAATTTGTTTTCATTCCATGAAGTGTGTTTGCAAAAATCGGTATGTGTGAAAATGTGTTACATAAATCCCTTTATTAGTTTGAATAAGTAGTGAGATTACATAACATCAATATATAACTTGCCTTTTTTATCACAATACAAGATTAAAGCAGAGCAAAATTTAAAAATATGGAAATAACACTTTCATAATTTAATATTGCAGTTAAAAAATTAATTGCTGTATTTTATTGAAGCATTTCAATGACAATTAAAAAAATAAATTATTTTTGTTTTTGCTTAAACTTTTTTCAATATTTTCAGCTGTTTTTAAGTTTGAAATACTACTACAACATAATATTTAGAGATAAGCTTCTGGTAAATGCCTACTTTCACTTTCATATATTGTCAGAACACTTTTACAATAATTAATTTTTTTCGCATATTACAAAGTGCCTGCTCATAACATTTTCTGATGCATATATTTTTTAAAAAATTTCTAATCTATTTTAAATGATTTTAACACTTTACTGTGTGGAGTAAATAAAAAATATTCAATCTATAGAAAAATTTATATATTTATAATTATAATTAATTTTCCAAGAGTTTTTTTTTTTGCTAAAAATCCAAGGTTATAAGGGATACAAGAAAAGTTTTACAGGTATTTATATACATAAATGTATATAATGTACCTAATTTTTTTTTAAAAGTATTTTACATACAATAGTTTGTATTAGCTAACTTTTGATCTATTGCTTTAATGAAGTTAATTTTATTCCTCCGTGATTACGAAATTTAAAAAAATTTACTCGTTACGAAACATTCAAATAAAAAAATATATAAATCACACTCCACAAAAACCCCCCTTGTTTTCAGTATTTTAATTCCTAGGATCAAACTGTACTTAGTGTAAATTTCAACTTAATCAGTTACATTGTTCTTTGGTGAAGTTTAACAAAATCCTTACTGATCTCTTAATCTTAAAAGGAATTAGTTTAATTACTCTTCTAATTACTTATTGGAATACTGGATGAAGTAAATTGAGAGAAGAGCGTTTCTACAACTTCCATCGCTTCCTCTCATCCGATAAAAGGAAATCCACTTTACTACTCAGCATAGGATGGATCCAGATACTTTCTCCCAATCACTTTCTTCCTCAGACTCCTCATTGAGCAATAGATGCAAGGGATTTTTCTTATACGGAAACAATAATGAAATAAACCTAATGGCCCATCACCGGTATAACACCACTATACATTTTTTTTTTGTATTTTTTTCTCCTTTGTCTTCTTTTGCTGTCAGTCTATGCTGGTAAGTATGTCCCACCCCCCTTCCAGTATTCCCTTTCTCTTAGTTTATTACTTTTGTTGATATTTTATTTTCCCTACTTGTATATCTGTATGTATTGGAAGAATTCCAAAAAGTTGTCCGTGAACTCCCACTCTGCCTAATGGAGAGGATTTTGTTATTGTTTATTTTTTTCCCTTTTCTCCCCTCCTTGTCTGTCTCTACAGAAGATGAGATGAGGAAGAGGAATAAATAGAAAAAGATAGAATGCCTCTTCTTAAGGTATGGACGATGTTTCATTGTGACTGAAAGGACATCACAAACATCCCTTCTCATGACTGCACGACTGCCCCCTCATTGGCTTATGAGAAATAAATTCATTATAATTATGGGGTATTCTGGGAATTTACCGAAAACTGCAGTCTTTCAAGTGGCTTAAGTGCAGATCTTCATTTTTCCCTAAAAATGAAGTGTCGTAACTGGTAAATTGGAAGAATAACATTGCTCTTAAAGTGCTCCAATTAGTCCACTCTCTGGTAATATAGTTCGAGCAGAGGTACTTAGGATTTTACGGTAGTATTTCAAAAAGCTATAGTACATGTTTTTTTCTTCCTTTTAATTTGATGTATCAGAAGAGTTGGATGAGAAAATTTAGACACTCCACTTATAGTGATATTTTCTATTCTGGAGATGAATTTACATGGACTCACACGAATTAATTAATTTGTTAAGCGTAGCATTTAATGATTACAAGTCATAACTGTTTCCAGTTTTTCAAAGTGATATGACTTGTACATAAATTATTACAATTTACATCAATATCAAATGTTGCCATTGCTAGAATATTTTTTTTGAATGAAAATCTACTATATTAATTTTTTACTTGTTATGGCTTACAAAAAGTAATATTTAAACGTTTAATATCAGGCTTAAAAAATCCATTAAAAATGTAAAATAACGCATAGATTATTAAAAATAATAAAATCTATACGAATAGATTGGATCTAGTATTCTATAAGCAAATGCAATTAACATTGACTTATTTGTGATAAGAATTGATGCAAAACTAAGTGCAAATTCTTTTCCCTTATTTATATATAAATCTTTATATCATTTTAAATTCCATCTATGGCAGAATAAATTTATACTGATTGGTTGCATTACCTTTCTAAAAATAAATTTAATTGTAAGCAAACCTAAAATTCTAAGAGATTCCCAATTTGGTGTCACATAAAAATAACACTTTGTTAGAAATAAATATATTGACATAAATTTCAGTCTAATTTATAATTAAATAAATTATTTATATCATTTATCATGCAATTTATTTATAACTCATGCAGGTTATTTTCTACTTTTAAAGTTTTATTTATAATTAATTATAAGACTGTTCTATTGAAGAAAAGTAATATTCTCCTCAAATGATTTTTTTCCTATTCTTCAATTTCCTTAGTTTATTTTAAATACCAAGCAATTATTCCCTCATAATGAGTAATTAAAGCATGAACTTAATTTTTCAAGGAAAAAATTAAAAGTTATATTATGTGAGGAAATTCTAATAAATGATATTTTTAAGGCATAATAAAACGAATTGTTGCTTGAGAATTTGATAAATTACTTTATTTGAACAGAATGTTAAAAAAAATGTAAGTAAAAATATCTTCTAATATATATTTGAAAACATTTGCTGCAATTCCATGAATCATGATTAAAAAGGTTTTTTTTTTCATTATTATGAAAATAAATTAAACTTGCTTCTACCGTTAATAAAATGCTATTGTAAATACTTTCCTCAATTGATTTACTTCTCTGAGCAATGAGAATTTTGTTCAATATTTGTTAACAATATTTCTACCATTAAATGTATTTATGCATGCCAGTAAATTGCTGTGAATATAATTATTTTAAAACCTAGGTGATCTCTGTGAAAGCGAAAATATTTAATAAACAAGTTTTGAAAGAAAAATATATGAGAAAAGAAAGCAAAGTAATGAGAACGAAAATGTTTCGTACTGTTTGATTTGAAAAGAAATGTTGCGTAATAATCTGTAATATCATGACACGGGCAAGAAATTATTAAAATAATGGACTTTTTTTTTTTTAAATGAAATCACTTCTTCCAAATCGACTTTTGCATTTCTTTTAATGGCAACGACAAATAATTCAAGTGAGAAATTGTTAGAATTAGTTCCTTTTATTTTCTTATATATTTGAAAGGAAACTGTACAGAAAGAACAATCTTTTTGTAGTTCTAGGAAAAGGCATTCTATCTTATATTCAATTTTAAAACTTTATTAATTGAAATGAAAAGCAGTTAAATTAGGCAAATGTTATTAATAATCCTGGAAAAGTATTCTAAATTCTTAAGAAAGCATATGTTTCGGAAAACTTAATCAAGGCATGATTATTGTGGGTTTTGAACAAAAGAAAAGATAATTTTACTTAAATTTTATTTGAAATATAAGTTTTATGTAAAACGAAGTTGTACATTAAATTAAATAGTTGTGCGAAAATATATATTAAATATTGTTTTAGATATTTTATTAGTCTTTTTTAACGTATTGGTTGAATTATTTATTTCGTAAAACAAATATTGTTTGATATACAAATTCATTTTAAAGGGATACAGCATAATGTTTATACATATTTTTTGGTTTCCTAGAAGATTTTTCTTAGACAGATGAAAATATTCCACAGATAAAATTGCTTAAATTTAAGTTTTGATAATGAAGATACAACATTAATAACATAATAGCTCTATTTTTTAATCATTAAAATGCGATATTTAACAAACAAAACATCAATATTTTTTTAAATAAGTAATTTGTAAGTATTTTAAAGTATTAAAATATTTGCTTAAGAAAAATTAAAAAAAAGAGAAAAGAAATGATTTAAACATTAATTTTTTCTGTTTTCATTTACATAAATTTATACTTAAAAATAGTTTGACCCAAAAAATGATAATTTGATAGAAGTTCTTAAGATGTAATGTATTACAATTTAATACAATGTGAAAAATAGTTAATCATAATATCAATTAATTATTGTATATTAAATTATTTAATTTATGAATGCCAACTATTGTACATATATATGTTTAATATATTTTTATCCTTTCCAAGATCTTGAGAAAATTATATCCTTTTAATCTACCTTTTTATTATTTTTCTTCAGTAATGCAATTTTTTTTCAATTGTCTGAGCTAGGATTCAGAAAAATCAGTTAAACTATTTTATCAATTAGAATCAAGCAGAAGATGCCTTCTTTATTAATAAAATTTTTCATTTATACTCACCTTTATTATATATCATTCTTCAGATATTGATACTAATGTAATGTAAAAACAAGCATTTATTCAATACGAAAACATATCTTTAATCTCAAAAATTCAAAAAAAATATTTTTTGTGCTAACTATTATATGATATTCATGTCTAAAGTAAAAGAAATACATTTTTATAGCAATTTATCCGTTATTTTCACATAAAATGTGTTGATTGTATTACTATATTTTCTCTTCCAGAAATATAAGAAGATTTCAGTATGAAACTGTACTATAAATTTCTACCGTATATTTTTTGTGAAGCAGATAGAATAAAGAAATATAGAGTGGAACACCCAGGAAAAAATACTTCCACTCAATTCACCTTCAGTTTTTAGAAAGTTATTTCCAGTAAAGCTGTCTCAGGTTAGAAGCTTTTTTCCCATAGATTTTTTGTGCATTCAAAAATTGGTTCCGATACACCAGACTGATTTTTGAATTACATTTTTACATTCTAGCCTCTTGTTGTATTTTTACACTCTTCTTTTCCCATTTTTATCCAGCTTTAAACCCTTCTAGGAAAATTTATAAAAGTTTGAGTGAACATTTTTTTCGTTGTCAAGAGTTTGATTTCATTTTCCTGTTTTTTTTCCAGTGAATTTTCTGAGGATATCTTTCGAAAAAAAGTACTATTTTGAGATTTAAAAGAATTTCTTATATTGGATGGTTTTTCTTTGCTGATATTTTGAAAGGCGATAACTGATATTATTTTCCTTAATGAGTCTTTTGTACTGTGTTGTTTAAAATTATTCCAAAATGATCTCTTCAATAAAATCCCAATGATTTCTGAATCTTAGTAAATTAGTGACACACACCTTATTTTTTATTTTTATTTATAATCGCTAGTAATTAAATTAATATATTAATAATTGAGATAATTTATATATATGAGTTAAAATAGCTCGGTTTAATGAAATATGTCTTAAATTATTGTAAACAGTATGATAGAGATAACAATCTGAATAATATCATACTGTTCGAATATTAAAATACACTGACACTACTAATTTTATATTTTAATTCCCGCTTATTTTATTGGTGATAGTTGTGTGAGTTTTATTTGCAATGAACAAATGAAAATAACGCTTTTGTACAAAAGACATTATATATTTTTAAACAAATTTATGTCACGAGAGACTTTTTTGTTTATTGTATAGTAATGAATTTAATAAATCTGTATTATATAATAATAAAATTATATAATGAATAAGGTTCAGAAGAAAAAAGTATGTTCAGTAAGATTCTGTAAATTTGTTTTTAAAATAAGTACCGTAAGTAGGAAAAATAGAAATTCTCAAACTATTTTCTCCTAAGCAGGAAATTAAATTTTTTGTAAAAAGCATGCAATTGAAAACAACTAAAGTCTAACAGTTAAATTGTCTTCAGTTAAATTGTTTAACTGTTAAATTGTTAAGTCAGTCTAACAGTAAAATTGTTTAGAAAACTATAGAGTTTCACCAAAGTTTGCAAATTGAACTGCAAGTTATTTAACTAAAATATACTATAGGGAGTTTTTTTGTAATTCAAACTAAAAAGCCATTTCCGATAAATATTTTGAATTTCTGATTCTTAGATATTCTTTTTTCCATTGCTGTAAATGGTACTTAATTATTTTTGATGACAAGAACTCAGATTTATTTTCACTTGTGCAACTGTCTCATTCATTTCGATGTATTCCAGCGTGAGATGGAATCTTTTGTAATGGAACAATCATCGCTTTTGACGTGAGAAGTTAAGGAATTCTTCTACAAGATAGAATAATTTTTTCATTAAATTTTGGGTGAAAATTGCATGAGAGGCTAAAATTGGAAATGGTAATAAAAATGTTTTTGTTTTTCTGTTTATTTGTCTCTTAAAAAAAATAAATTAAAAAAAAATCTAATAAAAACATGCTCAGTTGTCATTCAAATTGTCTTCAGTATCTTTATCAAAATTGATCTAAAATTATATAAAATGCAAGTAATCTCTGAATATATGCCTGTTCTTATTTTGTTATGCATTGAAAACTTAAATAAAAGCGTTCAATATTTAAATGAATTATTTATAAGTAGTATTGCATAAGTAGGAATATATGAAGTAAGTAAAATAATAAGATGCTGATAAATTAAGACAATATTGCCTATACTGCAAAGTTAGTAGTTTTGACTGATTATAGGTATTACTGTTGATAATAGTCCAAAGCTATTTATTCTATTATTCATAGAATTGAAATTGATCAGGTTCATTACGGAGATATTTGTTTTCCTCTTTAAAGCTTTGCAGTTGACATGTTTTTAGTAATGTTATTTAGAACAATTAAGGTATTTCCAACAAATAGTATGCCGAGCTGGCAGCCGAATGGTTAGCGCTCTTGCCTTCGGTTCAACAGCTCGTGGGTTCGAATCCCACCTTGGGCATGGATATTTGTAGTGGTTCGGAATCCACTTTAAACCGTAGGTCCCGGTCTAATTAGCCCTCGTGTGCAAAAAATGACCGTTGAGCGACAAACAATCCATCCATCCATCCAACAAATAGTATTACGATTGTGTTGTAAATAATTAAGTTTCTTAAACAATACAAACATATTACATTACTAATTTCGTCAACTACAATTTTTAAACTATTTAAAAGACTTCATTCAATTTTACAAAATATCAAGATAAAAGCAGTAAAACATGGTTACTAACATATTTGATATAAATTGCAAGAATCTATTTATTTTAATCCGATATACATTCATCACAGATTTTATAAATTAATAATTTTCAAAATCAACAAAATATCCAGATAAAAGCAGTAAAACATGGTTACTAACATATTTGATATAAATTGCAAGAATCTATTTATTTTAATCCGATATACATTCATCACAGATTTTATAAATTAATAATTTTCAAAATCAACAAACATTTATCATTAGGTTTTATCATTTCTCTCAAATGATTATTACGTTTATTTGGATTTATTTAAGCAATTTCAATGTTACAAAGTATTTTCATATTTCTATAGTAAAACTTTGTGGTTGATATTAATTAAAAATCATAGCATTAAATTAGGAGTTGCCTACAAAAACAACCAAGTTTCAAATATAAATAACATGAGTAAATATTTTAAATTTATAACACTGTCTTAATTTAATATCTGAATCCTAAAATGGGAATTAAATTTTAATCTGTTACTTTAAATGAATATTATGCTATTTATTTTTAGATGAAGTTTTAACATATTTGAGGAATATAGCCTCAAAAATACAAACAAATAATCGATATTGAACTTATGATCTTAAAATAATATTTTCAAGTTTATTTCTGTCCTATATCAATTTATTAAATATGAAACTTTTTAAAAGTTTATACATGCTTTAACTTTAAAAAAACAGAATGTAAATTAATTACAACACAGAATAATAATAAATGTAAATTAAAAATTTTACGAAAAAATTACACACAAACACACACACACACACAAACACACACAAACACACACACACACACAAACACACACACACACACAAACACACACACACACAAACACACACACACAAACACACACACACACAGACACACACACATAAAATATGTATCTTCATTCTCTTTAAAAGTCTAAGCTGCCCTGGCTCTCTAAGACGATAGAAAAATTTTGAGTGAAATCCTTAGTTATTAAAGCTTACACAGAATATTCAAATATTCATGTTATGAGACATTATACAAATAATTCAAACTGCAATAAATTTTTCTTTTTACTTTCTGGGACATTTTTATGATATTTATCAAAGGTCGCGAAATAAGTTAAAAGTAAAGATGATTTTGAGTCTGCTCATTTCATCGTAATGCGTCCGTAAATTAGTTTAAGGATTCCACTTAAGGGAAAACTTTACATTTTTCCCTACCAAACTAATCAAAAATTCATGTATGTTTATAATAAGCTGTTACGAGAACATAAAATACCTTCAAGTTAAGTGACTTCAATGACTTTTATTTTCTTATGCATATTTTGAGTTTTTTACTTTTAAACATTTTGCCCGATAAGTTGTCATTTATATAAATAGTATTTTATGCTCTTTTAGCAGCAAGTCGTATACATTTAAAGTGAATGCTTTGTTTAATATCTACTCTTTGGTACGAAGTTTGATGTGAATCATTTAAGAAAATATGAAACGATTTTGACAATGAATAACATCAAGTTCTTTCGTAATTATTATTAAACTTTAAATGTTATATGTGAACTTACATTATTTTTTACGTTTTCATTAATAATATTTATGACACTATTGCTTGGTGTTAACACATTAGGAATTCTAGAATAGGATTATTTCATTCGTACTCTGTATTTGTCACATTCTCATATATTAATTATTTTTTAATTTGAATTTAGATTTATAACTTAAAGTTTCCATTGATTAAAGTTAACTATGCTTCGAGTGAATTAGTATTTCCACATATAGAGCTTAAAATACCAGTGATGGCAAATATTTATAAGGAAACATGCTGTAATAAATGAGCAAATATCATTTCAAAGAGTGATACGATGGTCACTCTGAAATTTTTAAGATACAACTAGGTTTTAAAAATTATACTTACAAAATTTTAGGTGTATTCAAAGTAGCCTCCTCCAGCCTCAATGCACTTTTGTAGACGAATTTTTGACAGATTAAATGCCTCAAGCCATTCATTTCTTGGAATGGATGAAAAAATGCATTTATAGCCACATCAATCTCTTCTTCTGAATGAAAACGACGTCCATGTAAGTTCTTTTTTAGATTAAAGAATAACCAAAAGTTGCAAATAGCTAGATCATTAGAATGCGGCGAATATTCGATCACTTTAATTTGTTTTCGTTTAAGAAACTCAACTGTTAATCCGGATGTATGTGAGGATGCATTGTTATTGTGAAGCATTACAGAGTCCCCTAACATTCAGTTCTTGTAGAATTTCTGGAAGACATTTAGTGGTATAACAGTTTGCTGTTACTGTCTTCTGTCTTCCAACTTGAAGGCTTTGACCAATCTCGTACTTCTGAAGAAAACGGCATACATCACATTTTTTCAGTTGTTGTTTTTTCACCATTGTAGGCGTGGAATCATCTTCAAAGACCTATCATTTGATAGGTACAGTGATTATCATCCATTAACATTTTTCACATGGCAGACACATTATCCGGGATTACTGCCAACGGTGGTCTTCCAGTGTGTTCTTCATCCTGAAGAAAATTGCGACCTCTTCTAAATTCTCTAAACCATATGAATACAGTAGCACAAGCTGGAGATTCATCACCAAATGTTAATTGCAACCGTTGAACGCATTCGTCTTGATTTAATCCTGCTTTAAAATCGTAGAAAATTATAGCGTTAATTTGTCCTCGCCTCAACTCCATTTTCTTTTCTGTTAAAATTTATTCTACTCTAAGTAAATTGAAGTAAGTCAGTCAAAAATCATCTTCCGTGTTGAAATACTTTGTATTTTAAAATTAATTTAATTATTATTATTATTATTTTGTAATTTCTCGTCTGCGGGTATCTCAAAAATTTCAGGGTAACCCTCGTATAAGAAAATTTATATACTTATACTGACTGTATACACATCTTGTTCACAAATAAATATTCGGTATTAAAACACCTTCTATATAATAACATATATTATGTTTGTAAACATAAACTGAAAATAAAGAATCTAAGATGATGGTGTTAAGCAATGCATTTGTTTCACAAAATAGTAGAAATACCTTAAATTTATGAAAAAAATTATTAGTATGCATAAGACCAACTTTGGAATATTTTATATTGATTTGCGTAAGAATAAATATATACAAGTACTGAATAAAGTTAGAGGAATATCTTATCATTCTTCATGTCAATATTGTGAAAGTTCTGGAAAAGATGATGGTAGAGGATATCAATTCTTTATTGAACACTATAAAATAGACAAAAGTAGTTCAACTAAATTGAGGTAGGGTGATTATCGAGCTAGCGTAGATATTTATAATCTTCCTCATGTTGTCCAATTATGATTGGACAAATTCTGTTGCATGGATAAGTTCATTATCACATTGGAAAATTTTATTTTATTTTATTTTTTTTATCCTACGTCAGTCATTGGCATTATCCGCCATAAGACCTCTGGTGGCCCAATAAAATTTAGCCTTGGTAAAGTTGTCAGAGTCAAAAGTAATGAAAGCAAGTGCAGTGCAAGTTGTCAAATGATTAAAATCAATAATTTCACCCGACAAACAAAGGGGGCAAGTATCTACAGCAACTACACAGATGCGGTGTAGATGTTTATACAAAAAGTCATGTCCAGTCAAAAAACGAAAATTTGCAGTAAAAACTGCACGAGGCAAATCCATCGGGACAGGCGATTTCATAAGAAAGTCCCACTTTTTATCTTCCGAAAGTGCTGAATAAATTTGCTCTAGGTGTTGGTCAATTTTCCCCCTAGCCTCAGAATTAAACTGATTGGCACTTATTGGAAACAGAGGCTGCGGAAGCTTACAACCAATTTTAGCCAACACATCTGCTTTTTCATTTCCAGGCACCTCACAGTGGCTAGGGATCCATTGAAAAACTATCTCCCAGCCAGAGATAATAGCATTGGAAACAAGTCTCTTAGTCTCTTCAACAAGTGAGCAATCGCTAAGTGTGTAGGAGGCAGCTGCCAAGATTGCAGCCTGGGAATCAATAAAAATAACTGCCTTGCCAAAGTTAGAATCAAGACCAATGAGATTTAGGATTGCTTTATTCATGACGAAAATCTCTGCATCAAAGTTTGAGGCTTTTAGTCCAACAGCACAGGATTCCCCAAAAGAGCCCTCACAGAACAGTCTAGCACCAGTATTTCCATCACAGGCAGAACCATTAGTATAAATGTGGATCAATTCACAGCTAGGATACTTTGTAGCTACAATTTCTAAGGTAATAGCTTTAAGAGCATCAGGAATTTCATCACATTTTTTACAGGCGTACCGATGGTAGGACTGTAAGCAGGAGTTCTAATTGTAGGTGGAGAGAAGCCAAACTGTGATGGGTATGGTAAAGTTGGTGTGATGTTGTAAAAAAGTATAGAGTTCATCAGTACGAGAGATAAATGATTTATGTGTTTTCAGTCTAGAGGTACTGGGGTGTATTCTCTCCAATGAAATAAATTCAATCTCTTACACCTGTCATGGAGTTTTAAAACCTGCAATTCTCTTCTGGAATTTAAAGGCTCAACACCAGTCTGAAGCTCCATGGCAGCCACTGGGATTGAGCCAGCAGCACCAGTAATAATCCTAAGTGCCTTATTTTGCGTCAAGTTAATAACATCCTGACAAGTTTTGGAGGCAGTGGCTATAAGCTCACCTCCATATTCCAAAACAGGCCTGACATAAGTTTTATTGGTGGTGAAAAGGGTATCAGTTGAGGAACCCCAAGTGATGCCAGATAATCTTTTTAGAAGTTTGAGTCTATTATTGCCTTTATTAGCCATCTCATTAGCATGTTTTCTCCACGAAAGCTTATTATCAAAAAAGACGCCGAGGTAGCAATAACTGTCCACTCGAGTTAAAGTTTGTCCATTATAGGAAATATTGAACTGGGAGTGTTTTGTTGACAGGGTAAAAAATTGGTACACCGTTTTTTCAGGGTTAACAGTTACAAGATTTTCATTGCACCAATTCTCCAAAAACTTCAAAGCATCATCTATAGACTTATTTAGGTCATAAATGTCACTTCCAGTAGTGTAAATAACCAAATCATTCACAAAAGCCAGACATTTAATGCCCGGAACCTCCATCAATCCAGTAATCAAGTCATCAATCATGATGTTAAACATGGTACAACCAGTCACAGCTCCCTGCGGGAGCCCATTTTGGAGAAGGACATATTTAGAAAAGGAGGAATGATGATTTGGAAAATTTTATGTTCTGCAGAAAACAAAGCTTGCCCCTTAAGATAGAACTGGCCAACTAATACTTTACCATATTTTACTCCAGTGATCCTTCTTTTCAGGTTTTTGATTAGTCTAACAGAAAACCTTGGTCTGCCTGCCCGTATCATGTGATATTCCCCAGTGTGCTTGAAAAAAGACAGTCACGATAGTATGTTTGTACAAGTGTTCTCCAAGCGTGTACCCCTTCTGTTGTAGAAAAAGTTGCCTATTTTTATGAAGGTGTTTTTTTAACTGTAAGCATTTAAACTAGTGAATCGACATGTTGGTTGAGCTCTGTTGTCATTTTATCTGCAGTTGTTCGTTTTTTTTAAGTATTACAAATTGCTTGAATATCATCGATCTCTTTTATCAAGTTTCATTTTAGGTTCACTATTTTGCTTTGGCCAGCTTGCATTTACAATTGGTATATCTGTTGTCATGATGTTAGAAACCTTATCTCTCTCGAAAAGTCTAAGAGTTTGACCCCAACTCTCGTCAATTAGACAAGTTCTTATAATTTGGCATTTTTTAAAGTCCAAAATGTCCGACATTTTACGTTTTTAAAAAATTCCTAGAATTACATATTTTTATTAAATGTGCTACATACTATCGGAATGTATACATTTCTATTTAAAAGAATATTTGAAGCAATTATTATATTTTTTAATAATTTTAAAGAGCATTCATATATGTTACTTTTATTTACAGATATTTTTGTTCTTTTGATAATAATTGCATATCACATATAATACATTTGCTACATTTGCTTGTAAAATCTTGGTAAAAGGCCCGAATTGGTATAAATTCACAGAAAAATGCCTTTTAGAGAAAATTAACACATCCTGAATAAAATTGTAATTATTATTAAAATTTGTATGGATTATTAATAATTATTGTCTTCTCTAAGACAATGATTCTTAGTTCACAATACTAAGAAGGCAGAGAACTCATTGAAAAACAGTTAACGATGTAGAGAAAAATTAAATGAAAAATCCCATTCGCTGAACTATTTACTCATATCATTATTTAATAAAATTATGCATGATTTGAATAAAGTATGGCATATTTTGAATAAGATTAAAAAAAACAGAATTTTCTATATTAATATGTTAGAGACATCTATTGCGGTGACAATTATTTTAGCTGATGTTTTCACCACTTCAGTTTTCTTTTTGAAAAAAAAAGCACTTTAATAACTTTATTGGAGGTTTTAAAGGTCTCAAGTGAAAAATGCTGTATGAAAGAAAGAAAATTACAATGTTAGCTTTTTTTATTCACCTTAACATCTTGAGTTAACGTGTTCTATAACATTTAGATTAAGCCGAGAGAAATAAATAGTAATCAGGTAAAATACATGCAGAGATGTATATTTTTCTTTCAAATAAAAAAAAATCTTTTAACGTTGTATACACCTTTTAAATTCTTACTCCTTCATTGTGCTTTAAAGTATATTTTCATCACTTACCATATCAAATAAAATACTAACTTTAAGCAATAAAGCAATGTTAATTAACATCCGTGACTATGCATTAAATACTCAGTAACAATTATTAAATTTCGTGTAAAAACATTACATATTTCCTAAGAAATAATTTTTATAAATAAATTTGATTCATAGTTTTATTTTATACTAGTTTAAACTTGCATTGTACAGTAGCTTTCTAAAAATACTATGACGTCTTTCATACATTTTAGGAATTTTATGGCTCTATTAAGTAGTATAAAATAATGGATCCCTAACGCATTTTTATGTTCGTATTTTTTGCTTAGACCTTAAATTATTCATCCATTTTAAATTGCTGTTATGATTTATGAAAATAAATTTTAAAACTTGGAAAAATTTTTACTAACACGTAAAAATTAGTCAAGTTTAAATTAAGACTAAAGCAAAAATTCACATTGTTTATTCCTCTTAACTTTTATGGATGCAAATATTTGTAAAAATAAAAATATTTCAAGGGGTTAAAAGTATTAAGCAATCAATACAAATTTTTGTTCCGAATAAATTTCCAAATATATACTTGAAAAAGGGGATCAAATTTTAAAATATAAGTTGCATAAAATGAATATTGATTTTATTGGTTTATCGCCACTTGCTTATTTTATATAATACTAATTCGATCAAAGAGAATAAACACTTTTTACGTGATTCTAAGCATTCAAAACTTCTATTTTTGATGAAGGAATATTTAATACCAAAAATAGGTGAATTATAGTTAAAAGTAATTATCATCCATTTACCAGCTAGGCATCATCGAGTGATAATGATTTTTAAATCATCAACATTTCCTTAAACGTAGCTCATTCCAATTAATTTGCTTTGGCTTAGAATAGATCATTAAGAATCGCATTCGATAATCAAATAATTTGTACAAAGAGTTTTAAAATTCTAGGAAGATTAATTAATTGATCAAATTTGGGATCATATTTAAAAGGATTATTCTTTTCAGTAAATATACTAAATTTAAATGCATTGATGTAGAATGCTGTATGTAATAATGTATAATATGTAGTTCTAATACGAGAGAGAGTTCAGATTTTTAATTTTTCATTTGTGACATAAATGATAATTTATCGACATATTTTTATCATAAATTCGTTTATTGCTTAATATTGTACAAATATTAAACTTTTGTTGTTCTATTGATATTATTTATTTTTCGTAAAATAAAATAAGAGATGGGAAAATTTTCTAAACTGAAATTTATTGGAATGTATTGAAATTATGAAATTTTTTTCAAAATAAAGAAACATTTCTTAAAACTTATGCGATACGTGAAAGTCATCTTCCTAGTATTTTATATTAAATTAGAAATATTTTTATTCCATTCGAAAATTCTTTCAGTAAAAATAAATTTTGGAAATCTTTTCTATAAAATCAATTAAATGAAAATATCATTAATCAGAGAAAATATTTTCAAAGTATTAAATTTCCTTAGACATTTCCTAACTTATATTCATGAGAAAAAGAATAAAACTATTTGTGCTAAGTTCCCATTATGTTTGCAAAATATAATTTAAATCCTTTTTCTTATTAAAAACTTTAACATTGAGATTACATTTAATATAGTTAAAAACTATGTGAATTATATTTAAACCCTCTCTTATCCCAACATAAGTTCTTATGTAAAATCATCTTATGCAACTTTGATCAAGTGAATAAATTTTATTTTCGTAACAAGAAAAAATAAAATACAACATTTTATCAGCAGATTTAAGAGAAGTTTAAATAAACTTTGAATTATATTAATCTGCTTTATTTCTATATGAATAAGGTGCAGATCAAAATGTAAATTTATTACTGTATTTATTTCCGATGATATGCAATAATTCAAAATGTTTTTAAATGTTAATTCATAGACAATTATAAAAATATCAAGGATTCCTGTGTTTTCGATATAACTAACTTTTTATACTATCATCATTATTTTTATCCAAGAATATATAAATCTCACTTCGCTATAAACAATGCATGATTTGAATTCTTAAACAAGATTTTAACTATTCATAATCAGAAATTTCTTACAATTTATTCCTAGTTTAAGTTTAAATTAAAGGAAGGGGATAAATAACTTTTTTGGGAATTCAGAGTCTGTTGGATTCTAGCAGAGTCCACACCCTGACTCAAATGATTTTGGTTGGAGATAATTGTGGCTTACACGAATCTTGACAGCCCTATTTCTATACACTAGCTATGGTAAACAAAATTATTATTGGAATTTCGTTCTAGCTTGGCAATTTTTTTAATTTGTCGCCAAGGGAGTGGTTCTTCTAGGATTTTACCTTCAGAGTCCTTTTTCCAAACAATAATTTTTACACAGTTTAATGCTCTTAGTGAACAATTTTTTACATAATGGTTTTAAATTTGGGCTTATAATTTGGTCATTTTTAGAAGTTTCAGGGATTACTTCTTATAGTACTCAAATAAACTTTTACTGCAGTAGCAAGTAAATTTACTAATGAAAATTGACTAATTAGTTCTGACATTATTCTTCATTTGTAGAGATCTTATATCTTGTATTTCGCAAAAATTCACGAAGTTTCAAATACCTTTTATAAAAAAATCTTAAATAAATAATTTATTTTTCAAAAAATGCAATAAAATAGATCATTAATTGGATGTGCTTAGAAATTAAATGCGTAAGTTATATTTCCGTTCTCTCTAAATTGGTGTTTTAAGAAATCATGCCAAAATATCAATACTTTAAAGGAAAAAGTAACTTAAAATTTACCATAAAAGTAATGAATTTATGGTAAAATATGACAAACTTGTTTATATTTTTTGAAATTCTTATTTACTTTTTACTATGAAAATATTTTCTTGATTACTATTATTAGTTATTTTAATAGTTACTTTTTTAATATAACGTGTTTCTATAAGAAATTTAATCAGGATATCTTTCCTTGTATTACATTCTTGCTCATAATTTAAGTAATCATATTTCCAATAGTTAAGTAATTTGTGGATTACTACTTACTAATAGAATATCAAAACTCTGGGGGATCTGGAATGTCTGCTTTGTGATTTTCAAATTATCTGATTTAGATTTACAAATTGCTTAATATTTCTTACAAATTATACTGCTCTTAAAACGAATATGAAATATTATTCGTTCGTTCGTATTTTAAAGGTTTTTCTTATTAAATATTGATATTTTTTTAAGAATTTTAACGCTATTGGCCTAATGGGGTTGGAGAATCGGCCTTCCGTCCGGAAGTATGGGATTCGATTCCCAATACTGCCAAAAAACCACTGAGCCCATGCAATGTATGTGCTTACTCAATATGTGAAATCGAAGGTCCTATGGTCAATTGTTGAGCAGTTACCATGTATCTAATGGTGATGAGGAAATTTACTTCCCACCATATCACTGTCAAAATCAAGGGAGCCCATTCTTTGGCGGTGTCATCTGTCAGAAGAGTTTTGGGGCAAAATCGTACTTTCACCTTCGTGGTGCATTGGTTAAGCCAAAAACGCACTCTACTGACTTAAATTCACATAGCCAATAACATAGTGTGCTTAGTTTGTTTAAGTGTCATAAGTAACAACAACAGCAAGAATTTGTTTGAATATTTTGTTCTTTGTGTATGAATAACAATACTTAATTTACGTAATGAATAAAATTTATCCTTAGCATGTTTTCTTCATCATAGAATGCTTCACAGAAATTATAAGTAATTCAATAACTACTCAATCTTTTATAAATGTCATCATGTAGGGTTATCATTTCTTTTCTCCTTCAAAGAATTCCTGTCTCATTCTGTATGATGATTTTTCTCTCTGTATTTAATATACCTTTTCTTTATAAAAAATATATCTTTCAACATTAAAATACTTTGTATAATCTCTTTCTCAAGCTAACAATTTTTACATACAAATTAAATTGACTACTTGAATTAATTTATTTTTTCTTAAGTATTATTTGTATACACAGCATTTTATAAGGACAAACATACTTTTATTATGGAAGTTTTATCGAGTTATTTATTTTTTAAAATTTTCTATTTTTTATTACATTTATAGATTATGTTCTGCTCAAATAAATATATAGCAGTTCCATAGACACATTATTAATTTATTTTGTGATATTTTTTATACACACATTAATCAAGAAGAATATAAATAGTTAGTGACACACAAATTAATCTGTAAAATTTTATCAAAATGTGACAGGTAGCTGTGAAAAATATGATAAATATACAGTATCCTTGAATTGAAGGCCTGCAAATGGCCTCGCGGTAACAAAGATCAGCTTTATCCCCCATTGACAATGAATACATTAAATTTTAGCATTTCATGTGTAGAAATTTCCATTGACAATTCAACTAGTTGCAAGTCCTACATTATAATGATACGTCATGTCGATCTGAAAACATTTGAATAGAGATATAATCTCATTTAATTTTCATTTAATAAATTTATATAATTGTGGAGCTTATTGAATGTATTTAAATTCATATATTAGAATTTCCTTTCATAGGAAATCTCTATTTACTTCAATTACTAAATTTTTCTAAAGATAAAAACTTGGGAAATATGTTTTAAGGTTAATATATTATTTAAAATACATTTCACAAGGTGGGATAAATTCCTGGAAGTTACAAACTTTCATGACTCAGCAAAATGTCTCAAATATGCGACATCCATTTTTTTAATTTTTGTGAATATTTATATTTTAGGAAACGTATCATTTAAATCTTATCACTATAATTTTCAGTGTTGATTAAATATATAGACTATTCACAAATACTGGACTATTCACAAATATGTATATTAAAAATTTTAAATCTCTTATCCATTTTAATACAATATATTCATTTAGGGCACTTCATTTAGCTGTTTTAATTGATAATTTTTTCTACTCATTCTAAGGTTTCTTATTTTTAATTAAACAAAAATAGGCAAAAATTCAAAAAAAAAAAATAAATAAATAAAATTAAAGACACGCATTTCAGATTTTTATTAAAACTTTCACTCAATAAAAGTTTCTCTAGAATCTTAATAAAGTCAATCTCTAGAAACATTGTAATAATAATAACTACTTTATACAAACATGTTTGTCATGTTGAAGAATGTTAAAATAAAACAGATGTATTTGAAATAATTGAGAAGGACATATTTTAATAAAAAGTCATCTAAAATCATTTGTCAGCTACAACTAAAAAAATTGGAATTGAGAAATTTCCAAAAAGAGAAAGTTATCTATTAAAATGGATTATATTGTATAAAAAAATCCTTTTCTGCTATTGAAAGAGATTTAAATCACTACTCAGTGTTGTCCAAAAAATTATAAAATCAATGCATTTTATTTTAGTTCAAAAGTTGCAATGCTCCCTAAGATGTCGTAGAGTTTATCAACATTGTTAAAATATTAAGTATGACATTTTTGATTTTGTCATTAATTGTTTGCTTTGTTGTTAATTGATGCTTTCCTTAAGATGCAAATAAAAATTAATAATTTTCTTAAAAAATTGTTTAAAAATGTTGCTTTCGAAAAGCAAATAAATGTCTGCTCAAATTATTTCTGATACCAAAAGCACATATAATTTAATTAATATTCCTTTAAAAATAGAGGTTAATCCCTGGTTACATGTATGTCTTAATTATTAAAATAAGTCAAGACACTTTTAATATATTCCGAAACAAAACAATTTATTTTGGATGAATTATATGAAAATAATCATTAAGTATATTTGAAAATGTATTGAATTTTCAAACAAACTAAACGTTGTTTAAATTGATGTTGATGTGATTATAGATGGATGTAAAATTACTTCGAAAAGTTATTGTATCAATCTTTTATGCTAATATATTTTTATAATAATATATTTCACTTATAAATATGATGCTTTTATAAAAAATAAACTGTTTTTCTAAACTTAACTGTTTTTACGCGAAGTAAAATAGCTATAATGGATATGGGAATTTTGAGCTCCTTAAATAAAAAATAAATTAGTTCTAAAATTAAAACAAAATAAAAATATCAATGTTGTAACCACTCCATTCAGCAAATGTAATGAATTATTATAACAAATAAATGTATTTATATATTAATCTAAAGGAATTATAATTGTTTTTATATATCTAGATTTATTTTACAATAGAAATAAATACAAAATATTTTATTTATTTACTATAATATACAAAAAATATTTCTTTTTATGACTTTAAAGTATTGGTCCTTAGAACAATCAGCAATTTCCATTTGAATAAAAACAAAAGAGCTCTCTCACGAAAAAAATGTTATGTGGAATATGTACCTCTTACTTCTATTGCTTGTAAAGAAATTAGTCACGATTACATAAGAAAAACATTTAGTTTTAATTTTTGATTAAGTTGCTTAGAGAAGACTAAATATTTTCTTCAAATGTTTGCATTATTTGATCACGATCAATAATAGATAATTTTCTATAAAATAATGTGTTTAAAATAAAAGGATTTACATAGAATGGAAGATACATGTTCATTTCTTTGTGAATTTATATTGCATGTTGCAAACTGACTTACAGATCTCTCAAAAGAAACAAAACAAATATTTTATTTCACGCTGAAGCTGCTTTGCATATAAAATGTTTTAACATAAGAAATACATTCAATATCTGAAAAAGTCTGAGATTCAAAATTGCATTTTTACTACCTAAGTAGTCAATTTATTATATTTTGCTACTACGTATTCTATTATGGATTTCTTTTATGGATTTCGAATTCTACAGTTTTGCATACGAGAAATTACTAAGAAATATAGTTGTGCTTTCTAAAAATAAAAGATCCTAAATTCTTTTAGTAAATTTTATATTATAGGCAATGTTACATTTTTGTAATAAATGTAAAATGTGATTTCTTTAGATAACATTCCTTTCTCCTACATAGCTTCCAGTTTGTGTGATATGTAATTTTAACTTTATAAATATATCTGTTTATGAATGTATGATAAGTTATGGATATATATAACAGTACATATTGAAAAATATTTGTGCTTAGAAATAATAAATACTTATGTAATATTTAAATATACATTTAAATTTAATTTTCTGCCTCCCAGCAAACACAATTCTATTGGCAACCTGACGGACCGATAAGAGTCGGCATTGGCATGAAGACTTCGTAACGATATCGGTTCCATATTGGTAAGCGACATTAAAAATGTGCTCTTTAATAGTGTCGAAAACAAGTATCGGTCCTAATACGGCAAAATATGAATGTCGTCGACCAATACAGGTCGAATACATGCAATCCGATTTTGAGCCGAATATTATATGCGATATCGATCCTGTTGAAAAGTTATTAAAGACCGTGGCACCGTTAAATTTTCTCTGAATTTAAGACCATTATTGTCAGAAAAGCTACAGTGGTTACAAATCAGAGCTCAAAATATCTCATATATAATTTAAAAATCAAGTATAATTACTTTAAATTTTTATTGTAATTGATAACTTTTCCGAAAATCACTCTATTTAAAACATAAATTTATATACAACATTAATTAAATAACATGAAAATCTCTAGATCTTGATAATTCTAAAATGGTCTTTATCTGAATCGCAATAAAATGATGTTTAATTATCAAAATTGGATAGAGAAGGTGCACTTCTTTTTCCTTGTATTACGTTTAAGATTTTTTCTTTGAAAGCTGTGTTTAGTTATTTTAATTTTTCAAGTCGTTTACATAAAGCAGTTAATATTAAAATAAATAAGTTCTCTGTAAGTAAATTAATATTTTAATTACGTTATGATAAAACTTTTTAAAAGTGCTTGCTTGGAATAAAAATAAATATTTTTAATAAATTTGATTTCAGTTTATTAAACTGATACATTAAATACATTCTTCATTTTATAATAAAACCTTTGAATCTATAATCCATAAACATATTACTGTATACTGTCAAAATGAATAAATATTACTCCATAAAATTGAATAATCTTTATTAAGAAGTAGATGCTGAAGGGCGTGCTATAGGAATATCAGTACACGTTACCAGAAAGTTATACATATTGTGACATTGCAGTTACAATTACAATTTCCAGTCAAGTCTGTTAAGTAATTTACAAATAAGTAAGTTAAACTAAATTTATTTTTTCCTTGTCTGCAGGTCGGTTACTTGCGTTGAGCATGGCATGGCCACCGCAAGCATATGGAAAACATGGTTAGGTTTTGTTAGTAGCATAAGGCTTTATTTTTATTTTAAAAACTGATAGTTATATAAAATAAATGCAATCAAACATAATCTCTGAGTTCAGAATTAAATATTTGCTTTTTATTTTAAAACAAACGATAATTTTAATAATCATTCTCATTTTCTAATTAATTTAAAATATAAATAACAATGAATTAAGAGAAAAAAGATAGTAAATAAAATATCGTTTTCAAATTCAGCTTAAAAATTAAAATATTTTGTGTTCATTTGGCAATACTGAATATAATAGTTGCAAACCAAACGATTATAATTCATTTTATTTCGAATTATTTGCGATTTAGAAATCTGTATATTGTTCTTCCGGATTTCTATTTGGACATTTTGGCACTATACACTATCATTATTCGATTTAAAATGAACAACACAAATATGTGAGTAGACGTTTTTAATTTTTGAGTAATATATTATTATTTCTTGTATAAAAATTTATTGAAAGATGTTAATATTAAAATTAAATTTAGTTGCTTTTTTCACTGAAAAGAAATATTTTTAGTTTTTGGTAATCCTCTTTTGCATAATTTTTCAAGTAGCATATAAAAATTGCTTAGTCCTTAAGTCTTTAAAGATAATTTGTAATTTAACATCCTATTATAATAAAATATCAATTTAATTCACTCTAAATAAAATGTTCAATTATTCTATTCTATTGTAATTTAAAAGTGTTCAGTAAATTTATACAGTTCTAAGCAATTTATATGATTTAACTATAAGTTTTGAATTTTCTAGAAGAATATTTGAAATTTAAATATAACATTAAAAAATTTATGATTTACAAATAAATGTTTAAAATTTCTTAGTTTATTTCTGAAATAATTGTAGGTTAAATTAAATGAAATAAATTATAACATAATTAAAAAAGGGTGAAAAATAAGTATCATCCTCATGGTGACCATCTATTTTTGAGTTTGTTTTAGAAAAAAGTGAAAAAATCACGTAATTTCTCTGTATTTTATACTTTGCTATTTTAAAAATTTCTGTTGTAATTTATATTCCTTATGTAACAGGTAGATACATTTTCTGAAACAAAAGAAAATACGCATTAAGATTTCTTTATCATCTTTCTTATTTAAACGTATTTTTATTATTTTTCAGCTTTCCTATAATTTTAATTTTAGGCTAGGAAAATTATGTTTTGGAAATATTTCCTGATAATTATATATAGAAAAATATCACATCTCATTGGCGGCCATAAGCTATTATTTTTAACAAAATGATCTTAAAAAAATTAATACCATGTCTTTTTTCTATAACGTCTAATATTTTGGCATATTTTTGGTTTACAGTAATTTTATTACCTAATAGATTTCATGAAAAATATTTTAAAGCTGAATTCATAAAAAATGTGTCGATTCATTATGGTTTAGAGTATGAGTTATAATATGCAATTCATTGATAAACTTAAGTTCAGATGCAAAATGCTACATGCCATTTGACCCTTTCAATGCTTTTACTTTTGAAAATTATCTTCAAGAACTAAAAGGAATGTTATTGAAACCCTATTAACCTTTGCAATAACTATGTAAGCGGATATTAGAAAGAAATGTTTTTACTTGTGAATATCCAAAATTTATTTCTATGTTCCAAGATAGTTTTTTAAAAGATGAATCAGTGGCAGAACTTAATGAAAGAGTTACTGGCAGATCTTGTGTAAATCATATAGATTGTTTGTAAGAAAAAAGATTCTTGTGTTTTGATGAAAAATAATAAAAGCATTGTTGCTGTAAGTTTTATCCATAAAACACAAGAAAAATATTTTGTTGGTCAGGAATTCCAAACTGTAGAAAATATTTTTACTAATCCCTATAATTTGTCATTTTTATCATTATATAAAGTGAAAATTTGAACCATAAACTTAAGTCGTATAAAATTTCAGATATTAAGTACAAAATGATTTTATTACCTTACAAATGTTATCATGTAGTGTCATCGTTATATCACTTGACATAAAGCTGATTCCTATTGAAACAACATAAAATTGTAACAAATTATCATAATGTATTTATCTAAATTATCATAATGTATTTATCTAATATTAAAGATAAATAATGGTATTGAATAAAAATTTTCTTTAAATAATGTTTTGCCGAGTAAATAATAAGCATTCGAGAAAGAACAATTGTGGTTTAGTATTGTCACAATGTAGTTTAGAATAAGGAAATAAATTAGCCGATTTAAAATATGCATAATTTTTGTAAGTAATTATCTATACATATACATATAGAGTAAAAGTAATGTGTACAACTGATGAACTAGGAAGGAAAGCAAATAACGTAATTATATTTATTGAGAAAACGTATTCCGCTGAAAATTTAGAAATGAATAAAAATTTTAAGGAAATTATTAAACTCAGATCTTGAGGAATTAATACAGAATGCAATCACTTACGGTGGTTATAACAATACTAGATCATTCTAAACTTGAAAGCTATGCACATAAACAGTTTCTTATATAGCTTTAATTCAATGACACACCTTATCAAAACTTACGATGAAGAGTCCGTAAACTTTTATTAGCTATTAAGAGGAATTTTCAATCAGTAAAAGATCTGGAAAATGTGCTGGCCAGAGCAGTTAATGTACTTTTTCTACCTTAAAGATAGTCCATATAGTAGTGGTAACATGAAATCGTACATAAACCTTCCAAAAAGTGGCGTTAAGTAAAACTGGGATAAAATTGGGACTGGACATTTAACGTAGCATAGTTATAATCCCCTATTTACTGTTTAAATTTTGTGAACAAATAACATATATGAGAATAGCTTATATGTATTCAATGACATCATTGAGATCAGATAACATAAATTCAATAGTATCATTGAGAACAGATAATATATATTTAATAACATCATTGAAAACAGATAACATATATTGAATGGCATCATTGAGAATAGATAACATATATTCAAAGGAATCATTGAGAACATATAACAGGTATTCAATGGCATCATTGAGAACAGATAACATATATTCAATTGCATCATTGAGAATAGATAACATATATTCAAAGGAATTATTGAAAACAGATAACATACAATACTGGCCATTAAAATTGCTACACAAGGAAGAAATTCTGATAACAAAATGATATTTATTGGACAAATATATTATACTAGAAATAACAAGTGATTAAATTTTAAAAAATTTGGCTGGATATCCTGAGAAATCAGTACCCAGAACAACCACCTCTGGCAGTAATAACAGCAGTTATACGCCTGGGCATTGAGTCAAATAGAGATTGTTTTGCATGTACAGGTACAGATGCCCATGCAGCTTCAACACGATGCCACAGTTCATCAACCTTAGTGACTGGCGTTTGGTGACGAGCCAGTCGCTCGGCAACCATTGACCAGACATTTCCTATTGGTGAAAGATCTGGAGAACGTGCCGGCCAGGGCAACAGCCAAACATGTTCCGTATCAAGGAAGGTCCGTACAATACCGGCAACATGCGGTCGGGTATTATCTTGCTGAAACGTAGGGTTTCGCAGGGCTCGAATAAAGGGTAGAGCAACGGGTCGTAACACACCAGAAATGTAACGTGCACTGTTCAAAGGACCGTCAATGCGAACAAGAGGTGACCGAAACGTGTATCCAATGGCACCCCATACCATCATGCCAGGTGATGGGCCAGTATAACGATGACGAATGCACTCTGCCAGTGTGCGTTCACCACGATGCCGCCAAACACGAATGCGACCATCATGATGCTGTACACAGAACCTGGATTCACCTGAAAAGATGACGTCCTGCCATTCGTGCGCCCAGGTTTGTCGTTGATCACACCATTGAAGGCGCTCTTGTCTATGACGCAGCAAGGGAAGCCGCAGCCATGGTCTTCGAGCTGAGAGTCCATGCTGATGCAAACGTCGTCGAACTGTTCGTGCAGACACTTGTTGTTTTCCAAACGACCCCGTTTCTTGACTCACGGCTCGTGACGTGGTTGCACGATCCATTACGCCCATGCGGATAATATGCCTGTCTTCTCGGCTGCTAGTGATAGGTGGCCGTTGAGATACAGCATGGCGTTCCGTATTACCCATCGATTCCATATTCTGTTAACAGTCATTGGATCTCGACCGACGCGAGCAGCAATACTGCGATAAGATAAACCGCAATCCCGGTATGCTACAATTCGACCTTTATCAAAGTCTTTATCAAATGCTGGTATGCATTTCTCTTTCTTACACGAGACATCACAACAACTTTTCACCAGGCAACAACGTTCAAATGCAATTTGTGTATGAGGAATTGGCTGAACAATTTCCTCATTTAAACACAATATAGGTGTCGCTACTAGCGCCTGCTTTGCCTGAATGCGCTGAAAAGCTATTCTTTTACATATCACAGCACCTTCTTCCTTTCGTTTAAATCTCACGTCTGTAGCATGTCCCCTTCTTGGTGTAGCAATTTTATTTGCCAGTAGTGTATATTCAATAGCATCATTGAGAACATATAACGTATATTCAATGGCATCATTGAGGATATATAACAGGCATTCAATGGCATCATTGAGAACAGATAACATATATTCAGTGGCATCATTGAGTACAGATAACATATATTCAATGGCATCACTGGGAACATATAACATATATTCAATGGCATCATTGAGAACAAATAACATATATTCTATGGCATCATTGAGAACAGATAATATATATTCAATGACATTTCTTGCCACAGAACTTGTGACTTGATTGTACAATCACTTAGATCCAAACTCATAATAATTCTGTCTTCTAAGTTGCTACTAATAGAACATCATTGAATTCCAACATGTCTGATAAAAATATTCATCAGCGTTCCTAGGAGTACCCTGAATCCGGCGATTGTAAACAATCTTGGAGTCTCGGCAAAATGCCAGCAGTGATACTAGGATTCAATAAACCATAATTTCTAGGGGCTACAGGTTGACCTTTATCAGTAAATTTTAATGCAATTTACAATTAATGGAACAAATTCAGATTTTCTGTATTTTGAGAAGTCAAATAATTCTTCCCGGATCAGTTATAATAAATATAAAAATATATAGAAATAGATAGAAATATAATCTAATAATAGATATAGGAATAGAAATTTAGAAAATTATACATAATAATATTATCATAGTGAAGTATATATATATATATATATATATATATAACAATTGATATATTATTATTATTGCTATAATAAAGTGGCATACCCACTTTACTATATTTACCCACTATACTCATATTTGTTTTAAATATTTAAAAATATTGCATTCTTCTTTTTTGCAATTAAAATAAAAAATAAATAAAAAATTATGAAATCTATATATAATGCAAAATAAAGTACATAAATAATTCAGTATTATGTTGAATAAGTGTTCACATCGAAAAATATATAAAGCGAAATGATTTAAATGTATTGTTATGAAATGGAAACATAAAAATATGCATATTGGCACAGATATAATTTGACAAAGTTAAAAAATTAAACTGATTGCATTTTTATTTCTAGGATCAATCAGGAAATTATGATTTAATGTAAAGTAACATACGTAATATTTAATTAGTAAAAAGTATGATTGTAAAATCTTAAATCATTTACAATGCTTAGAGTGTCAGTTACTAATTAAAAGAATGTTAACTGAGGTGCACCTCCTGATTAATATAATTTTTTAATATTTAATTTAATTGATATAGGTTTTAGCTTTCAAGAATTTAATTTTATTTTGAGGGTTAAAAACAGAGGTTTTTTCAGTCTCAATAACTTATTTGATAATTTAAAAAGAGAGATATTAAGAAACAAATTGCATGTATATATGAAAATATGTATTTTGATTTTTGTGGTCATCTAATTAAATTCGACACAACTTTAATTGCTTTTCATTAGATTCATTAAATTGCATAAAAATCAAAAATATTTACAAACTTACATTAAAAACAATAGAAAAGGAACAGTAACTATATTTTATATGTAGAAAATGAATAATATTTGGTTTGTTGCCTGAATTTCAAATTTCAGAGAAATGTTTCGGGCAAATAACAAGCATTCTCTTCTATGTAATAATTCTTACTCATGGTTCATAAAAATTATACCTTTAAAGGATATTTATATTTCCCTTCTAATTATTAGCTTTGTATAAAGGCATCTTCAAGGGTAATTTCATGGACAGCAAGATATAAATTTGTATATTCAGATTTTTGATACCACGAATTTCCATAATTTATAATAATTCTTAAAACAAAACTATTTCTCATATATTAATTAAATATTTAACAAAATAAATAACGCTCTGACAAACAAGAACAGTGTTGATAAAAACAAACTTCCGAGTTCTAGAAAACTGCTACTCTATTAGAATAGAATAGGCATTATTCGTGTCAGAGGCTTATGATAAGAATTGCAGCTCATTTTCAACAAACAGGGATCTAGCCATTCCTGGTAACAGAGAGTAAATTGAATTTCTCACGATTACGTGAAATTAAATCTCGCAGCGCATGACCCCAATTCTCTGGAGGACTAAATGTTTCGCCAAATGCTGCTTTGACCAAGAAAAGTGGAATTTCATCCAAACAGAGCCTAATTGGTATGTAAACAACTCCTTATGCTGATGGTAACACCCTATGTTCGAGAGCTAGAGGCTTGAAAAGGGACACGTTCGTAATTAGTCTCTGTTGATAAAACCCTGGAATATGTCTTTGGAATTCACTGCAAACAACTTTCTGAATAGCGTCATCAAAATTGTTGCGATTACGCACGTTGCAAGAGATGTAGGAATCTGTAATCATAGGTGATGTAAACTGCTTTGGGAGTTATTCCAATTATTTTGAAAAGGAAGCAAAACTTCATTATTACAAAATGGTTTTGATTGAAACAATAATAATTCATTTCTTTCTAAGTTATTCCATTTTAATATATAATTTCAAAATGTAACTTTGAAACTCCATATATATATATATATATATATATATATATATATATATATATATATATATATATATATATATATATATATATATATATATATATATATATATATATAAATATATATATATATATATATATATATATATATATAATAGAAAACTTCTGTAATGTTTATTTTAATTATTATTTTAGTATACTGTTTAACTGTAAGATAAAACAGAAATAGAATCCTTCCACGAATATAATAAAAATGCTGTCTGCGACTAAATTCTGAATATTTTTAAATTTGTTTTTAAAGAGAGTAATCCATATTTTTTTAATTAATAGAATAAACTTTAAATGATATTTTGATTAATTCAGGAATTCCAATCGAACTTTTAACTCTTTAATTCTTGTTGAATATTGATTTGAAATATATATTAATTTAAAACGTACTATGGAATTTTTTTTTCTAAAAATCAAAAATGTTAAGCTAATGATATCTCAAAATTCAAAATTCATACAAGCAATGCAACATAGATTATATATATATATATGGTAATACAACAAATGATATGGAGTTAATATATATATAAACAGACTTCAATATACAATTACATTTTAGATCGATAATGAATAATGAGGAAGATTTTATTTTACTTTCAGAACTTAAGCACAAAACTGTTTTCCTATAAGAGGCATTTAAGCTTTGCACAGAGAATAGATATAGCCGTGGTGCCTTTTCATAATTATATAATTTAATTTAATATTTAATTAAGAAACAAGTTATTATATAAAGTTCATCAAAATAAATCAATATGTTCTATATAAAAGAGTAAAATATAGAATTATTATAGGTGTCTGAAGATAATTTTATTAATCAATATAATTTAAAAAAGTTAAAAATACAAACAAATAATCAATCAAAATTTAAAGCACATTGATGAACAATTGTATCAATATTAATTATAAATAAAATCTACGATTATGTTACAGAGTTTGTAAGTTATAAAAGTAAATAGAAGATGAACTTAATATGAAATTATTTGAAAGAAAAAGCACATACATAAATAAGGGTTTATTATAATTTCAATAAATAAATTACCATCATTTATTTAATACAGTTCATTTTACAAATAATTTGTCCTTAAGCAAAAGTTCTCGTGGGCTTCATTAAAACAATTTATTTCCATAATACATATTCAAAGAAATCATGTTGTTTGTGTCTAGCAAATAAGAAAATAAGAAGTAAATTGCAAAGAATCGATTAAATAAATAGAAAGGAGCAATCCAGAAAAGCTCAAAGTAAGACACTAAGAATGATGACTCTACAATAATCCTAAATTGTATCCCATCAAAAAGGTTTAAACAAGAGGAAACAAATAGGAAATTGTTAAATACTTAACATTCAAATATATATGTGATGCAAAAAGATTTATAATATACTTCGAATCTTTGTTTATTCGGAAAATGTCGAATATTTATATTGTTTTATATTCAGTGACTTAAGGAAATAGTTAAAAATAGAGTAATGATGAATGAACTAAAGTGATCAATGTTTTACTTTTATTTATATATTTTTATACTATGTGTTTTCAATTCCCTTTCTCGGCATATTTATTTAAATCATTAGTATATGCTAATATATTTCAACGGATTTAGACTAATTTCTTGTAAGAAATACGAATTTGTAATAAATTTTAAACTAAGATACTGCTACCTTAAAATTAATGAATATATTTCAACTATGCAAAACAGAAATTCATTAATATGTTACCAGTAATAAATTAAATTTTCGCGGAAAAATTATTAAATTAAATTTGTATTAAAAGCAAAAGAAAAAATTTAAATTTGATAAATAAAATTGTAAAGACAGGAAATTACTAAAAACTGTCTTGAATAAAATATTTTAAACTGCACATGTAAATTATACAATAGAAAAATAAAATCCTTGAAAATGAATATTTTTGCATAATTTTTTAAGTAAATAAGCAGGCGTATTTATAAACAAAAGCCATAAAATAGTTTCAAACTTTTCAAAATATTTATGCGGAATATATGGATTTAAATACTTCAAATGAGAACTGAAAGAAAAAAACCAGAAAAATTTGTAAAATATTCATTCATTTTAATTGCACTCATCTATATTTAGATAGAAAATTACAAGTACAAAATGATGATTGATAAAGACTGCATTGATTCTTGCCCGACTCATAGACTAGACCCTGTTAAAAATTAAATGTCTTGAATCCCTTAAACGATGTATACACTTAAATAATTTCTGCAACTAAATATAATTGCTAAGATGATAATAATTCAGGGTTCTGATTATGAATCTTTTCCTACGAAGTAATTTTTATTGCTATGCAATTAATAAATCTTTTTCTAGAACTATATAGAGAAAATTTCAAGTATTTTATAAAAAAAATTGTGGGAAAAATATCTATGCAAAATATCAATGATACAAAGCATCATGGAAAATAGATTCATTGATAGAATCATGAATTTCATGTGTAACTTCAAACAGTCGTTGATTATCAGGCCAGTTAAAGGTTATAACTCTTTTTAATCAATAATAGATTCATCACAATCAAAGAATTCAAGCTATGCAATGCAAAATAGTTTTTTTTTCTATAGATTCATCAGAAGTTAACCAAATATTATGTTGACAACTTGCATTAAATGATTTTTAGAGATTGCATTCCAATAGAGTCAATTTTTAGTTCTCGCAGAATAAAATCATGATATTTGGCTAAAAAGTGATTATCATTCGTCTATGATCCAAATGAAAAGTTCAAAAACTTAGTTAAAAGTGATTCAGTCGGTGTTATGTAGTTATTAAAAGCATTTATGATAATATTTTGATATCGTAGATTTTTTGCGGAATAATTTAAATGAAATATCACTATTCAGAAACATATTTAATAACTTATATCCAGATTAATTTTCTGTTAATTATCTTTTTTTACTTTTATGTTTCATTGTATTATGATACATATTAATATTTAGGATATTGTTGTTGTTGGCTTATCCTCTTTAAAGATCTGACATTTGTGAGAGCAACTCCTTTAAATTGTTGACAGTTAGAAAGTCAATGACTGGCAATGGAGTTTGAGGATAAATCCTCCTAGTAAAGTCCGACACAATCCAGAATATGTTTCGGTGAGGCTGGATGGTCATAGCATTTTTTAAAAGTGGGATAAATTTTTGTACTACGTTCAAACAATAAACATTTTAGGTGTCCACGTGAGAATCTGGACTAGGCAATTTGAAATTTTCGGTCATATTTTATTTCCAGAAGAGTTCCAGGAAGCGTTCCAGAATACGATTGGAGTGTTAGTGGAATTTGCCTGATTGAATGAAGTATAGATTTTTCATCAGAGAGAAGTTTCTGATATGTAAGTGATGAACCAGTGGGCAATGCATATTATATAAGTTTAAGAATTTAGAAACTTATTTTTAAGATAAATAATATATTTAGACAAACTTATGATAAAGACAAAAGTTTAACACAAAAATTAATGTAAGGATAAAAAGAATAGTCATACTCACGTTTATATAAGATGCCCTAGCCTAAAAAAGTGAAAAATCTTATACTTGAAGTAATGATTTCTTTCTTAAAGTAGACACAATGAAAAGAAGAAAAGAGAATAGAAAAAAAAATATGTACAGAAAGCAAAAATTTAACTCAAAGATTAACCTAGCATATTAAAACTCAATTTTAGTCTTCATTTGATTTAAGGTAAGTTAATAAAAATTTTGACATATGATTATTTTCCTTAAGATTATTTTTCGATTGGTAAAACTGCATGGATTTTGCGGTACATCACCATTGAATTCTAAATTTTCGTTTGGATAAAATATGTTAAATGTAACTAACTGTTGAAAACAATGATGTTGAGACAGATAAAAACTAACTATATATATTAAAATTTGTTCTAAATAAATAATTCATAAAAAATAAAATAATTATTTATGTAGATATTATTTAAGAAATTTAGTTTTTATGTTAGAAATTGGAAACCTTTAATCAATTTGTATTTTTATTACCTATTAATTAAGTAGATATATTGCAAAATGCTATTTATACAAGATAGGCAATTTAATGAATAAAATTAAAGCTTTTGTCTGACGTAATTAATTTTTGTCAGTTTTTTTTTATCAATTTGTGTTTAATCTTCCAGGTACTCTATTTACCAGGTACTCAATTTACCAGGTACTCAATCGTTGAGTACGTTAAAGGACATTACGTAGAAACGATTTAGTTGGATAAATTTTGACTGAAAACTCATGTCAATTTTTTTTCCAGTTTTTTTGTAAAATTTCATATTGGCATTTGAATCCTCTTGAATAATTTGATAAATTTGGTCATTGCAATTGAAAATAGCGATTAGTGTTGTCTTAATCATGGATTTTTACATAAAAAAGTTTTCTGTTGGTGAAAAAATGTGGATGAAATTTTCAGAAATGTTCACCCGAATTTGCGTCATCTCGTTAATTAGCGTGTGCAATACATTCCTTGCACAAATTTTTTGATTATTAAATGAATGGCAACAAAAGGTATTGATTGTTCTTACTTCCAAAAATATTATCTTCAAACATCCTCAAGTATCTTTCCAGTGTTGTCTAAGACTGCAATTATGAACGATAGATCTGAACGTACCTTATCTTCAAGTACATTCTTTATCATCTCTGAGGTGTTTCATCACTTAATCATCCATTTTTTAATCTTTGTTTCAATAGAAATAGCTTGCTTTAACATTCTATGCCACCCCATCTCTTCTTTTTCCTAATTTGAAGTAAACTTCATATTCTATTCTACAGTGACACGAGTTCACACGCTTCGTTCTCTTAATTTATAGAAGATTCAACTAAACCTTCACTTCAGTGGTTTGCATGATTTCAGGCATTTGTTTACGAGTATATGAGGATGCTTATATCTAATAAGTAGACATTTTATAAGTTTATAACACTGTAATATATTTTATACGCATAAAAAATCACATAATTGTTTTTCAGATATGAAATCATTTACGAAATTCGCTTAGTCACACTAGGAATTTCTAATAATTATAAATGTTAATAGTATATAAAATATGCGTGTGAAGTGAAACAAGATCGAAGAAAGAAAACGTGCTTAAATTTGATTTAAAGTTAAAACTTAAGGAAAAAAAGAAAATTTAATTAATAAAATTGTCCACAGCTTTGCAATTTCTTTTAAAATTTCACTCAAAATTACTTTTATTTTGATTTAAAATAGAGCTTCATTAGAATTTTTTTACCATTCATGCTATTCTTCAAGAAAATGTATGACTTGTTCATTCATACTCTACATAAAGGTACTACTAATTATGTGACTTATCAGAATTTTAAGTTACTTTTATCAAATATAGTTTGTGAATAAGCTATCTAGGAATATTTCAGCTATTTACAGTTAACTGATTATTTGAAAGACATTAATTATATGTAAAGAAAAGTACTTAATAAGTCATTCATCTTTATAAACTTACATTTTTTAGAGTTTATTTAAAATTTTACTGTTGAAGTATATTATTCATTCATTTATATTTTTACGATTTTGAAATTTAAATTAAGAAATTTTCTTATGATGTTTTCATTATATATAAATGAATATAAGCCAATTTAACTTAAAAATAAAAAGAAAATAATTATATATTTGTATAAAATTAAAAGATTAAATAATTTAAAACTAAATAATTTAATGCTAAATTCCGTATTTCCAGATTTTTAAAAACTTAGTTTTTTAAAGTTAAGGGGGAAAATAATTTTGAGAATCCTTGATGATTTTTCTCAAATAAAGTACATAAAATTAGCAATTAGTTTGGTATTTATAGATATTTTTAAAATAGAACAATTTTTATCTAAAACATTTTCTTTCTTAGAGTAATAAAATCCTAAAAACTATTCCAGTTCCATTTTTATATTTTCTTACTGAAGAAACAAAACAGTGGTCAAATTATTATAATGAACAAAAAAAACTCATAAAAGATCTATTCAGAATTTTAATCATAGAAAAATTTTAAATAAAGTTTCACGATCAAGACATTCACTTACAAGAAGAGAAAAATCTAGCAAAAGAGGAAAAGTCAAAATGAAAAAAAATGCAAATCATCAGAGCGTAAAAATAGTAAAGAATTACTTTAGTTATAAAGCTAAAAACAATTTCATAAAGAAAAGTATTGACAAATTTTGTATTTTAGTTAAGCTGTGTTCCGTTAAATATTTCGGTATTTATAAGCTAAATATTTTCGTAGAAACTGAAGTAGAATCGATTATATGATGTACATCCATCATTACTATGTTGGTTCTCCTTGATGCATTCTATATGAAATAAGACTTCCAAAAAAAATATATAATGCTATAAAATTATTTTCAAAATACAATTTTATGCTATTCAGGCTCATTTTTTGTCATTTATAAAACAATCGAAAAATGTTAATTTAAAAAAAAAATATTTAAGAATAATTTTGAGAAAAGTGTATTAGTAAGTCAAGCGTGGTTTTTTTTTCTAAAAAACGGAGGATTTTCATTTTACAATAATGATATAGTTCTTATAATTTTGTTCAATGAATAGAGATTTTTATAAATACTTTATGTGACATTTAATATTCCAGTTAGTACCCTTAAAGCACAAATATGACTTATTCGTGAATTCTATCACATTTTTTAAAATATATTACAAATACAGAATATAAGTAAACAATATTAAAATTGGAAATTAAATCAACTATACGGAATTATTGAAAGTGATTCTAATGATTCATTAACTTAACGTTCACAAAGAGAATTTTTGTGTGCCTTTGTGTAAATACGACAAAAATGTAATAACAATTAAAAATGTCAAGTTCATTAAATCAGTACAAATACTGAGGTGGTGAATTTTTGTAAGCATTATTGGTTTTATATGTAAAATACATTAATTGAAAGACTAAATATGACGCATAAAGTATACATATATAAATACTGAATATCGCACAAACAATGCAGTTTTTATGTATGTATATTTTGTGCATTATGTATATAGAACCAACTTCGTTATTTTTTTCCAATAGCAGGCACTTAGACGACGAACCCTATGCCACAACAAGGCCAAAAATTGTTACTTATTTGTCGTTACCCAGCGGGCACCAATGAACCAAGTCACGGAGGCGAGTAGCGTTGCCCGCACAATACCACCACAAACCCGGTTATAGGGTGGGCCACATTTATACATCATTACAGAAGAAAGAACTGGGAAACAGAAATAAATTAATATCCTAACTCTGATTGGGATTCAAACCCGGGACCTCAGCTCAGGAGTCAGGAATGCTAACCACTCAGTCATCTGTCGGCATCTTCGTTACTTGAAGAGTTCATAGCTAATAATTTTAAATAATATTTTACTTTTTTAGTTTGAAAAAAAAACGTGTAATATAGTAACTTTTATTTTACTTTACGTCAAAAAATGAATTTTGAACAGTAAATCTGTTAATTACTTTACTAAAATCAGCAAAAAAATTCTATCCTTTTTATAATATAGTAAACAATAGATATATTATATACAAAACTAGATCCACATAAATGTGCCATCTATGTTTTAGTGCAAAATGTCCTTAGAAATGGAGACAAATACATCAGTATGCATTAGAAGAGTTGAAATATGTCATAAAAATAGAAATTTTATAAAAGAAGATACAATTTTTAAAGATACGGTTAATTAAGAAGCCCCATCAGAATGATTATTTTGACAAAAGTTCAATGGGTATTTCAGATCTGCTGAGATAATAAGCTAGTTCTCAGATTTATATATATATATATATATATATAATGTATATATATATATATGTATATATATATATACATACATATATATATATATATATATATATGTATATATATATATATATGTATATATATATACATATATATATATATGTATATACATATGTATATATATATATACATATATATATATATATATATATATATATATATATATATATATATATATATATATATATATATATATATATATATATATATATATATATATATATATATATATATATATATATATATATATATATATATATATATATATATATATTTAAATTTAGATATGCAACTTGTAATAAGACAGATAAATACAACGCTAATATTAAATAGAAAATTTGCAGTCAAGTAAGATATAATTATCAAAAATTAATCTTCTGTAGATTAAAAAATAATTTACAGAAAATAATAAATAATTTCTCTAGAATAAATACTGAGTATTAATGAATGTAGAAATATTGGATTTTAATCACAGAGATAAAGATCATTATTTATAAGGAAAAAACAACCCAGAAGTAGGAAGAAACTTTAAATTTTCAGTTTGTTGTTAAAATTCTAGATAAAGAATTAATATTAAAGCAATTATATGTAAGAGAAAATTCCCACACGTGAATTCTGAAAAAAGGTTCAATTTTCCAGATAAATTTAAAAAAAAAAGAAAACCTTTTAAACAATAATAATGAATTGTTTCGTAAAAGTTTCCTGGAAAATTCACAGTTATTAGAAAAGTTTCATTTTATTTTTCTATTTAAAAAGATTAAAAATATCAAATAAAAATAACCAAACAATGAGTTTTTTTGCTCTTTAATCCTTAAAATTCATGAAAGCATATATAGCTAAAAACCAATCCTAAATATTGATTATTTCCTTTAAAATATCCATTTAACCAGTAATATGTTTTAATTAGATTTAATGCTATTTCATAATTCAAAACCAAGGATGTGGTATTTTTTAAGTGAAGTTATAATTCATCACGCTTTTTTACGAATATTGCTATGTTCAACATTCTTGATCTAGTTTAAAATAAAATAATATAAAAAATGAGGGAAAACTTTATTATTAGAATTTTATAAAAAATGAAAAATTGGCCTTATGATTTCAATTTAATACAGTTGATTAAATTCATATAAAAAATTGGTCTCATAATATCTTTCGCGAGTTATCTTCACAAGATTTAGAAAGTTAGAATAAGCAATAATTTAGATTAAGACCTTTGTATTAGATTTCTTTGTTTAATTAAATTATTGATATTAACAGATGAAAAATTTTTTATATTGCAAAGAATGCATTTATCATTATTAAGTAGAGAAATTAAGTCTCAAAAATTTCTTATCATTGTCTGATTATCATCTGATAAAAAAGTACTTTTTTATTATTGTTTTTATATATTTGGAAAGATTATGAGTTACTTCACCTCATTTTTGCCTAATAGCAACAACTATAAATTAATAACTTTTATTCTAAAAATAACATTTATTTATATATAATTGCTATTATAAAAATAAAAATTACCTTGTTAGAATAATTTCTAAATAAATACCAAATAATAGCGTGTATTTTATACAAATAACCATTGCAGACATATAAGTTAAAATAACATTTAATTATATTTTAAGTGATTCACCAGGCATTTAAAAGGTTTTTAGCAATAAAATCCAATGTTTACAAGCATTTATTTAATTATGTTTAGATATTGGATTCAATTATTAGTGTATGATCGACTAAAATGAATATAAATAATGATGCAATTTTATAGTAGTTTTTTTATAAATATATGCAATAAATATCTATATTTTATTTGCTGAGAATAGTCGAATTCAGAACAAAGGAGATAGATATAAAAATAGATAAAATATCTAAATATTTTATCTATTTTTATATCTATCCACTTCCTTCATTAAATTTCTCAATCCACTTCTAAAGAGATGAAACTATATTAAGCTAACTGAAAGAGCCCTGGTTAGCAATCGGAAATAGTACTTGGAAAGAAGAAGATATTGTTATCAAATTGTTAATTTCACGCTGGAAAAAGTTTAATACATTACACACCAAAGAGTATAACAGAAAATTAATTACATTTTTTAATTTAAAGGATAGAATTACGTAAAACCTTTTCCAAATTAAAACCAACTTATAATAAAAATAAAGCTCTATATGAAACAATCAAAGGTTTTAAGACTTGGCTTAGAACAGGGAAATGTTTGGTTTATTTGAGAATTCATCTTCATTTGTAGAGAATCAGTACGATAACAATATATCAAATTATACTGATTTTTATAAGAAAGAAAATTAAAAGAATTCGATTGAATTCAGGCAAGGTAAAATCAAATATATTTTAAAAAATATTGAAATGGCAATATTTTTCCTAATAGTAGCAATTAATTTTTCTCAATAATTTCCTTTTCATGCACTTCTTGATAGAACGATTTTTTTAATGTTCTGAATCAATACCTAAAAATATTTTTTTTTTCCTTTAAAGAATTAAAAATTCGTTAAAAATTCTTTAAATATATTATTTGAAAAATAAATGTTTATATTATTTGTGTTTAGAATATCCTATTGAAACATTTTGTTTTAAGTGCATTTTTTAAATAAAAATAGTTCTAAATTTCAAATATTTTTTCGGCGCAGATGCCGTATAATCCAGGATGTCGAATTCTGAATTTTTCTGGCGAGGAAGAAATGTCGCCAAGATAACGTATTGACTTGCTCGATGACGTAAATACTAGGGTTACCTAAATAGAATTTTCTGCATAATTCTTATAGGTCTACATATCTTTGACGTAATAAAAACTAGGTTGCCAGATACATAAGAAAATCTGCCAAAAAATCACCAAGCTTAGAGTTTGGCATCCTGGATTATACAGTACCTGTGACACTTTTTTCTTTCTAATACAATATAAAGTCATAAAGTACAAAACTAATAATATATTTAATTCTAATATTCATAAATCTAATTATCATTATGAATCAAAAAATGTTTCTTAATATTATTAACATTTCAAAATTTTTAACATATTTTATTTAAGAATTATAATAGCGTAAGTTAAATAAACACTAAAATAAAAATTTTCCTAATAATTTATAAGTATAATTAAAATAAAGCAAACGAAAATGCATTTTTTAACATTTCTAAACACGTCAAAAAAGAAACATTAAATGAAATTCTATTAAACATGAAAAATATTTAGGGTTACTAAGGAAGATAAAATTTTACTATTATCATAATAAAAAGTTTAGTTGTATTTAAAAATATTTTTAAGAGGAATTTGAGATTCATAAAATAAAGAAATTGTGTATGTGTAGAACTTTTTGCTTTATAACCACAAATTTTCACACAGCATTTAGAATCTTCATCGATTAAATGATGATGAGAATAAATAATTCTAATTAAAAACATTTGATTAAAAATATGAAAACACATTACATTTTACTTAAGTAATTTAAAAAATATTTCTTAACGCAATAAGCATATATATATTCAATAAGCTGAATAAGCTTCAACAAGCTATCCATATATTCAATAAGCTGAATAGAAAAATCTACAGTGTAAAATGCAGATATTCTATTGACACAATATTTCAGCATATTTTAAATTTTCCTTTAAAATTTTGATCATGTTTTATCATTAATTATCATGTAAGCTTTTATAAATTTTTTTAATAATACAATAATTTTAAATTACCCTATTTACATTACAGAAATGACAAAATAATCATAAGAAAATATTTAATATATTCAATTTTTTCGGAGGAAAGTGTTTCAGGTTTATTCATTTCATTATCATAATCATTCTTTAGCTGAATACGACTTACCAAATTTCTATTAAAACAATTTTATGAAGATTTTTTGAAAGTTCGAATATTAATAATGATAATTTCAGGCTCGAAATATCGTCAAATATTAATAATGATTATTCCATACTCTTTCTCTGCCTATCTTGTTATGTTTTCTCCTTAATTATCAAATATACTGAATAATTATGCTAACCATTGATTTCTTTCAAATACTTCAATGACATAATTAAAAAGAAAATATTATTGCGTAACTATTATTTATGTCACTTCAAAAATAATGAAATCTTGAGTTATACTTAAGATTAACAATCATCAAAGAAAGCTTGATAAAAGGATTTCATATTTTGCAGAATAAAGAAAAATACAAACAACATTTTATTGAGAAATATGTTATTCAAAAAAGTTGGTAGAAAGAAGGAAATATTATTTTGAAAAATGAGAAGCAAAATAGATTGAGACCATTTATGTTATTGCTTCGATCACAATGGTTCGTTTCCTTTAAAGCATATTTTTACTGCCAAACCATTATCTTCAGTGGTGCTGTAGCTTTTACTTTGCCTTAAGCTCAGGAAACATGAAAAAATCGAATCTGGAAAAGGTCTTCTCGTAAATGGAAAGAGATTATCTAAAATATGTCTAAAGAGACAGTAAATTGTTCTTTTGCATTTTCATATCTGATTTCAATTCCATAGCGATTTTGATAAAAACAAGTACTACTGCAACAAAAATAACTTAAAATCCTTTATTACAAGATAATGATAATTTTTCCGATATTATGATTAAAATCAAGATAAAATATAAATGAACATCGATAATTAATGATAAGTAATTACAAATGCGCAGGTTTTGGAATAAAAAACGATTGGTATTAAGTAATAATGTAATTAACTATCAATAATTAATAGGTAATCCTGAATTTGTAGGTTTTGGAATGGTGTTGTTTTTTGCACACTCATATAAAATTAGGAAACATCAAATCTAATTTTATATCTAAAATTTTTAATGGATGTGAAATAATTTATAAATACTAAAATCTTTTATTCTAATGTGATTTCATGTTTAAATACCGGTAATTAGTTTCCAATAAAATCAGATAACATTTTTTGAGATGCATTTAAAATATAAATAATTAATTTTAAATGATAATTAATAAAACTATGAATTTCTTTTTTTAAGTCAATACTGTACAAATTATTCATAGTTGAAAATATATAAGTAAATCTGAATATATAAAGAGAAATATAAAATAATGTGAAAAAAATGGCATTTAAAAAACACAGCATATTTATTTTTCAGCTAAAATATTTTATTTACAATATTTCAGATCAATAATACGAGTGAAGTGTAGAATGTATGAAATTATTAGCATTAAGAAATTACAAATAAATCTAATATATGTTATATTTCTAAAAAATTATATTTGACTATTATACAAAAACACTCATCCCTTAAAATTTTTTCAAAATCCAAAAGTGTTACGTGACATTTTAAACAAAATGTTAATTAAATTAATATATACTTTGTAATTTTATTGCAAAAAATTCTTTCTCAGCAACGTATACATCACAGGAAATGATATTAATGTGTTCGTAATTCGCTTTATGTATTTTAACGGTGAACTACATTTTTAAAGACATTTGTCTGTATTGATCTTATTTTCACTCATCATGATGTTGTATTTTAATTTTTCAGAAATAATTTCTGAGTTTTAATGAATAAGTATTAATTTATATGTTAAGTAAAGGCCGTGGTAGCTCAGTAGTTCAGACATTGTCTTTCTACCCAGAAGGGTGGGATTCGATTTCCAATGGTTTCAAAGACCCTTCGAGTACATACGATATACGTTCTAGTAAAATCTGCGGAATCGAAAGTCTTGTGGTTGGTTGTAGAGCAGTTACCCTGGATCTAATGGTCTAATAGAAAATTTCTCTCCTCCACCAGATCAATATCAGAATTAAGGGAGTAGATACTCTGGTGGTGCTATCTATCGAAAGAGTTTAGAGTAATATCATACTTTCAAATTCATGGTGCTCTGGATAAGTGAAAGATACCCCCACTACTGACTTAAATATAGCTAAATTTAGATTGTCCGAGTATTATAATTAACAATATATATATATATATATATTTCTATTTTATTCTGCACTCCAAACCAACTTTTAAGTTAAAAATGCTTAAAAAATTTTAAGAATTCCGATAAAAAACTAATTTATGCATATTTTTAATTGAGAAATGTCTTTTACTTTTGAAAACATTCTAGAAATTTTTAACGACACTCTACACTAAAATAATCATGAAAGAGCTAGCAGCGATGGGAAATTCTTTAGGCTTTTATAAAAAATGCACTATCTTAAAAATGATCTTGTATAAGTTCTTTCTTCTTTATAAATTTATGTATATATATATATATATATATATATATATATATATATATATATATATATATATATGTGTGTGTGTGTGTGTGTGTGTGTGTGTGTGTGTGTGTGTGTGTGTGTGTGTGTGTGTGTGTGTGTGTGTGTGTGTTGTTTTTGGCACACTTTTACCTCCAACATTGACCATAATTTATAGTCGATATAGTCGAGAGGATTTGAATCTGAATTAGGGTAAGGACAACCTTTATTTCCTATGAATATGGCACATTCTATTTCAACCCCTGCTGGGTGGTCTTTACTTTATGAGTAGGTGTGGAATCCTGTTGAAAAATCCAATCCTGTTCATTGTAGAGGTTTATGTTAAGGGGCTACACTACTGGTTCTAAGATAGAGTTTTGGTAAATTTTTGCCGTTGTTTTCAATCTTTCTCACAAAAATAAATCTCTGTGACTCCTTTATAACCGACTCTCCATCAAACCATTACGGAAGCAGGAGGATGTGTTTTCTATTTTTCTTCTCTGGTTTCTTAAGTATACGCGATCATTCTGGCGGTTGGAAGATTTTTCTACATCAGAAAGTTTGTTGTCGGTAAATAGAATTCTTCTGTGGCCCATATGAGCGTACCGCCGCCACAATGCTTTTGCTTTAAGGTAACTCTGGCACTTTAATTCATTTGTGAGAAAATGATCAGCTATTTTTCGATAACCTCTTAGTCTAAGATCTTCGTTAGTTATGCGACATATTGTTCGTTTTCACATGCTTAATTTTATTGCAAAATATGTCTTCTTTCGGCAAGTATTTCTGTGCATTCTCTTTATTACTACTTTGACGAGAGCTTCTGTTCTCACCGAACGAGGATGACCACTTCTAATAGTCTTCAATGCTGTATTCCTAAGAAAGTTTCTTAATTGTTCGATAAATGGATAGTTTTTGATGTCTAAATGTTGAAGAGCTTTAAAAATGTCCGGAGACCTCTTCATTTTTCGATGCAGAGAAATAACAGATGCACGCTTCTCTTTGATGTTCATTATATTGAGTTAAAATACTGCTTGTTTTATAATAAAATAATTTAAACACTTTGAAATGCTCTGAAAAACTTTGCAGATGACCTTCAACCATGAAATCGATATATTATTCATTATTTTACTATCTGCTGTCACACTCACATATTTCAAAATATAATGTTACAAAATTTTTATATTGAGTAAAATTCGTAAATGTGTATTTATAATCCGGTGTCTCTTATCATAACCAAAATTTTTCTGAGTCCCAGATAAAAAAATAAGTTTAAATATTAAACTAAACAAGGAATGAGGTGTAAAATACTCCCAGAATGAAAAATTTTCTGTTAACTTATTAGTTTTGGTGACTTAAAATTCATTCTCTAAGTTTTAAACAATCAAAAGGTACTTTCAAAATCACACAATTACGTGTTCTTTAGCGAAAGTTACCTTTCTTTTGTCTGTAATATTACGGTATAATCCTACTATTTTATTCATGATTTTTTTAAATTATGAGCAAAGAAACTGCTTAAGCAATTATTTCTTTTAACTTAATGTTTTCTTTATAAAAAAATTTGCCATGAAATAAATTGTTTTTATTAAATGTTTTATTATATATTTAAAAATCATTAGATTCAGTCATTCATCAATTAAAAATATATACTCGGTGTCAAATAATATGTAGCGGCAGCAGTGAAAGTATGTTATAGGGTACAATATGTATGTACATATCAGATAAAATACATATAAAGAGTATCCTATACAAACCGGAAATCAGACCTAAATAAAGTTTGATACTCATTTTTTAATAAATTTCCCAGCGGCTTAAGATATATACAAAAAACTAAGCTGTTTGAAGAAAGATATAATTAAAATAACATTAAAGCTTCAAAAATTATAAAAAGATATCTACTAAAAGAGTTTTCTCCTTTTCCATAACTTCAAACATTAACATTACCATGGAAATTTTTACAGACCCTTTCATGGAATTTATATCTACAGTTTCTTTTTTGTCAAGTAGTCACCGGTAATATAGTGATAATAGTCAAATAAACAGCGAGGAAATTCCGTCCATTAAATAGACGAATAGCAGCCATTTTTACCTTACTGGTTTATTAGGTACATCTTAAATGAATTTTTTATCATGTTTGGATTCCATTATTTATAGGAATTCATTCTGTTATATCTAACTTGCATATGTAGAACACACAACAAGTTTCTGCCGATACCATAAGAAAATCAAAGGATAGGACATATTCCAAAATCTCATTTGATTAAGAATTCTGAAAGAAAATAGAGGATTGGATTTAATCTATAGGAATGTGAAGAGGAAAAATAAATTAATTCAGTGCTGCAAAATACCTCGATTCCGCCATCACAAACAGCAACTGCACACTGCAGCAAAAAATGCTAAATATATTTTACGAGAACACTATTTCTAATATTTCTGAGTCTTGAATACTTTGCTAAAATCATATACGCATATATATAATCCCATTGACTTAGGATTTTTAATCTCAATAGCTTTATAGTCAATACAATTCTGTAAATTTAGTAAAATATCTTATTATGATTTCAGAGGAGTCAAATTAAGTTTTTTCTTTTTTTAAATTTTTTTCGTTTTATTTTTTTATGAAATGAAAGAACTTGATGGGGGAGAATTTTTTAAAGAGATGCATTATGATTCTTGAAGTCTCCAGTTCTGCGTATTATCTAAGCAATAAAAGTACTAAGCCTTCAAAATTCCTGTAATATTTTTTAAGATGAATTTAATGTGTTCAATAAAAGTACATTTTTTTTTAATTACGTCCTTACGTTGCCTCTTTTCGAGCAATAATAAGTCTTGCAGTCCAATAAAGAAAAGAAGTATCTCCAGGTGTGGAGAGCGTCTTGAAATATGAAGAAGAGCGGGCTTCCTGGAGATCAGAACATTTTGCAAAGATGCTCGCCATCCATGTTTTCATGTTCCCTACATAAAATGCAGTAGGGTGAATCTACAAGTCCTATGTGATATAGATGTTTCTAGAGAAAATCATGTCCAGTAAGTAAACTGAAGTGACCTTCGTCTTTATCTTGCAATAAAAGTACTAAAAGAAGTGATCTTCAACATAAGTTAATTTTCTTTTTAAAATTATTGGATTAATAATTTAAAAGATTTTAAATTTTAATTAATATATTAAAAAGATTCAAAATATTAATTAAGTTTTTCTTAAATAATATTTTGATTCTTTTTATTTTTTAAAAATAGTTTTGCTTCAATAAACTTATATTTAATAACGATATTATGCAGTTCATAACAACAAATTTTTCTCTTCATTTGAGGAATTTTCTAGATTTTTGAGAACTAGTGTAACTCTCTCTCTCTCTTTTATGTAGAATAAAAATTTGCATAAGAGAATGAAATATGTTTCGAACAATATTTAGATTCTTCCCCTTTGCAATAAAATTTAACATCTGGGTTAAGTGCTTTCCATTATTTACATTTTCGTATACACTAAACGAAAATGAATTCTTTAGACATAAATGGACTGAAATAAATATATTTTGTTCTGGTTAATGTGTTTTAAAATGCATGACAATTGACAAAAATAAAACTATTTTTTGCATATCTCAAAAATTAGCTGATCTTGCAGCTTATGTTGTGAAAAATAACCATATGAATGCTACTGAAGTGTGCTTACTATCCCAATTACAATTTGTCGGATGTAAATACATTTTTTTTGATTCTATCTGTAAATTATAGTTTTTAAGGAGATTAGAGAATGAATTTACAACAATATAAGTAAGAAAATATAAAATATTTAAGAGTAATAAATTTTATATTAAATTATTTAACTCGTCTCTTTCCAAGAATTTCTATCCATTCAAAATATTTGAAAAAGGTTCTTTTATAAATTCAATGAACCATTTTAAAAGTAAATTTTCCTCAAATGTTGTAACTAGTTAGGCAAACAGTTTATTGTACAAGAATATTGTTTCTACCGCTGAAATTTCGATAAAAACTGTGATAAAAACATTTGTTCAAACTCTTAAGCATAAATTTGCTTTTGTAGTTTTACTCAATTTTTCACAAAACTTCAGAAATTTTTTAAAGAGAAATGGCTTTTCAGTAAACGTATTATTTATTTTTATTTGTTTTAATTAGAAATTTAAAATAAAGTGTACTATTATAGACAATGATTTTTTTTCCATTAACAAATGAAAGATATGATTTAAGACAAAATAGTCACCGTTTTAAAAAGGAATTTTCTAGTTTAAATAAATTTATCATAAAAAATAATTTTCTCAAGGATACTAAAAGTTATAAATGGGTGTAAAATGAACTTATGGAGCAATCAACTGCGCCTTAGAATTTTAAATTTAGCTAATATACATCAGGAGTGATAATTTTTCTGTTAAATATTCTTTGGAAAGATATTTACTCAATTTTAATATAACAGTCGAAATATTTATGCTCATTGCAGTTATATGTCAAAAATCAAATTATTTTGTGCAGTCAAACCATAACAGGTTCTTTTGATAAACTCAAATATATTCAACATTTTTGTCGTATTGATTAGATGATTGTATGACTTTAGAAGAACATATCAGAAAAGGCCTACGTCTGCATACTAAGAAAGCAGCAAACACGTTAAAATTGCCAGAGTGAGAAAACAAAGGAATCTTAAGAGAAAATATTAATGAATTGGGTTTATGCTTATCAATTATGTGATACAAAACAATGGATTATGTTGGACATACATATGACCTGTATTAATACATTCAATGTTATTTTATGTAATGGAGTAACAATAATCAAGTTTTGCAAATAAAAGGACAAGAACTATTTTTAATCGTATCTGCATTTAGTACATTCATTGCACTATTTTTAATAGTGCATTAGTTATTTTTGACAAGAACTATTTGTAATAGTACTTTCCATTTGTCAATATATGTCGTAAATACAAATGAGTATTATTAGAAGGAATTTCATTCTCGTGATGTTTTCTAGCTTTGGATAAATAATATTCAATGAAAGAAGTTATATAGAATTAATAGATTTTATAATATTTCAACTTAATTAAATTTATTGTGTGATTTGAGAAATTAAATTATCATCCAGTTTATTTATTCTATTACGTCAACAATAAGTTTAATGTTTCAAATTTCAAAACAAAAGAAAACTTACTTATTATTCGAAATTAAATTAACTTAACAAATCATTATTTTATTATTGAAGATTTTCCCAAATTTAGTTTTAATTTAGCAAAGCAAATTTATATATATATATATATATATATATATATATATATATATATATATATATATATATATATATATATATATATATATATACATATATATATATATATATATATATATATATATATATATATATATATATATATATATATATATATATATATATATATATAGATAGATAGATAGATAGATAGATAGATATAGATATAATACAATTAATAAAATTCATGAGTATATATAAAAGGATATGTTTTTAAGAAATATATAGATACATTTTCAAATAAGAATAACAAAATTGTATTTTAAATATTCATATTAAAAGGTAGAATTTATAAATGTTTAAAGATTTTACATGCTGATGATATATGTGTTGCTGTTGTTGCATGACTCCGAGGTCAGCAGCGCTAGATCAGGTTCATGAGTGAGTACACCTTCAAAAAGACCAGTACCATAATTGGATTCCACATCAGATCTCTCCCTGAGAAACCAAGGCATTGGAGAATATGTTCAGGTAATTGGAGCAAATTTCGAATTTCTTCATACCCTCGATGAGTTTTAAGTTAATAAGATGGCTACTTCTGAAATGGGCTATATCCGTTTGTTCTTGTCTATTAAAACCAGTAGCCAGGGAAGAAGATGGACGCGCGCATTGGTACCAATGATGTTCAGGAGGGACAATCCAAGTGGTTTTATTCTCGTGTTTAATCTTTAAATGAATCTCCTGAAATGTGAGAGGTGCCTACGGCACATGCTTCTCGGACATAACAGCTTTGGCCAAAGTGTCCGCAATCTCGTTCTCATCGAGATCCATGTGGGAAGGAATCCACTGTAGAGATATGGTGCGATACGGACATCCGTTTTAACATTTGAAGTATTGAAACTCCAGTCCTGTCTCCCACTTGTTGCCATCTGGCCAAATGCTGTATTGCACTTTTACTATCAGATAAAATCTAAATCTCAGCTCCATGTGGAAGTGAATTCAGGAGACACCAGACTTCCTATGATATTTATAATAGTTACTAGTAATGTTGCTGTGTTAGTTCATTACTTCTATCTTTTTAATTTCTGCTTAAGAAGGACAACTTCACATTCATGATAAATTTTAAAATTGGATAAAATAAACTAAAATTAGCAATCATAACATAATCTACAATGTTCAAAATACAATATAATAATTTATTATACTTTATTTTAAAGTGTTAATTGTGTTATGTATTATTTGTAACAAACTGTTAATTTATTCAATTCATATAGAAATTTATTGTGATAGATAATTATTCTAATTTATATTAATTAATACTAATTTTCACAGTAGTATCCTCTGATTAAAACAGTGCATAATTCTAAAAACAATTTGTTTTAACTGCCAAAATTCCTAATTTATTTTAGTGAAATAATTCTTATCTTAAAAATGATTTTAGATATTAATATTTTTATAAATAATATATTTTTGTTGATATTTGCCAAAAATATTGCATAGCACTCATAGTTTTTCAAATTATTAAAATTATTAATGATTCATTGTTGTATTTAAATACCTGATTCTGATTATTAATCAATTATAAATAATTATGTTTAAATAGTGAGTAGAGAGTACAGTTCATTAAAGAACTTTTGTAGATGCCATAAAAATATATTTGAATAAAATAAAAGTTCTAGAAATTAAGGTAAAATAGATTACGTTAATGTTTAAATAATAATTATTTTAATTATTTTACTTATTTAAATTTATAATTAATATGAAATTAGATTAATTCGTTTTAAAATAGTTTCTATAGTTTTTACAGAAATATATAAAATGAACAGCAAAGTTAAAATTTAAGTTATTTCTGTGTGAATTTAATTTTCAAAACTTCCTTAACTTTGAAAAAAATTGAAATCAATGAATCAGTTTATTCATTTTTTTTCCTTTTAAAAATATTGCATTCAAATTAAAAATAATAGATTAAAATTTATCAAATTTCAAAGTTATTAAATATCTAATACATTTTTATTTAATATTTTAACGCCTAAAACACATTTGAATAATACATGATACTATTACTCTTATCAATTAAATTAACATATAACTCAATTAATTATGTCTTAACAAATTAAAAAACAAAATTATAAAAGACAAAAAAATCTTATCGCGAGTGACTGATATGATGTAGTTTTAGCTTTAACACAAATTAAATGTCCTTTGATTACGTAAAATTTAATCTCTTGGCATCCAAACTTAATTCTCTAACGAGCAAATATCTCACCAAAAGCTGCTTCAGCCGGGAAATGCTCTATTTTAAACAAAACTTGATTGGCATACAAACTAGTTCTTCTGATAGAAACTCCTTCCTCTAGCTTCATCCGAGTTAGATGATTGAAAATGCCATTTTCGCGGTAAATCTCTAATTATACTCCTGGAATAATCTCGAGGGAATTCCTAGCAAATAACTTTCTGAATAATTTCGAAATTGTTAAACATATAGCTGCATTTATAGTGAAATTGTAATCTTAACCTCAATTGATATATAAACTTTCCAGATAGCCTGTAATAGTGATTAATCAGTGATATTCATTGCATTGTGTGATTAATTTTTTAAAAGAATTAAATTTCTTAATAAATACTGCTAGGAATTTTAATTTTTTATTTGAATTAGTATATATATTCAAATACAAAAAATTATCAAATCAAATATGCAGAACTTTATTCAAAGTAGACTATGATATGTAATTATATTATTTGTGTGTTTAATATACAAGTAAAAACAACTTTGTCCGAAAGGACTACATTAAAATAACAATTTATCTTTCATTAAAATGTTATAAAAATAAATATAAACTTGTTTAAAATTTCTAATTCTGTATACAAATTGAATCGTTAAACTCTACTTAAATAGGATTTTGATTTAAACGGAAATGTTTCGATCAAAAACAATCATACAATTTTTATTTTACCATCTTCCTATTTTGCACATAATTTTTTTCACATAATTGAATAACATTTAGCCATCAAGGCAACGCTTTCATAAAATAAATATATTCAATAAAGACATAAATTAGATTATTCAAAGAAAGAAGTATTTGAAAAACCTATTTAATTATTGGATTGGGGAATGAGCGTATTCGTAGTGTTTTTACCAAAGACATTTATTTAAGCAAAAAGCAATGATTATATGTGAATAAGTTAACCAATTAAATATTCGCAGTTGCTGTTCGCTAACTCTTCCCACCTCTCGACCCATTTGTTGATGACGTTCCACCAAAAAATCACCCGGTCTGGTGTCAAAGAAGTTGTTGAGCCAGTTTTTAAGGATCTCTTGGTGCATTGGGAAATGCTCGAAAAGAATGCCACAGTCAACAAGGAGCTCTACGTTGCCCAGCTACACCGCGTGAATGAGGCTCTCTGACTGAAAAGAAATGATTGACATGCTCAAACCATGCTCCTTCACGACAACACCAGGCTCCATGTTACACAAATCATCGAAGACGCACTGTAATAGCTCGAATGAAAGGTCTTCAGCGACCACCGTATTCTCCGGACCTTGCTCCAACCGATCACCATATTTTCCGCTCCTTGTCAAATCATATGAAAAGCATTGCCTTCCATAACAAAGAGGTCCTTAAAAATTGGCTCAACAACCTCTGTGAAACCAGACCAGGTGATGTTTGGTGGAACGGCATCAACAAATAGGTCAACAGGTGGGAAGAGGTTGTAAACAGCAATGGCGAATATATAATTGATTTTTTTTGTCTTGTGCCAGCTAGGCTGCCAATACGGGGTGCGCTGCTGCACTTTTTCATACTGAACCATATTTGGTGTGGAGTCCGACTGCTTCAGTACACACATGCCATAGGGACCCGTTTATAGGGTAGGCAACCATTCACACCTCATTCATACACAAAAAGGACAAAGATAGGATAGATAGAGAAAAAGTGCATCCATACCGGAACCGGGACTCGAACCCAGGACCTCCCTATCCGCAATCAGGCACTCTGACCACTAGAAAAGCGGTCGCCATATAATTGATTAACTTAATAATATAACTATTGCTTTTTGTTTAAATAAATGTGTCCTTGGTAAAAACGATATAAACTTATTCCCAACCACTTGCTTATACCCATTATTTAAATGTTTGCTTGTTCAACAATAGTGACTAAAGTGGAAACTCTCTAATAAGTTCTTATAATTGTATATCTTTGTATAAGTCTCAGTATTTTAAAACACTCAACTAAATGAAATTTTATTATAAATAAAATGAAACTACCTGTTCACATAATAAATATAGAAGGGTAATTTTGTTATAAATTCAGGTCATATTTGTGAACAAGTATGCATTTGGGTAACCATTGATATCAGAACAATTATCAATTTTCAATCGCAATCCATTGATACTGTATTCATGTTTTGTATCAGCTTAATAAAAATCAGAACTTTACTGCTCCCCATTTGTATAAGTAAAACATTACACACTTTTTGAGATCTCGTAATTGTGTGTATTGTACCTTAAATTTACATCATAGTTCCACAATTAGTTGACATTTGATTGAAAGTTACAGTATGATATTTTTAGATACAAAGAATTCAGAAAAAATTCCAAGTGTTCACATCTCAATTAATATAAAATAAATAACACTCTAATATTAAGTTTCACAAATAATCTCATAATTCCTTAGAATTAGGGATATATTTTTATAATTCTTTATATATTACACGTACTTTATTCAAATTCATTCATTTATTACTTGTCAAAGTGCATCAATATTAATTAACAAACCTAATTATAATTATTAATATAATTATTAGACTGTCTGGATGTAATCCTTTCAATTTTCATCAAAGTATAATTATCGGAACAGAATTTTTAAAAATTTATCACTGACGTTTCATAAATCTTTGTTGAGCTCTATACATATAATAAGATAATAACATTTTAAAATTTACTAATTTAAATAAAAAAGAAACAGTTCGATGATAATATGTGTGATTGGAATAGTTATTCCAAGAAATCTTTCAAAGCTAACCGGAGAATTTATTTTAAAAAGTTAAAACTTGTGAGGTTATGGAATAGGAATACAATATCTCTGTAAGTATGCCGATATTTCTAAAATAATTTAATCAAAACCATTAAATGTACTCTATATTTGCTATGCTAACACTATGCTTTTCTTTCTTTTCTGGGACATGCATTTTATAATAGGAATCATAAATTGGGGTATATAAGCAATGACAATATCAGCATCGTTCATGCATCATTCAATCATGTTATCATTTAATTATCATGTCAGTGATGTTTATTTGCATCATCATATGATGTCTAGCTCCATATTAGAACTAACTTCTCAACAGACTTTAATTAAATTCGCTTACCAAAATAATGAAATAAAAACTAATTAAATTAACTGAATATAGTGCAGTACATAATCAACAAGTCAGTAGAAATAGTAAGTTAACCTATGTTAAAAAAGTGGAAAAGAATTTGAATAAAATTGATCATTTTGATAAAATTTAGCTTTTTGGGTTAAGTTTTCTGAATGCTTTTCTTTTCCATGAATAACATGAAGTAATCACTTTTTATGATTTATTGTGAGGATATATTGACATCTTAAAATATTATAATGCTACTATATGATTTTCATCATTGACTTTTGATTTCGGTTTATTATGAAATTTTTAACAATAAAATGCAATCCTATCATCATTTAAACAATTTAATATTTAATTATCAAGGAAATCTGCTTTTATGACTATTATTTTTATTCTCGTATTACATTTTTAGCGTCACACACAACAAAACTAATAAACTATTTTTTAATATTTCTTGCAAAACTACATTATAATTTTATGGTAAAATAGTTTTAAGTATATGGATGTTAATTTTACAGTCATACATCAAATTATAGATAAATGAAAAATCTTATATTAAAAAGGAAATTTTCCAGATTATTCAACGCTTATTAAAACTTTTTAATCAAATTTGTTTTAATAATTACGTTATGATGAAGCGAATGTTAGTTTAATATTAAATTTTAGCACATGTTTCGATGAAAATTCCTACGAATTTTAATACAGGATTATGTTATAGATGTGAAAATATAAAAAATGTGAGAATATTTAATCTCAAAATTGAAATCATTAAAATTATTTTTTAAAAATTACACAATGTAAATGTTTATAAATTACATTTTATTTGTAGCATTTACAAATTATTGTCTCAAGATATATATCGAAACAGTTTCTCCACTGCTATGCAGATTTTATTAAAATATTTTCAAAATCAAGCTTGTCTAATTTGTAGTTGTTTAAATTTGAACTCTGTGTGTGTGTCTGTTATTTTTGAACAAATAAAAATGTGTTCCAAACAAAATACTTAACTTGAGTAAGAAGATTACAGAAGTTTCATACATTTTGGTCTAAAAACGTTTTACCCTAAAAGTAGATTAAATTAAAACTGATTACAATTCATGATGAATACTAAAAATACAACTTAAGCTGAGAATAGAAGTAAAAATTGTAGAAATTGATGAAATGTTATAATATTTTATTGTATTCTTATCTAGGATATTTGACTATTTGCTTTTTATTAATTCTTCAGTTTCCTTAAATTTTGCATCCCATATTCCATCTGTCATAGAATTTTCCAGAAAGACTGAATTAACAATCAAGATTTAGCGAAGTATTAAAACACTCATATTGTTAAAACAAGCCAAAATGTCACATATAGAAAGATACGCTAAAATTTCCCGATGCAACGTGTACCCTGCATGTTGAAAGAGTATAGTTTGAATATGTCAAAGATGATAAAATTAAGTTACGAGATAATTTAAAATACTATTACAAATTTGGAAAAAAAACAGCTAATTAAACAACAAACGATGAGTTAAAATTTCAAATACAAATACTAAGTTACGTATTTGTATTTAATTTATACAAAATATTCAAAAAGGAACAAAATCGGACATATTGAAAATTATGAAGTTAATGAAATAGATTATTTAGTGCAAAAATTAAGGAAATGTTTTAATAAATTTGAATATTTATAACTATCTATATTTCACAAATAACTCTGTGCTTTACCAATCATTCTCGCTAAAATGTTCCTGAAACCAACTACAGAAATTGCCCAGTATTCAATTCTAAAAATATGAGGAATTTTATTTAATATAAATATACAACTGTAAAATTTTTGTATATTTAATCAATGTAAATTAATTATGAGAATAATGTACAGAGATATTCTTAAGCTTTTTTACCTTTAACTTTTTATTTAAATTAATTGTCACTTTGCCATAAATAATGAAACCATTATTTTTCCAGAATAAATTTAGAGTGTAATATAAATATACTTTTAATATAATATTAATATACTTTTCAGTATAAATATTTTAAAAAATAAAAATATAAAATGGAGAATTGTGTATTTATCTGGATATTAAATCTGGGTATTTTTAATTTTTTCTACAAAGTAACCATAAACCACGAAAATGAGTTTAAATTAACTTCAAATTATTTCATTTTAAAAACTGTTGCATAAAACAATCTACCTAGTTGTAAATAAAGATAATGAGAGCAATTTTAGTCAATTACCATTTAATATACTGAATGGTAATTGACTAGAATTTCTCCCATTATCTTTATTTTCAATTAGGTAGATTTTTCTATGCAACAGTTTTTAAAATGAAATAACTTGAAGTTAATTTAAACTAATTTTCGTGGTTTATGAAAATTTTTTTATCATATATGAAAAATATAACAGCTAACATCAAAATTTACGTTGAGTTTCCAGTTTTATAAGAACATATCATTAAAATATAATTGATTAAATTTGCTTACCTAAGTAATTTGTTCGAAAATAATTTGTTCACTGATAATATGAACACAAAAATGAATTCACTGAACTAGCTTCTTTTATTTCGCATTTTTATAATTATTTTTGTCTTGTATACTAAATATAGAAAAACAAGAGTTAAGGATGATCTACTGAAATCCCTAAGAAATTTTTTGCGATTTTTTGAATTCAATATACCGACAATATTGGAATTTACAAACTGGAAATGTCGATCAAATGTTATTGCTAAAACTGTACGATTTACTAATTGATCTTGAGTGCTGTTATGCATATATATATATATATATATATATATATATATATATATATATATATATATATATATATATATATATATATATATATATATATATATATATATATATATATATATACTCTGAAAAAGGAAAGCGAGAAAGGAACAACAAACTCCAAATTGATCACAAATGGAGGTGAAATTTTCTTAAACGTGAAGAATCTTTTATACTTGAGAATCTGTCAAACTTAATTAATTAATATGCATTTCGAGGAATTATCGAAACCTAATGAGCACAAGAATATTATTAATTCTAATGAATGATTTGATTATTAAATTCATGAAATTTAATTGAATAATATCTGGAAACATACACACATTGCATATTTAATTAATAATTATATTATGTATAGTTGTTTTTCTATTTAAAATGACTTTTCAAAATAAATACTTCTATTTAAAAGAAAACTGAATACATATTAAAATATACTTATGATTATATATAATAAATATCCTTTGGTTTTTTTTACTATAAATTACGATTTACATAATTTGTGTGAAAACGATATAACTGAATTCACGGATCTCCAAGTTATAGCATGATCTCAGAATATTACCGAGTTTTCTCCTTAGCACATTATTTTGAAGAAAATTAGTATTTTATGTACATTTTTCGTCTATATATATATATATATATATATATATATATATATATATATATATATATATATATATATATATATATATATATATATATATATATATATATATATATAGTATTTTAATGGAAATAATGCAAATAGTAGTTTAAGATAATTAAATAAGAGATATTTAATCAATATTTTCAAAATAAAACTTAAGTTATTAGATTGAAACGAAATATATAAGTGTAAAATTTTATTTTATTTTACATCAGAAATAAGAAATTTAGCTGTAATTATTAAGCAGTTATTTTCTATATCATAAAGAAACATTTGAAAAATAATAGGCAAAATTCATCTGTGTGAATGTGCCTTTGCCGTAATAAAGGCTAACGAACTTCAGCAAAAATAAAGACTTTCCAATGATTACGATTTCGGTTTAAACTGGTTTAGAAGCGTGATATACACACCTTGTAAAAATATTACTTTAGAGACTTACCCCTATTGCATGTGCAAGAAGCTCTTTATTCAGATTCTCCCATAAGTAAAAAGTTCGTGCACGACTTTTCCGGGAAGGAGCCATAAATACATGTATAACACAAATTTTTCTGTCAAATTTCTGGACAGCTTTATTGTTGAAAGGATTTTCCTCATCTTATATTTCATAGAGCAGATTTACAAGTGCCATGAATTGAAAAAAAAATTACGATATATCTGCCAATGTCTTTGCTTTTGAAGAGTATAACTCAGATATAAAATAAATCGAAATTTAAAGATTTAATAATCAAGCAAAAATATACACTTAACATGTATATTCTGTGAAAAATATTTCAAATAAATGAGTCTAAGTCTCTCATTTAACACACAAATGGGAACATAGATGTTTTCTAAAAAATTAAAAGAAAATGAGCAATATTTTCTGCTTACGACAGTTCACTTTAAGAGATATTTAATTATATTTTATAACTTTGAAGAGTAAGATGCCAAATTATCAAGCGAGAAAAAATATTTACTAAAACAGAATTCATGCGCAATTGATTGTCATAATTTTTTGGTCTTACTTTTATATTTATAATTTAATTCTAAAACAACCTGGTAATATTGCTTAGAAATATTAGAAACTTTATAAGTGACATAAACTCTGACTAATACGATAAATTACCTTATTTTTGTCACTAATAATTCAAGAGATTCATACCGAACAAAATATTTTATTAATTGCAACTGATAGTTTTCATATTTTATAAAAAGCTCTTAAGTTCTTCGTATTTAAATTTTTATTTAGCAGTGTTAATTGTTTTATTTGTGCGACAAAAATGGAATTTATAAATGTATTAATTTATATAATATTATTAATCCAGTTAGTGTTAGCAATAAATCACATGTACGTATAATGCAGGGTTCCAAATTCTGAATTTTTTTGGCGTTGTAGAAATTTTGCCAAGTTAACGTATTGTGATGTGTGCGATGACATAAATACTATAGGTTACCAAAATAGAATCTACTGCATAATTTTTATAGGTCTCCATTTCTATGACGTAATAAAAACCAGGTTGCCTGATACATAAGAAAATCCACCAAAAATTTCACCAATTTAGAATTTGGCATCCTGGATTATACGGCCCTTGTTCCGTTAACATGTAAAATTTAAAGTTAATACTTATTTTATTATTTTCCAACACACATTCGTAATAAACATGAATCCTTGTTTTCATGATTGATGAGTAAAAAAATGTAAATGTTTAATGTACTAGCTAATGTCGTATAGTTGAATTAAGCTGACAAACGTAAAATGGAGAAATTAATTACATTTTATGTTCTGAAAATTATCATTTAAATAAATTTTAGATAATTTAATTTCATTCCATGATGAATTTAAATGAGCAAAGTGCATACCAATTAATTTATTATTTTCTAGAATATAATTTTCAAACACATTGAGATTGTTTCAAAAAGTTCTAAGGATTTGTTGGTTAGAAAAAAAAACTGTATTATTAGTACCAAAGTTTAAAATCTTAAGGAAGTATTTATTGATAACTCTGAACTTTATAATTCCTCTCAATTTCTTACCATCATTGGCTATTAATCCTAATACAAATCAAAACAATGAATTTTAAGGATTAATGTATAACGAATAAGAAAATTATTGTTTAAATTTTGATGACATTTGTTGCTTTTCAAGCAATTTTGAAGTTAAAATTACAAAGCATTGATCATTTTTTTGACAGTTTATTTTTATTCAATATGGACCTCTTACTTGCGAACTGGGTGATTGATAAAGATTATTATTTTAAAGTAATGCTTCTTATACATGAAACAATCCAAAGAAAAAAACAATGGCCAGTAATTTCACGGAATATTTATGATGCTGATGCACCATTTTATAGAGTCAATATCAATCTTATATTCATTCAATTATTTCAATATACAACTCGACAGCTTCCGTATTCTCCAGGTCTATCACCAAGTGACTTTTTTTTACAATGGAAAACTGTCTGTTCCTTTATATTGCTTTAGTACTTGCATAAAGCGAAGGAAAACTGAAGGTTTTACATAAAACCAAATTTCACAGCTATTATGCGGAAAATCATTTGAAGAAATATGTTAGAATTGGCAGAATCAACACAAAAAGAAATTTGATATTTGAACCAATGCCTTTTTTCTTTCATTACATTCTACATTTTTAACATTAACAACACAAAAATCCGATATTAATACATATCTGAAAAATAGAGTGACGTGAGGCTATGAATCAGCAATACGATTTGATAAATAATAATATAAAATATTACATGCCTTACGAAAAAATTCCATTTTTAAAATAATTGGTTATTTCTCCTAAATTTTTATTTAAAAGCATTTGAGGAATTTCGAGGTTGATGATGTACCAGTGAACAGGGTAATAATGAAAGTTAGGTTTTTGCATATAAATGCATTAGGAATGCGTTAATAGTTACTAACAAATAAAACATCAAATATGAGACAAAATTAATTTTCATTTTAATAGAACATTTATAAATCTTAATTGTACTATTATGCAACAACAGAAAAAGCACTAAATAATTAAGAAAACCTTTTTTATTAGAGTCCATTAGAAGAATTTTGAATTTTATTCTTGGATCTATATCGGAAACTGACTTTGTTGAAATATTCAAATTGCATTGAATTGAATTTTTCTGCGTAAAAAACATTTTAAGAAGATTCTGGAAAAATAACTATTCCTTTTACTTGCAGCATTTTTAAATTGAAATTAAATTTACTTAAAATGAATATCTAAGAATATTTTTCGTTACTTCCGTAACTTTAAATTACCTTTGTTTTTCAATGATGACAAAAATTTCGATTAGATTAATATTTCTTTTCATATAATTTAATAATATTTTTTTAAAAAAAAATGCTGAATGCATGACATTTATTAACTAATATAATTTTTTAATAAAACCATTTCATTTTTCTCTGTTTCTATGGATTGATATACACAAATCATCTGTTGTCTCTCACAAAAAAACTCGGAAAACTAATATACCACGAAATTTAAATAGTTGTTTATAAAAAGCATTTAAATGAAAATTGAAAAAATAATAAATGAAAAAATAATTACAAGCAGTGGAATAAAATTTCAGTACATCTTTTGAATTATGAATATTTTACTTAAGGGATTATATAATGTGTCCTCATTTTATTTCGTATAAAATAAATTTATAAAAAAGTTAAATTATAAATATTTGCTAATTTTTCTTAATATTATTTAATAAAATATTAAAAATTTTGTTGTCTTGCTTATACAGATTAAAAAGTATAAAATGCAGATTAAAAAGTATTACAAAAATAAATTAAAAGTTATAAGTATTAAAATAAAAGATTTTTAAATATTTATGGAATTTTTTTCCCTATAAGTAAACATCAAGTTTTAAGATACATTTTGATTTTATAAATCGTGTTATTTATAACTGTCATAAACGTATATACATTTCAAACACAATAGATTTTTCCTTAATCTTTCTTATGATTGAAACTATTAAATTTTTTTATTTAATAAAAAAAAATTTCTGTACACAGATTATTATTGAGATACAAAATACTATTCATATAGCGTTGCAAAATATTACTTCTGAGAAAACTTATAGCAATGAGTTTAACTTTGATTGGAGATAAAATGAAAAAAATCACTAAGAACTTATTATGGTTAGAATGAAAGGTTAATAAAAAATACAGTGATTTTCAAATCACTGTATTTAATGTTAATCTTTTATTCTAAGCATAATGAGAGTTTTATATCTAAAACATGGCGTCTTATTTCATGCCTTAAATATTTTTCATTACTGTATTTTTTGATTGAAAAGTCTATAGTATATATTGCCGGCTATCAAAATTTATATATAAATTCTAGGAAATTAGAATCCAAATCACGTGACACTTATGACACGCAATATATGTGTAATTGCTTATAATTTTTCACAACCTTTTATTATGAATAACCCTTATAACGATGCATAAATCAATGCGGTTTGAAATAATTTCAGTCAATATCTCAGACGATCTTTTTGCGTGTTCAGTCTTAGAAAGACTTGCAAAACGACAAGTACCATGAAAATACCTTTTCCAAATTTAACTAAGGAAGTATATGTTATCTACAGAAATTACGAATTATTCTCTCATGAAATAGGTCATCATATCGGACGTAATAAGGAAACAGTCACGCATAGCTTGAATCAGCGAATGCAAGGTAAAATGACTCTGAATGGTTAACATTTTGGCCTTTCATTTCATATTCTTGGAAATAGATGCTTTTGCTGAATCTGAATCCAATTAAAATTACGAATAAATACATATGCCTCTATAATAAACCGTTATGTAAAATAGCAAAAATTGAATGTCTGTCAAACCAAGCCAAAGCAAACACGAACAGATCTATGGAGTTTTTGTTACCATATCGGGGTACAATATACATTGGATGGAAACCCTTAATGTTTCTTATATTTCATCACATTGATTTGTAACTTGTAGTAATAATTTGAAAAAGCAATGGGTTAAAAAGCCTCACTTTTAATGCGCTTGCCTGTATATTAATCAATCCATTGTATTTCTGAGATTTATGTTTTTTGTCTTTTAAAATATAGTCTTGTTTGTGATCCAACTTCATGAAAAAAAGTGTATCGCTTCACTTTTCACGCCATATTCTAAGTTTCTTTTTCCACACATTGTGCAGAATCTGAAAGAAACAGAAAAATTCTATTTTTGTTAGCTGTTTCCAGAAATTTTATCTTATCTTTTAAAGTTAATGTTTTAAGAGGTGTGATAAAGGAAAGTACCATAGAGTCCTTAAAAATATCTGATTTTCAATCCAATTAAATGGAAAATAAAATAAAGAGCATTTGCAGTTATAATTTTCAAAAACTTCGTTTCTATAGTTCTATAGTTTCTTCATTTCAATTTTGTCAACTAAACAAATACAGTTTATCATATTTTATTTATGTGTGGTACTGAAATGAAGCAAACTTCTAATTTTTGCATAAGTCAAAGTTATATGTTAACAAAAATGTAACCATTTTTATAAAGGTGATTTACAAGAAAGATGTGAAATTTAATAGATTTTAAGACAGATTTTAATTCTAAGTTCCAAACAAAACTAAAAATTATTCTTTAATTAAAATTCTTAGAAATTTTCATTAAAGTTAAATAATTTTCAAAATTTTTTCTAGAAAGTTATCTTCTTTTATATTTTTGCGGAAGAGGACATGAAAGGTGATTGAAAGAGAATAATATTTGTCATCTTTAGAAATAATTAATAAACTGCAGTTATTTGAAATATTTTAAAAATCATTACTGTATAAATTTATAAGCTGAATGATTCTCAAATAATATATATGAAACAAATATTTAACATTTTTATAAATAGAAAAGTTTTAAATTAAAATTAAAAGGGATAACACAATATTTTAAATTCTTTTTATAAAAAACTATTTTACAACAGATTAAAATAACAGCACACTAATGAACTCTTTTCTTCTTTAAAAAAATATTTAAAATATAAATATACGAAATAAAATAATAGTTAACACAAAAATTTATCAAATTTTTTTGAGTTGGTTGTACTTCAAATTAATGAAATTATAATAGTTTAAAATTATTATCTTGGGATGAAATAATATTATAATTTAATGTAACTAGAAAAGTCATCAAACAATATAATTAAAGTTTTAATAAATTCATAAAACTGAATTATTTTTTAAATTTTATACTTTTAATTCTGAATTTGTACTTTTAATTTTTTGTTTAAATTTCATAAATGGAGCAATCCAATTCTTAAAAAGTGAGCGAGTCTCAGATGAAAAATCTATTTCATTTTATGTGTTTGCTCACGAAAATAAGTCGTATTTTAATGTTTTAGTTTATTTCTTCATTATTTCCTGTCAATGCACATATGTTTAGAGAAGCGAAATTTCTATTTCTATCAAGAAGAATAATGTATACTTCAAACTTTATACATTATTTCTTATTTTGTATTAATTTAACAATGAGTTTGAAAAAAGTTATTCTTAAGAAGAAAATACATGTGAAGACAGAAGTCAAATTGTGCTACAAATAAGACATCTGAATAATGGAATTATTTACTTTACAAGCATCATTCCAAAAATTATTTTCGGTACATCTTCCATTAATATGATTTATTGAGTATAATAAAATCTCTGACGTATTTACATTGTGATTGCTTAGATATTTTAGTTTTTTATTTATTAGATATAATAAAACATCTTATATTTATAATATGCATTTTATATTTCAAAAATCTTTAGTCGAGAATGTTTTTGTTGTTTTAATGTCAACAATATACTTCATACTTGAATTTATTTCTGTTGAATTTTATTACGACTTTTTATACAATTTACAGCGACTTTATGATATGCTTTTATTTATTTTAATAAAGATTCCACTGTTTTATATCTCATTCTTTTGAATACTTTTCCAAATAAGTAAAAATTCAATATTATATATATATATATATGTATCATAATGAAACTAAATTTTTTATTCACATATTATTATAAGCAAATTTAGCGCTGTAGTATTCTCATTATAAAAATGCTTTTTTAGATCAAAACATTTTTCTTACTTAGATATACATATATTTAAAACGTATATAATCATCAACATATAGTAGTAGAAATAGAATTATTATCTAAAACTACAGATAAAATCCCCAATAATATTTATATACTATATATAATTGTCTCTAACTCTCATATGTAACCTGGACCACAAAAAAAGTTTTAGATTTTAATTATTTCTGTAGTAACATAAACTTTTCTGTTCAACTTTAAATTAATGCTCTTAACACAAAACAAGTGTTTTTATTTATTTATTTTTATATATTACATATAAGATATTTACAGATCACTTTTTTAATTTAAAAATTTATCTTATCATCAAACCATATCAGTAGCAGTACATGACAAATAATATATTAATTAAAAATGTAAGTATGTCAATGTATCAAAATTATTTTCTACAAATACTAAAAGCATATCCCGATTCCTAACGGCCAATCAAAAATTACTTTTAGGTCAAAAGATGATTATGGGTTCATAAAATACCCATATTTAAGAGATTCCATTTAAATGTTACGAGAAATGGTATAATATTGTTAGAACAGCTACTTTAGATTATTTTGTTTAAGGACAATTAGGTTGATATGTCTTGAAAATTATGTTATATATTATTTAACTTCTTAATATTCAACAGCCACAATATTACAAAATCTGCTCATCAGACTTTCTTGATAATAGAATAAAAAGTCTATTTTGAGTCAACACCAGACTTTTACTTTAAGTTGATGAAAAAGTATTTAAATAAATCCTTATTGTTTGTTTTCTACACATGATTATTTGTTTCAGAGTTAGATCAGGCCATTGTTCTGTCAAAGCACATTGTGTTGTAACTGATTTTCTTTTTAATGTTACCATATAACAGATTCTTAAAAAATTGACAAATGGTGTAGTTACAGGGCTTTAATTTTGTATTAACCTTTCGACATCTCAATTATGTTATATATAAATAGTTCGAATTCTATATATCACGCATGAATTTAAAAAAAAGAATTAATTATTATTTTAGAAAAAATTAATTAGTTTTAATAATAGCATTCAAAATTACATTGAATATATTACATATAAACTGAATATATATAATTAATATCAGTTCTAGCATAGCTTATCTGACTTCTTAACCAAATAAATGTAATAATTAATATATGTTTTAACACAATTTTTATCTGACGTCTTAACCGAATATGTATAATAATTAATATACGTTTTAAACACAGCTTTTAAAATGATGCAGAGATCATTTGATCATTAGCCATCAAAAATTATACTCTAAATTTATCAAATTTGGGAGACTTACTCATTTTTTTTCGTCTATATAGTAAATTTTCCAGATCCGATAGATAAATCAATGCTCCGGAAATTTTCAAACTTATATATTAAACAATATTTTGTAGTTAAATATAATATAACTTCTCTAGGACATATAAAAATGATTTATACTGTTAGAAATATTTTAAAGCTACCGTAGTTTCTGGAGTCCCGTCATAATTATTAAAAGCATTTCAGCTAAGCCCCTTTAGACATAAATTTATAACAATGTTTTCATAATTAAATATATTATGAACATAGTTATTAATTGAAATTTGCCTCCTTACAAATAGTATTTATAAATTTAAGGATATGATTATATAAATTTCATATTTTTACTTTTCCCTCATATCTTCTTTTGTTAATACTCTAAATATGCTTCTTCTATAAAAATATATTTTTTCATTATAGAAATTCCAAAATAAATTGGTGTAATAAAAGGTTAAATACAACATAAGTATAAAGTGAAATAAAATATAATATTAAATTTGTTACAAATAACAAACATAAGTTAGAGTTTTATTTATTGTTTTGTATACCTATAGCATTTTAAAATTTAGTTAAGATACGCCAGACGAGTTTTTGAATTATTTTTATTCATTCCAGATCGTTGTCGCTTTTGTACTTTCTACTTTAAGCTCTTTATTCTTTTCCAGACGATGTTGCTTTTGCTGTATTCATCAAACATCATAGTTTCCCAGAAGCAATTGACGACATTTTCATATCAATTGATCTTAGTTCTTTATGGTTGTTTTTTTCTTAAAGTTTCTGTATTAAACAGAAGCTATATTTTATCAGCAATAATCTTTGTCTGTTTATAGTGTAAATTTGAAAGTACCTGATGATTTAAATATAAGTCGAAGGAAATTTTGAATGTTTGCATTGACAAAACGTCTTGATTTGATGTTTATAAGCATAATAAATGTTATTTATTCAGATATTTTTTTGATGTCTCGTTGCCAGTTGCTTTAAAGAAACTTTTTATATGAAATCTAATTTTATTTCATGATTTCTTAAATTTAAATTTGATTTTCAATTTTCAATCGCATATTTTGTGATTATTCTATAAAAAAAAGTATTAACGTTCCTTAAATATTTCTTGTTATTTACTGTTGTTCACAACAATAGTTATTAAATTATTTATCATTTCATACGCGCTTACTGAACATGCTTTTGTCCGGTAAATTTCTATTATTTTAATGTGAAACATAAATAAAATCTTATGTTAAATTATTGAAAACAAATAGATAATTTTTTAAAATTATTTTATCAATTAAAATTCATAAGTAATTACTTATTATAAATATTCGTATTAAGCAATTCCTTCAACTTCAACCACTGCAAAATAAAAAAAGGTTTGTTAAAAAAAGATATTATATTTTTTAAAATAACTAGAATGGCTTTGATTTTCGAAAAATTTTTTCGAATAGTTGAAAACTAAATTTGATTATTTTCATATGGAATAACTTTAGTGTTAAGTTCAAATTTAAGCATATTTTAAAATCCTTTATTTTAATTTTTTTTCAAATGAATATTGACACTTATGTTTTTAATAAAAGCTGAATATGGTTTTCCACATTTATATATTAATTTTCATTTACTTATTAAAAACTATTCCATTCAAATAAAAAAAATTCTAATTTGTACCTAAAAGGAGAAATATAAGACGTATAATTATAAATATTTTAATCAAATACTTGTATTAGCAGTTTTTTGTGAAATATTTAGTCATAATTATTAAAGAATTGAACCTTTATCATAGTAAATTATAAGCAATAAGAACACTGAATTTTTTTTAGGATAAGAAAATTATTGAGTCATTTAAAAATAATGTATCGTACTTTCTAATTTAGTGAACAGCATGTTATCAAATACACCAATTGGTCATTAAATAATATTGTTTTTGCTTATTAACATAACAACTAACATTTATCATTGAAGCTTTTGTATATTTGAAATTGACACGAATGCTTTTAAAAAAACTTAAATTTTTTTAATTTTTCTGTCACATCAGATTTGTTTGCTAAAAATTATAATTTATCATTCATAGCAAAATTCTGTTTATAAAATAATTACAATTCTTACTTTCAAATCATTTTCCATTAGCAAATCAAACCAAAAACTAGGCGAAATGCATCTAATATTTAATATATTTAATATTACCTGCTCTACCTATATTTAATATTTAATTATTACCTGCTTCTAAATATTTTATGTATCCAAATAAGCAATAAACTTGAGAAATTCTTAAAGTATTTTTAAAATGTATTCAAAATTTACTTAAAGGTTAAACCATTCAAAATATTTTTAAATGAAAGATTCTTTTCTTTTTCATTGAAAAAATATAATGTGTGCTTGAAAGATTTAAAGATCATAAAATACACTTTTAAATTATATTATCTTTTTCTGAAAAAATAACAACAATTAGTTTTACGTTAATATGTTTTTCTATTTTTAAATATAAAAAAAAACATTAATTTGTGAAGAAGTTTGAATAAATTTTCTTCTTTGATTTTTCTCAGTGTATTAGTTTAATATATTTCCTTTATACAAATAACAAAATAGAATAATTATATCACTCCTAATATTTTTACACTCCTAATTTCTTAAAGGTTAAACAAAAGAAAAAATATTTTATGGTTAAAAAATTCATATAGATTACAAACTTTTGTAAAACTCTTCAAAAATTATTTAGAGTTCATTTTAAAAATATCTCATGTAAAATGATTTAAAGTTAAAATTTTACATAGAAATTTTAAATAATTTTATAAGAACATTTTTAAAATATAATAAAAACATAAAACCTTGTACAAATTTTCAAGTTTTAATTATTCTACAAAAATAATTTCTCATAATCGAAATTATTTACACTCGTGTCCATAAATTAAGGATAAAGCAAGTTCAAGTAAAGAAAGAGACAGAAGCAAATCAAATGGGACTTATTTGTTAAGTCTATTTATTAAACAAAAGGTAAACAGCAAAATGGATGCTATATGTTTAACATCATTACTAAAAATTGTGATTTTTACTCCCTTGAGCAAATTCTAAAAAAAAGAACCTATTTACAAAAACTAATAACACATGGTTGATGTGATGGTTAATAGATAGAATGCCCCCCAAACGATGCAATACAGGTCTAAACATGCTGAGTATCAAAGCTACTGGTAGTTGAAAAGAGCTCACAAGACAGGTCTAATGCTGTGTTCCGTCTGTTTCCTTTGGCAATAACTGTGAAGTACTGGTCCTTATTTGGCGTTGTAACTCAATGGCGATCTGTGCTGTAAAGTCTACTTACATCATTATAATCTTGGAATCGTTGCCAAAGTCTGGAGATGACACTCTGGGCGACTCGAAGTTCCTCGAATACTTCCAGCTGGGTACGTCCACATTCCAGCTGACCCATGATTCTACCACATGGAACATCATCCAAATGCTTCTTTTGTAACATAACTAAGCGGTTATTGCACTAAAGGGCTTTAAAAGCGCTTGTGAGCAATTTTACTTCTTTGCAATCATTCTTTTATACCCCTCTTTTACACTTTCCTCATTGTGACGTACTATCTGCGCCATCTGGTGGCTTCTTGAAATTTGCATATTATTCATCAAGATGTGTGTGATAAATCTACATGTGAAATTTTTATTTTAAAGCTCAATTTCTGTGTGATTCTTAATTATTCTCAATGGACATGTGTGCAGTTCGAGAATAGTTCTAAAATCCAAGACAAAAAAGAAAAAGGGTACTAATAAATCCTACTAAAAAAATGGAAAATTTATTTGTAAAGCAAAATTTTAATCCCATTTTCTTGTAAACGGAAATGAATTACACTATTAAAATAAAAATTTATCCCATTACTTGAATTTCAATGCAAAAAAAATTTTGTTTTAAAAATTAGTTGCACGATTTTAAATATATATTGATTAAATATTAGTTAATATAATGGGAAAAGTTATTATATTATAGATTAAATGTAATGGGAAAAGTTGGTACATCATTATTCTTCGGTATTTTTATTTTTATGAAATTTCCATGGTCGTTAATTACAAATAAAATAACCAAACTATGATTGCCTATGTCTTACAAATTTGTCTACTGCTGTCTTACAAATTTTCATTTGTAAATTTTTTTGCTTCATAATTTTGAGCTAAAAAAAGAAACATATCTTGCTTAAAACAAAATTTACCAGTTGTTATACATTATCTTGTTACTTTTGGTAATATAATTATGAACACAAATTAAAATATTGGTAAAATTAACGTGAAGGTAATTTTGTAAGTTTGTAAATTTCATACTAAGAGAAAATTCTTGAACTATTATTTTACAATATTCTAAGCTATTAATAACTTTTTCTTATTAAAAAATATTCCAGTCCGGCAGTACAATATATATATATATTATATATATATATATATATATATATATATGTATATATATATATATATATATTATATATATATATAATTATTAATCTATTAATTATATATTTATCTTTTAAAATTTTAAAAAAATTAATATTTTTTTGGTCAAAATATATTAATTAGCCAGCGTAAAATAGTTTTAAAAAATCATCAATAATATTAAAATGTGTGTGTGAAAAATATACTATTATTATTTTTTACATTTAATATAAATTTCAATGTTTTGAGGGAAGATATTTAATTTTGAGGGAAGATTTATAAACGTTACGTATGTGGAAAACGATATTTGAAATATATTTTTCAAAAATTAATAAATAAATATATTTTATTTATAAACTATATTAATGTTTAGAAAATCTTTTAAATTCTTGTACAAAATTTGAAGGATTTTATTTATTTTTGCTTTACAGAGTTAATATTTTTGACAAAATGCGTTTGTTCAAGCAAAGAAATCTTAATTCAGATACTTTCAATCCAATATGCATTTATAATTTTGTAAGTTTAAAGGAAGATATATTCAAATTGACAGGAATAAATTAAGCAAAATAAATTGGTTATAATTTACAAGAAAAATAAATAAGTTAACTTTTTTATTCGTTTGCTGTATTATCTTATTGCTTAATTAACAAATAAGTTAGGTATACGCATTTTAAAAGTATATGTAAGTAAGAGGAATTAAAATATGAACAATGGTGTTATTGCTTATTTTATCCAAAAAACAATTTATTTTAACGCACTTCACTCGTGCGTTATAAATAAAATTATTTGAAGCTTAACACAAATTTAATTCACCCATTTTGCAATAACAATAAGCTATTTTAGTAAATTGAGTGAAGAAATATTCCCAAAAGAAATGTATTTCTTATGCGTAAACTAAAATTAGAATTCTTCAAGGAACTTAAAATTCAAATTTTGATGAAGAGAATAATTTGAAAATTTTTCAAAAGCAAATTTATGTGTAACTTAAGAGTATTTTAATAGATGTACACATTTTGTTACTTCAGAACGTAAGGTTTGTTCAAGCAAATTTGCCTTAGAAATTATCTTCTATAATTACTCGTATTTCTTGCTATAGTAAATTTGATTTATTTAAATTCATTAAATCCAATTTAGAAAACACTTGAATTATTAGAATAATTATTGAATTATTATAAATAAATGCCAATTTCAATAAAAAGTTAATAAAATATTGCCTTCCCATTTTCGCCCAATCTCTCAAAAAGTATGTCAAAATTCTGATATTACAACATAAAATCGTAAACGCTTTAACTTACTCACAATTTCACTTAATATTTTGATTATTAATAAAATTCTTTTATATCGTAGACCAAATCTTAGTTTATAATTTTTATAATCCTTATACCATATAAAATGTTAAAATTGGATTTTCTTTTTTTTTTTTTTTGTTATAATTTGAAGACTTTAATTTTAAAAATCATGTTTTTCCGAGGTTGCTAGAGAAACATGATACTAACAATAAAATTTCATTGCTTATATGAATAACCAAACGAAATTATGTTAACTTATGCAAAAACGATAACTATTATTTTTGATGCAAAAGATCAGATTTACATGAGCCAGAGAAATATATTTAAACATTAGGCTTTCGTACTTATCTGGGAAACTTTTTCTGATTTTCAACTATTGTTAGTAAATTTGTAGACAATGGTCGGTGTTGTCTCGCAATGTTTGTGAAAAGCCGTTTACCTGATTCTTTAAGGTAAACGGCTGCAGGCTTTAATGTATCTCGTAATATGGTCTACTTTCTTTGGAATCAATATCAAGCCGAAGCTTCTGAGAACAGAAGACACGTCCAGTGCTGATAATGAGCTATAATATATGCAGAAGACTGTTTTATAGTTCTTTTGTCCAGAATGAGAAGAAGTAGTTCTGTGCCACAACTTATTGTTGACCATTCATTAGTAACATGGTCAAGAATTCCCTTTAATACGGCCTTCTGTGTATGCAGAGCTTTATGTAAGATGACCATGTTTGTGTGTCTCCTTCACCGGATGACAGAGAAGAGCTTGCTTATCTTGTTCAAGAGAAAACATTTCCCGGAATAAACTGCCATTGGTTTCTGTACTTTTTATAGATCATTTCAGGTAGGAAACACATACAGCATGAGTGCTGATCACGAAGGAACAAAGCCAACACTATGAAAAAACACCATTATTGTGGGGGTGGGTTAAAGGTTTAGGCGTGCATCTCACTCAGTGGTCACTTTGACCTGCAGGTGTCCCAAGGAGAAACTGTTGTGAGATATTGGAATGTGACCCTTTATCAACATGTCTGCCTATATGCCTGTGCAATTATCAATGATTTAATTCTGATTTATAATAAATCACTATCACATCAAACTGCACTTGCTTAAGAATATTTTGAGGTCTTGGTTTGGAGAAAATGGAATGGCCAGCTTGATCTCCAAGCCTGAATCCAATGGAGCATCTGTGGGACTATCTTGGTTAATAGTTTGCTACTTTAAGTTTTTCTCCAAGTTTATAGGAGAGCTAGAAAGCAACTAACTTCATGTTTGATCTTCATTTTTCATTTCTATAACCTACAACTAACTTGACAACATGGAAATTTGATTCCGCCAAAGTTTTCGAGCTCGGGTGGCCATATCTTTTATTAAAAATAAAACTCTTTTTTATGCTTCTATGATATTTTACCACATAAAAATTTAATGATTCTTTTCTCTAAAAATGGGCTTTTCCAGCGAGATTGCTTTTTCTGTTGTAAATCATTTGTTTTTCTTATTTGAACTTCTGTTTATAATCAGTATACAGCAAATTTTGTTGAAATATCAAATTTCATCCAAATTTGATGTTTCCACATTCATTCATTTGCATATTGGGTTAAAAAAATGGTTCATCCTTAACTTTTGGATTCCACTGTCCATCGAAATAAATATTCTATACTACTAAATAATAATTTTTGTTATCTTCAATAAAAGAAAATAAATATTTCTTATAATAAATGATAATTGCATTTAGTTGAATTATACATATTTTAAGTAATTAATATAAATACTTTATTGAGATTTCAAAATGAAAAGTAGAATTCATTTTTTAAACAAATTCATCCCAAACACTTGACTTTTTTTCCTTCCAAATATTGAAATTAATCACAAATATTGACGCGGACAGCTTATTCGTGAGGTTGTCGATGTCTGCAGGGTGAAGAGAACCCAACACTAGGATATTACTTGGACACCCCTTTGCGTCCAGGAAAACACAATTTTTCTAGCAGTGGAACCCTAGTACGCGCGAGTTTTTGAATTGTCTGACTGTTGGTATGGACATGGACCTTCATAAAGACAGTGGAATCGATGCCAGAATTCACCCGACTAACTACTGACGTCACTCGCTAAAACGTCACCATTACTATTGCCGACTAGGGACATATGTCCTGAAGGAGGACTTTATTCGAAATTGATTCGTATTCACATGCAACTATAGGTAAAACTATAAAACATCTAGCTCCCACCTAAGATGACTGGCAACTCTACTGCTGTTACAGGATGAGCCGCAGTCCACTCACTGATGACATCCTCTAACAAATGGTGGTTTTAAGATTTGCAGTTACCAGAAAAGCCCGTGGGGTGAATAACTTCTCCTGCTTATATGGCTGTGGTAGTCTTGGCTGATAAAGATGTTTCCTGGCGAGCAGTAAAACAATTCATAAAAACAATCATTGACAATGGGGTCTGACCACTGTAATTTCCAAAGAAGAGCAATACTGCTTTCCGCCATGACAACAGAAGTATATGTCATATTTAAAAATGTCATTATATATTAATTTTATATATGCCCAATTTGTCTAGTGGTCAGCGTGCCTGACTGCGGATAGGCAGGACTTGGGTTTGAATTCCAGTTCGGGGATGAATGTAATTTCTCTCTCTGTCTATCTTGTCTTTCTCCTTTCCTTGTATGAATGGGTTGTGAATGGTTTTCTACTTTATAAACGGGTCCCTATGGCATGTGTGTACTGAGAAAATCGGACTCCACAACAAAATATGGTTCAGTTGGAACAGTGGATCAGCACACCCCATAATGTCAGCCTATCTGCACACGATGACAACAATTGTGTGCGTATATGTATATATATAGATATATAAAGTTAAAATAATATATATATATATATATATATATATATATATTAAAGTTAAAATAATATATATATATATATATATATATATTAAAGTTAAAATGATTTTTGCAGATGTATTCATCATATGATTTTTGTAAGATTTATAAAAAATATAAATTGAGTTTTTAAGAAAAAAATATATATATATATATATTATATATATATAAATTAATCTTTAGCATAATTTAAATTCAATTCTTGTCTCCATCATATTATTTGCATTGAATTTTTAGTTACAATCTATTCCTGTTACACTGAAATATGAAAACATTTTTATAATAAAAAAGTACTGATATAAAATTGCAAAAAGTACTTTACTGTCTAATCTGCATCAGTCCTTAGAATTAAATGGAATTCTTAAATGTTAAAGTTATTTTATAAAACAGGTGTATTCCAAAATTTGGTTTCGATACGCTAGGTTGAATTTTGATTACTCTTTTTACGCGGCAGCCACAGTTGTGTGTTGTTTTTTTATTTTCTTCTTTCTTTTCTGGATATTGCTTTTCCTGCAGAAGAGACACTGTCTCGTACAATTCTCGCTTTTTCTTATACGCTATGGCTGATCTTTTTTTTTTTTATTTACTGACATAATTTCGATTTCACTTTGTTGCTTCAGTAGTGAAGTATGTCAGGAAAGTTTTTCTAGACAAATGTATTTTCTTTTCTATAAATCGAAAAAGTGAAGGGTTTTAATGATTTACGTAAGCTTTTGGTAACCTTTCAAAAATATATTGACTATTTCTCACCTTTTCTTTTATAAAACTTTTTAAAGATATATAAGAATTCTCTCTTATTTTTCAAATTCTTAGTTTAAAATAATTTTCCTTTATAGAAGTATATTTTCTTATTGCGTTGCTGTCAAAAAAACTAAAATTTTATACTATTTACATTTTTTAAACCAATTTTCTTTTACAATTGTGTATTGGAGAACGTGCATTAAATTCAGTTGACTCTAGTAAAAATATAACTTTTTAAATACATTTTACTTTAAAATAAGGTAATCTAGAAAATTTTCTGAATTCGTAAGCTGAAATTCTGTTAATTTTAACTTCTTTTGAATTTTGAAATGATAAATAATTGTAGATGTTAAACTAAAAACAAATTAAATTTATATGAACGCAAGTTTATTTGTTAAAAGACAATTATTTCTTTAAAGAAACATTTTGACAAATACATGTTTGAATATAACACACATTATCGCCATTTTACAACGATTACTACTAAATTATTTATGAAAATGTATGAAATTTGAATTTTACATTTTCAATATAATAATTGTAGTTGTTAAACTAATTTCAGTAAAATAAATTTATAAGAACTCAAGTTTATTTATTAATAGACAATTATTTGTTCAAAGAAACACTTTGACAAATACATACTTGAATGTAACGCAATTGTCGCAATTTTACAATGATTACTACTAAATTGTTTATTAAAATGTACAAGTGATATTACTTTAATAAACATTTCATTAATTAAATAATTGCCTCATATTTAAAAATACTTTTTATTTCCAAACCTCGTGATAATACTTCAAATGTTTTATTATTTATTTTTAATAATAGAGTTCTATCCGCAGTTTATGATTTTAAATTAAAGTTAATCTAACATTTCGCATTATTTATTGTTATGAAAACTACCTGAACGTAATATTAAAATTTAAAAATCTAGTAACATATTCTTTTCGTGTATATTTTTTATATATTATTGAACTGATCAATAGCTCTTATAAATCCTTTTCATAAATCTGAAACAAGATTAATAAAATTTCCATTTTTGAATGTAAAACAATTTTTGAATTATTATATTTGAAGATTTCATGCATTATAATTAAAATATTAAAAATTCTAGCTATGTTTTAGTATATGTTTAAACTATTCATCATAAAATGTATTTTCTAAGATATTTGTTAAAACTAGTCACTGTTTAGGTGATTTCATCTCTCAATAATTTATGGTACACTATGATATTTCAGAAATTATGTGATAGATAATGAACTTATTTTCTCAAAAATTTTATGGAATAAATGTTGGCTTTCTGTTGCTGGTGAATTAATATGGTTTAATTAAATGATATCAAAATTTTTCCAACAATATTTTATTTCAAATAGAAAAAGAGTTTTTCTATATTATTAATTTGTGTTTGTGTTTAATTTAAATTTTTTCAGTTTGTTTAACATTTCATGTAATTTCCTTTATGTTTCTGTATATATTATCATTTTTTCACCGTATTTCTGAATATTAATTCTTGTTTGATGGTACAAGGCTTAAACAAGGAAGAGTATTTGGATATTAGTAGTGCTTTTAAACTGTGAAAGTTCTCACACCCATAATTTTTAGAAAAATATTTTATTTATATTTTATTATAATTGCTCCTAGAATTTGGATACATTTTGTTTTTTGCTTTACTTGCACTAAAAACCATACAATTTTACATTTATCTAAGTAATTTGTGTCTGGTTAATTTTTTTATAAATATTCGTAAATACAATATAATCTCAAAATTATATTAAATTTCAAAATGTTCCCATTAATTTTGTCTAGATTTTTATTTAATAAAAATTTTATATATATATATATATATATATATATATATATATATATATACACATATATATATATATATATATATATATATATATATATATATATATATATATATATATATATATATATATATATATATATATATATATATATATATATATATATATATATATATATATATATATATATATATATATATATATATATATATATATAAGCCAAAATTATTTAATTATTCAAAATCTAGCCCTTTCTGTAAATTACTCCAATAAACTTGTATATTATCCTAATGTTTCACAAAATGACAATGAATACAAAATGTTTGAAAAATAAAGCTCTATTTTTAAGTTTTTTCATGTAAATTTGTATAGTATAAATGTATGATTATGTATTCAGATCGAACTTTAATAAATAATATAGTAAACTATTAGTAAAGTTGGAAAATATTACTTATATATTTGTAAATTTACGTTGCATTTCCTTCACATTGGAATATTTTTCACACTTCACCAAATGGATACTATACAACAAATTACAATGCAAGAATTTTTTATTTCTTGTAATAAGCAATCTAACGCTTTTTTAAAGAATTTTAAAATCTACATCTGAAAATATTTTTCGGATGGGCTTGTAATAGATATTGGATTGTATCTACGTATAGAAAATGAGAAAACAGAATTCACATGCAAGGAAAACCAAAATATCAAAACCCAACTACAGTTGTTAAACCCAAATACAGTAGATGGGATTAGAAACTAGGACTTTATATTTGAGAAAAATTATCATATTATTGGCCCAAATCATACTATTAATAAAAGAACTTATCGTTACGATTATTCTTGATAGGTTTAGAAAGGAACTTAAATAATTGCTATAAACGCGTCTTTTCTAGCATTCCTAAAAAATTCCTGCATTCTGTTGAAGTTAAATTTTATATAAAAGGATTAAAAGGGTAAATTTTATAATTTACGGTGTTTAATTTTTATTAATTAATTTTGAGCAACATTGAAAAGCAGTTGCTAAAATTCATTAAAGTGAATAATGATGTAAAACCATGCATATTACAGAAACAACATTCGTCAACTAAAATTTATAAATTAACAAACGAACGTCGAATATTTATAGATCGTCATATCAAAACAATCGATCGCAAAAGGAAATTTCCAAACTGAAATTTTTCCAGTTACAATATTTTCAGATAAAATAATTTTTTTTAATTTTTTATATATTCTACCATTTTTAATTTAAATACGTTGCATGTTGTTATTAATTTTATATAATTTTCTAAACACCGAATAAATTTCCCACATTTGGTAAAAATGTGTGTATACACGTATCTAATTTTTTACTCTAACTACTTCATGGTTAAACAAATGTTTATAATACGTATATTATTTATGAATTTTTTATATAAATGATAATATGCATTTTTTATAAGTACACAGGGAATGTAAGTGTCTATCAAACCAAAAAGAAACAATTTTAAAAATTAAAACACAGCTAAATTAAGTTAATAATGCAGTCTTAAAACTTTTTGCTTAATTCTCTGAATTATCAATGTCAAATTTTCAAATATTCTGAAATATAGCTTATATGTCCGAAAAGAATCCTCAAATATTTCCTAAAATGAACGGGAACAAATTAAAATATTCTATCAAGAATGGAGCCAATCATGTATTCGCAAACAACAGAATAATTTTTAGTAAATTCTGAGACGCATTCTCTCATTTTATCACTGATGTCCAATTGGGAACCTGAAGAGGTTCTTTGTGCCGAAGAACTTGTTTGCATGCCAATCAGACTGTAATTGGAACTCGACATTTCCCAACAAATTCTCATTGGAGGAGAACATTTAGCCCTTAGAGACATAAAAGGATACGCCTAGACACTAAATACTAAAAAATGAACGGAAATATTTTTAATTAGAAATAGTGAATTTATCAAAATTGTTTTTCTCAATATCCAAAATATTCAAGATAAGAAAAACATATGTAAATGACCTACATTAACTGACCTAAATCTATTTCTTTTATTCTGTTGTGACGTCTTGCTTTCTTATAAGTTTATTTCTCAGCTCTCTTTCTACTTTCGACATACTATTGTACCAGTAATGTATGTCGAATACAGATCAAAAGAGTAAACGTGTTCTCATTTTGTATTAAATGTTTACTGTGCATCGATTGTTTTGTGACTTGATTAATAATTGTGTCTGGGTTAATGTATAAGCTATTAATGTTTTTGTTTTTGCAGCAAAACAGAAGTTAAAAAATATTGACTTATTTTAATGACTCCCCCAAGTAATTCCCTATAAAAATTTCCATCGCTATAACAACTACTCTATACATCAGACATACTATACACATTGTACAGATTGGAGACTTTGTCGAAATAGTTATTCAGGCTGTTGAAGAAATTTACTACCTTTTTCTAAGCTGTAGACATTTATTATATAACAGATAAATAAAATTTCCCATCATGAATAGGAGTTCCATATGAGATTCATTTCAGATTTCCTCATTAGGTGTTCATAAATAATTTTGATAAAATGGATCTATATTTTGATTGCTAAGAACAGGATGGAACCGCATTCTTTGCAATTAAATAAATTATTGATAAAGTAATAAACAATAAAATTGGGAATATAGCAGAATATATTATATTAAAAAAATCATCACATATAAAATGATAGTACATACGCTTATTATAATTTTCTTCATTTTTAATTGCTCACAATCCACTTAATTTTATAAAAGTCGGAATAGAAATGAGAAAATTTCTTTATTATATACATATATATATATATATATATATATATATATATATATATATATATATATAATATTTATATATATATATATATACATATATATATATATATATATTGGAGGGTCCCTGGTGCGAATACCGATTCAGGCATGGATGTTACTTTCTTTCTCTGTCCTGTCTTCTGTGATGATGTATGAATCTGTGGCCCAACCTTATAAACGGGTTTGTGGTGGTAAGGCGCAGACAACGCTACTCGCCTCCATGACTTGGTTCACAGGTGCCCACTGGGTAACGACAAATGAATAGTAAGTACAGGCATTGTTGTGGCATAGGGTGCGTAACCCAAGTGCCCACCGTTGGATATATAAGATAGATAGATATATCTTCCTTAAATATTTTATCAAACCATAGGGTATGTGAATGTACGTGACTAAATTTTAATGGACATTTTATTTTTGAGTAGAAAAAATAATCTGTATTCACAAAATGTTGATGGTTCACTTTCAGAAGTATATGTTTTTCAATGTTTTTTGCTTGAAATCAGTATAAAAGAATGTTTGTTAAAACTGGAAACTCTTATTCATATGTTTTTATTATTATTTTTTAATATAAATTAAATACCAAATTATTATTTTTGAATGCATGAAAAATAGGATGATTTATTATATATTGCACATTGGCTTAAATGCTAACATAAAAATTAATTAAATAAAATTATAGATTAGAAATACTAGGTGCCTTATTATTTTTTGCTTTATTTACAGGTTTAATGTAAGGATATTCAAGGGAGTGATAATTTTGATTTTTAATTAACTTATAATTATTTGTATAGAACATATAAGTATAAGAAAAGTTTAAATTCCCTGCATCTATATATTTTTATTTTATAAATTTACTATAAGAAATAAAAGTCGTTATAAAATTTGCAGTACAATATCAAATATATTGTGTTAAAAAAATTAATATAATGAAACTCTCAGTATTTCTTTTAACATATATAGTTTAATTATGTGGACATCAAAAGAGAAAAAAGTACACATTTTAGTAAATGAAAGGCATAATACCTAATGCAAAAAAATTCAATAATAGAATTATAAATATAATTTGAAAAGGGAAACAAAGTAAAACAATTGCTCAAAATACTAAAAAAGAATTCAAAAATACCTAATACGAAATTGAGAATAAATATCCCATTGGGAAACTTTCATGATTTACATTTCTATAACCAATTTTGTATAAATTATTCATTGGCCTTCACTTATTTCTTGATTAGATAATTTTTAAATCTGTCTATTCAAAATGCTGTAATTATTAGGATTTTACTGCTAATGCTCTTATACGTACTCAATGAGATTATGGTTAAACTCAAGTGGTAATTATCAAGATAATACGTATTTTCTCTTGGACATTTAATCAAATAATGATTTTTTTTAAATTTTGTTATTTAATACAAATGGAATGAAGTGTTCATGCGTACAAGCACTACAATCTAAGGATTAAATGCGTTCCTCTAGAATCCACTGAAAAATATCAATTTCAAATTATAGTCAGATTCGTATGAAAATAATTTCTTTTGCATCAATAACCTCCAGAAAATTTTCCCAATTAGACAACAGTAATAAAATCTGAGAAAGTGACTCACTTATTTCATCGAAACTAAATGGACATTGTGGATACTTAGTTAAATTATATGAACGATCGAATATTCCAATTCGCAATCTTTATTTTAGGAGAAACTTGAAGATGTTTTCGAAGATTTAAAGAATATTTGAAAGTTTAATATCGTAGATTAGAAAGGTAACACAACCAAGGTGGTTAGTCCGATTTCGTGGCTCAAGTGACACAGAAAGGATAAGCAGCTCCAAACTCATAAATGACATAATCAAGAAAAAAATCAGTATTTCAGATATGATTGCGGTTACAGGTACGAAAGAGTGAATAGAATTTTTTCCCACACATTCTTGATGAAAGTACATTTATGTCTAATTAAAGACTTCAGTGAAAATACAAATCAAATGCCTTTTCTTCCAATTTTTCCTGTTATAAATTATTTTTGGTAAACTGTTATAGTTGTGTCTATATTAAATTTAAAATATTCATTGTAGTATTTGCACTTCATTTTATAGTTTTCCCTATTCATATTATAACTTTTTTAACTTTGAATTATTAATCATGTTAGGTGAGAATGTTTAATAAAATTATTTTGAATAAAACTGTTTTTCTGCAATTTTGCCAATAAGAAATATTTTTGCATATTATATTAACAAGAATTAAATTTATAACATATCAAAAATATAACTATTTGGTTTGGAAAAAGTTCGCTGCGTTTTTACCAAAGATTTTTATTTAAACAAAAAACAATAATTACGTCAATAAGTTAATCAAGTATATATTCGCCGTTGCTGTTTACAACTTCTTCCCACCTCTCGACCCATTTGTGGATGCCGTTCCACCAAAAATCACCTGGTCTGGTACCAAAGCAGTTGTGAGCCATTTTAAGGACCTCTTGGTGCATTGGGAAATGCTCGAAAAGAATGCCACCAGTGGCAGTTTTTAAGAAACTCTTTGTTATCGAAGGTAACGTCCTTTATTTGGTTTGACAAGGAGCGGAAAAGATGGTAATCGGTCGGTGCAAGGTCCGGAGAATACGGCGGATGCTGTAAAGGACCTCCCATTCGAGCTCTTGGAGTGCACCTTTGACGACTTGTTTTACATGGAGCCTGGCATTGTCGTGAAGGAGTACGGCTTGACCATGTCGATTAAGGTTTTCAGTCGAATAGCCTCATTCACGCTGTGTAGTTGGGCAATGTAGAGCTCCTTGTTAAAAGTGGTATTCTTTTCGAGAACTCCCAATGCACCAAGTGGTCCTTAAAAATGGCTCAATAACTTCTTTGACACCAGACCAGGCGATTTTTGGCGGAGCGGCATCAACACATTGGTCGAGAGGTGGGAAGAGTTTCGTATAGGTCAGCAACGGCGAATATATAATTGATTAACTTATTGATATAATTATTTTTTGTTTAAATAAAAGTCCGTGGTAAAAATGCTACGAACTTGTATCCCAACCTAATAGAATGAAGGCAGAGGATAAATAAATAGGAATTTCAGCAGTCCATTTTAAATTATCCCCCTGATGCATATTGCTAATTTTAAAATTTAACATCAAATGGAGAATTTCAGACATTTCTTTATTTTTAAATCACTGCATAGTTTAATTCACAGTATGTTTTTAAAATTTACATTATATTTTTACACTTCAAAATTAATTTCCCTATGTTAATTTTCTTATTAATGTAAATTTAGATAGCAATATCTTTGTGTGTGTTTGATTGCTAAACTTACACATGCTATAAATTTTGCTTAATTTCGAGAAAATTCATTTATAAATCTGAAATTTTTTTCCAATGGTAAACAGTTACAACTGTAACAGAGTCTATTAATCTATTGTTCCCTAATACCAAGGAATCGGACAAACACATCGACCTCTTAGCCGCCGAGGCGTTGACCCGGGTGCACCACAAGGGGTGGGCCACCATCACACCCTCACACATGCTGATCCGTTTATAGGGTAGGAATCATTCATACTTCATTCACAAACACAAGGAAAGGACAAAGACAGGATAGAGAGAGAGAGAAAGTAGATACATTCCTGAACCGGGATTCGAACCCAGGACCTTCCTATCCGTAGTCAGGCACGCTGACCACTAGACAATTTGGCCGGTTGAATCTGAAAATAATATTTTATTAGCATAATAGCAATCTCATAGATATTCTTAATTCATATAATGCAATGGAGAATTGTTTTTAACAATTTAGGAACGTTTTCCGCTTTTTAACCAAGTCGTCACATTTCTCGCTCTTTTGCATTAATTATATAAATTTATTATTTATTTAAATTATTATATTTTATAGTTTATAAAAGATAGAAATTAGCTAAATTTCATTTCAATTATATATTTACAATAACACAATAGCAAACTCATGGATCTTCTTAATTCATCTAATGCAAATGAGAATTGTTTTTAACGGTTTAGCAATGTTTTCCGCTCTGGAAACAAATAATCACATTTCTCATATTTTTGGCATTAATTATATAAATTTATTATTTTTGTTATTTAAATTATTACATTTTATAATTTATAAAAGACAGTAATTAGCTAAATTTCATGTCAATTATATATTTATAATTAATATATAAAATAAATATGTAATTTGAAAAGATCTAATATTTCTTTGTGATATTTCCTTGTATTTAAAGCGACCGATGCTGCCCAATTTGTTTAGTCGTCAGCGTGCCTGATTGGGAATAGGGATGTTTTGGGTTCGAATAGCGGTTCGGGCATGTGAATGGTTGCGTACCTTATAAACGGGAACCTATGGCATGTGTGTGAACTGAGGAAATCGGACTCCACCCCAAAATATGGTTCAGTTGGAAAAGTGAAGCATTGCACCCCATAATGCCAACCTAGCTGGCACACAACAACGAAAACAAAGGGACAGATCGAATAATTATTTTGAAATAAAATTACCCCCATATTTTAAGTATTTTTTTCATTGCTTTTTTTACAAGTTTCAAATATCTAATGAATAGTTTTATGTACTAAACTTGAAAAGTTTGCCAATAGATCTTCAGGGATGAAAACGAGTTCTTTTACCTGAAATACTTTTCTGCAAAAAAAAAAGTGCATCAATAGCAGTAAAAATAAAGAAGATCAGCAAAAATTCTCCGGAATTTCCTGTTAAAGAATAACGAAAGACCTCGATGTCGAGTCTCCTTCCAGAAAAAATACCTCAAGAATAGAAAAGAATAGCAGAGAAGGAATAAAACGAGATCAAAGTGTAAAAATGTAATTCAAAAATCTAACAAAAGTAACGAAACTCAATTTTGGACAATAACTACTTTATAAAAAATAAATGAAACTTTTAAACTTAGTAATGCTTCACTTGAAATAGGTTTTAAAAAGGGAAGATGAATTGGCTGTAAAGTACTTTTATCATTTTGTTTAAAGTTTTCCGTAAGATACTTCCTCTTCGATTAAATGATTTTCGATACAATTACCGTGTTTTGGGGAGAAATATTCACTGTACGCAAAGATTAATAAATTAATAATGCCTATAAAATCCTTTCGTTAATTTTTCACTCACATCGAATAAGGTAATATATATTTGTTAAAGAATTTCATTTATTTATTTGTGTCACTTATGGATACAGTCGGACAAAATTTGAAAAGGTATATTCCTATTTCTTTAATATGATAATTTTTTATTAAAAATTTAAATTTTTTTGTAAATTAAAATTTTTTTACTTTGTTTTGTAATTCAAGATGTAGATATATATGTAGATATTTAAAATTATTCATCACAATTATATTTTCGTCAAATATTTTGTTGCAAAACTCTAAAATGTTTTAAAATTAGTTTAATTGATAAAAATCATCAATGGTCATTCATATTTGCTTTAAAGGTTGAATTTTCAGAGTCAATATAATATCAATCTGTTCTTGAGATATTATATATTTCGAGAACTTCACTACTACTGCAGTTACCAAATATTTAGATGTAATCATAGAATTCAAGCAAATAATCTTGATTGAATCACTAAATCAAAATTTTACTACACATGGAATAACAGCAAGTATTTTATTTGTGGCTATTAATAAAAAATTCAACAATAACATTTATTTACTTTAAGCTAAAATTATAAACAAACAGCAAAACGTGAAATAATTATTCATAAAATTTTTATCTCATAAATGTGTGAATTTATATCAAATTTATAATGATTAGAAAAAATCTATAAATTTCTAATTTTTTATATGAAAGTATCTTTACAATATTTTTTATATAAGAATGAGATAAACAAAACATTCTCATATTGAATATGCTGAATGCAATTTTATTGCGGTAGTCCATGTGTATGTTAAAACATTTCATAAGTTAAACATTTGCAATGAAATTTTTGAAACTTACTTTACGAAAATAAATATAAAAAGTAAAATAAACATTATTTATCTAATCTATCTTTCTAAAATTAATCAAACCATTCAGTATAAAACATTTCATTTGATAGTACAGATGTGACTACCGATTTAATAAATGATGTTTGTACATATTTCAGATCGATTCTTTATACTTCAGCGACTGCCAATTATCCCACATTTAAAGGAAATGCATAATTAGACTCCAATTTCTTGAAAGTTTCCCAAAATGAAAATTGGTGATTTTGAAGATGAGGGAAATTAATGCGTCTTAATAACACCTACTTTAATTGCCGTAAGCAAGGATTTAATTTTCAATGGACTAAAAGTTTCACGGGATGACCACCTTAAACTATGAAAGGAAACTATAATTAGAGCCTCAAAGTCATGTTTCAATTTCTGTCATATAAATTACCCTTTGATATTGTGATTCAAATTGAAACCTAAGCGTTTCATTTTATAATGCTTTAAAAGAAAAATTATTATCAATTTGAAACAAAAATCAATAATTTTTTCGAATTTTTATTATAAATTCTTATGTGTTAGGAATTATTTCTTAATACAATACATTAAAGTATTGTATTAAAAAATAATTCCTATTTTTAATAAATGCATTTATAATCATTTTGCCCATTAAATTATTTATGTGAGTTGTTTTAAATGTTTAAGCTTATGTTGAATAATTTTGTTTTGTGTTTTTATTGTTACAAATTTATAAATAATTATTATATATGTCTTAAAATATCTCAGACAGATCAGAAATACTCACATTTTGGGCAAAAATTGCGGTATTTAGACGTGTTATACGTTAAAAGCAGGTTTTCTATTGATTTGGTGACTTGGCGAAAGTTGGCGAGATTTTTGGCGACTTGGCGAGAAATAGATACTTCTGGAAACATCCATCACCTAAGCTCCAGGACCAATATTTAGCGAGATAGCCTAGAAGCTTCCAGAACCTTGGCGAAATTGGTAGATTTCCCCTCCAAGACAGGTATAAATACCGCAGCTCGACATAGAAGAAGTTTAGTTTTGTGAAGACAGTCAGCGAGTGAAGACGATTAGTCATGACTGCTAGTTTAGAGAAGCTGTTCTCTGTCTGAGGTATTTGAGACCTGTGATTAGAAGCTGTTACTTATCGTATCCGACAAATTGTAGCTGTATAATTGTGATTGTTATAGCTGCTATTTCTAGAGAAATTTTTACGAATAAAAGTCTTGTGCTCATTGAGTTGCTGCTTTCTTCAACTTTCAATCCACACGAACCCCGAAGCTCGTTACATTATGAAATATTGGAAAGTTAAAACTTTGCAAACTTGAGTTTGTAGATGCATTTTTCAGAATATTATCCTTTGATGTCCGCCCCTTCTCTCTGTTGTATGATTAATGATATTTAATTGTAATACTTCAGTATTTCAATTTTCTTCAAGTCTAGTTTTTTTTAATCACTTCTCAATAAAGGATAGTTTAATTTTTCATTCATTCGAAAAATCCCCGTTTATTTTTTGGAACATAGATTCCACACTTTTTTCGAAAGATTATTCAGATATCAGAATTGAGAAAATACTTCACGTATGCGATAGAGTAAAATAAGAGGGCTTTATGACGATTTTTCTTTTGTTTTTTATCCTTCTGAAAGTGATATAAATCATAAATAAATACTTTTGTTGCAATTCATTTCAAATAATAATTGAACACATAACAAGAAGTAAGAGATATCATATTTTTAAAATAATCATAATTACCGACTAATTTGAAAATGCAACAAAAATTCATATATTCCCACCAGTTTAGTTGTTCACAGTGCATTAATACTTCTTACTTGCTTTCTTAAGTAGAGTGCGAGATTTTCGCGAAGCAATTTCTCCAAATTGATTAAAAAATATTAAGTTTACATTTGACAGGAAATAGGGCACTTTTTCAGAAATCCATAAATTTGTACTATAACTTCTCTTCATCACTTTTTTTTCGATGATATTAAATTGTTTTAACTATAATTAAGACATCATTATTTTCCTCAAATCTGACAATTTTGTGGAATATTTCTTATTGGTTTAAATTACGTATGATGATAATAAACAGATTGCGCATAAAATCTACGAGATAGCAAAGAAATTGGAATATTTTCTTGAGATCATTTTACTAAAATAATGTGAATATTGATTTTCTAATAAAACAAATCTCGAACAACAATACAGCCAAGGAAAACAGCAAAAAAACAGAATCTTAGACAATTCGCAAGAGATATTGGAACACTGTTTTGTAAAACTGCTGCAGATTTCAGTTTTGCGAAGTAAGCATCAACAAAAGTCAGTATGTAAGTTGTTCAGCTAATCATTGTTGATGTAGGTTTTCAGAAACGAAGGTCTAAATATGTTCGGTTGTTGGATGCATTACACAAAGCTACAAAAATGACCTGGATACATCAATCCTATCGTTAGACTGTCAATAAATGAAAGAACAGAATCTTAGACAATTCGCAAGAGATATTGGAACACTGTTTTGTAAAACTGCTGCAGATTTCAGTTTTGCGAAGTAAGCATCAACAAAAGTCAGTATGTAAGTTGTTCAGCTAATCATTGTTGATATAGGTTTTCAGAAACGAAGGTCTAAATATGTTCGGTTGTTGGATGCATTACACAAAGCTACAAAAATCACCTGGATACATCCATCCCATCGTTAGACTGTCGATAACGGGAAGTATATAGCACGGGTTGACGAATCTCGTTTTCTATCGTATTATCCTGATGAACTGGTTGGCTATGAAGACAATCTCAAGAATCTGTATATTCGACATTTGAGCAGAAAATATTCAAACTAGTGAAAGACATTTAAAGGTGTTTACCATAAGCAGCTGTAGTGATATGGGGACTTTTAATATAACAAAATAATATGATAAGAGATATATCTGCAAGCAGTCTCGCTGATCATCTACACCCGATCAAATTTAGTTATCATTCCGACAGTCTTGGACAGTTCCAGCCAAACAATGCGATACTCTTTATACTGACAGTTATCATCAAGATGCTCCAGTATTGTTCTAATGATTTTTAGACACATACATTGTTATATAATTATAAATGTATAAACATATCTGAGATTTCTTATTCAATGTATTATGCAGAAAAATTCTCCATCACTTACAAAATTCATATTACAAATTTTTCTACGTACTTTCAAAACTTCATCCAGCGCAATCCTCTTTGTGTCGCTCACTTCTGCGTACTCATGACAGTTTTACACTGTAACAGATTAATACAATCATTTCACTCTAGGCCTTAAGTGTACAACTATGATAAAAGTTTTTGATCAACAAATTATTTAATTAATTGTAACTTGATTAAGCAAAAATATTTATATTGATAACTTTAATTATAATTATTTTCATTTCATTCCCATGAAAAATATATACGTGAGGTTTATAATATATATTACAATAAATTTATTAAATATCAGAACTTTATTATTGTTTGTATTCTGATTGATTCACTTAATAGAAATTTTAATCACAATAAATTTTCATCTTAGTGAAATATTTTAAAAGCATGATTAATTTATTCACGTGCAGAGTACAGTCATTGCAGAGTGAAATATAGAAACAACCTATTCTTAAAAGCATTGAGATTTATTTTGTCACATCTCTAGGCTATAATGAATATAGTGATAATTAATAGTAATACCAGTAGATGCACATAATATTGATAAACACTCATAGCACTCTCATATTAAATAAAATTAGACTTACTGAAAGTTGCATATATCATTTAAAAAAAATAATTTAGCTGTGTAAAGGAAAGTCATTATTCCTTCCCAATTAACATCTTAATTAGTTATGCATGCATTAAAAATTTACTAATACATTTAAAATAATGTTTTTCATGAAAGCTGGTTTTTTATAACCATGCTCAAATATAAGCAAGGTTTTAAAGTATTTCTCCTTTTGTTTAATTGGAATGTCTGTAAATTTCTCTGGAAATATAGCTATAAATTACTTTACTTTCATTAAAATAAGCAAGCATATTTTTGACGTCACTAAATTTAAAAAACAACTATGAAATGTGTTTGTTACTCATGATTTATCATAAAGGGGGGGAGTAATGTGAAACAATAATTTAGAAGTAGACATTCAGAAATATTGCTGGTAACTAAGTCTTATATTCTAAATTAATTTTAAGAAAAGTTTCTATAAAATTCCAAATTACTATAAAATGACTTCCTACTATTCAAAATGAAATTATGTAGAACTTTTTATTTTGAAATGTTACAAAATTCCTCTCCTATGATATAGAAAATATCTCCAAAATCTATATTTTTGTAAATATCCAAAAAATTTTAAATACATTTATGAGAGCAATAAAATTGAATTATTTGATTAAAATATTTAAAATATGCTTTCATAAAATACTAACTTTAATAGGAAAACTCTTAATAAGGTTTAATAAAGTTCTGTGAAATGAAAAGTTCAATTACTTTCGTTATATATATATATATATATATATATATATATATATATATATATATATATATATAAATTTTTGTAAAGAAGTATCGACAGCTTGTTACAAATTATTTCGTTTAACAGAATAAAATAATCTAGATTAACTAATATAACACAATTAGTCTTCTATTTATACAAATTGAGTTTTATTTGTTAAACAATAGAATATTAATAAAAGATTTATACTCCATAATAATTTTCTTACTTATATTTAAAACATTTAATAATTCACAATTAACTTTCCCTCAATTGTAAAAATTCTTCACATTTAAAACAAATTAGAAGGAATTTTCTATTTTATACATTACTATACTTCATATATATAATATTTGAATTTTCCCAGCTTTTCTATCAAAAATATCATAAGTAAGATAAGAAAATGACCATTTCTTAACTTTTTTTTACTTTCTTTGTTGTTGTTCTCGTGTGCCAGCTAGGCTGGCAAATTGGGGTGCACTGCTTCACTTTTCCAATTGAATAGAATTTGATGTGGAGTCCGACTTCTTCAGTACACACACACATGCCATAGGGACCCGTTTATAGGGTAGGCAACCATTCACACATAAGAAAAGGACAAAGACTGGCGACCCGTTTATAGGGTAGGCAACCATTCACACCTCATTCACACACAAGAAAAGGACAAAGACTGGATAGGGAGAAAGAAAGTACATCTATGCCTGAGCCGGGATTCGAACCCAGAATCATCTCCTTATCCGTAGACAAGCACACTGACCACTAGACAAGTTGACCGGCATTTTCTTTCTTTAATGATATAGAACACAAGCTTGACATTTACAATGAAAACTTTGACTCTTTTATTCAATTAAAAATACTTGAGCTTTAAATATTTTTATTTAATAAAACTCTTTTTAAGGAATTTCTTATTCCCATTAGCAAAAATGTTCTGTACTGAATACAAAAATCATTAAAAATTTTGGTCAAAGCTGGTGTTGCTGAAGACGGTGTGCCTTCGGTACCTCTCACATTTCAGGAGATTCACTCTAAGATTAAACTCGAGAGTAAAATCATTTGAATTGTCCCTTCTGAGCATTATTGGTACGGCTGCGCGCGTTCAGGTTCTTCCCTGGCTACTGGTCTTACTAGACAAGAACAAACGGTTATTGTCCATTTCACAAGTAGCCATCTTAGTAACTAGATAGGGTACGAAGAAATTCGAAATTTGCTCCAATTGCTTAAATGAACAGGTGTCTCTTGGTCATATTCCTCCGTGGCTTGATCTCTCCTGTAGAGATCTCATGAAGAATCCACTTATGATGCTGGACTTTTTAAAGATGTACGCGCTCATAGGCCTGGTCTACCACTGCTGACCTCGGGGGCATGCAACAACAAACTGTTGTTGTTGTTGCTGTCGGTGACAAGTGCAAAAAGAAAAGAAAAAGAAAAGGTAAAAAAAAATACAATTCATATGGGACCAAAGTCATAGTGCACTGCCCTGGCCACTTCTTCAGCTTGTCATAAATGTGCTTACCATTGTCTTTTGGTTCGCGCAAGGATTAAACTAAATTGCTAATTATTACAATTTTAATTCACGTTTACTTAGTTATAATAATAAAAGTGCATAATTCAATTAATTTAAACTGCAGTTAAAGCAATTGAGTTCAATTGGTTTTCATTGCGAATAAGAAGTACGGAAAGAGTAACAAAACAGGGGAAAATATCCAACAGAAGATGTGAGACACAAGAAACAGGACTTTATCCGTAAACACTGAACAGCTGACTGAAACTTACTTCTGAACTTTAGACTTAAATTCTGGACTAATTGAGCATTATGCTCAGTAGTAGATAAATAACAGAAGCAAAATTCGGTTAAGTGATAATAAAATAACATCTCTAATGTCATCAATTAATAAGTTTTAGCATATGTTGATTTAACGCAAAAAATCATCTTTTACTCACAGTGACTAATTTATAATTGGAACGTTCGTATTAAAATCGAGTTTTATTCATTTTGCATGCATCCATATCGGTAGGAAAGGAAATTATCTCTGAATAAACGTTGGCAGAAGACATTTTCAGTTTGCAGCAATGTACACTTTATTTCTTTACTACATCACAGTGTGTGAGTGTATATCAAATCTTTTTTATCTTTGTGAACAGCGATAATCTAAGCAACACGTCTAAATACAGAGTCAATAAGAATACGGACGACATCTTGAGGAATGGCTCTCCATTCCATGTCAAACATTTGCCAAAGTGCTTCTTTTAAAGGTGGCAATGGCACTGTCATTGTTTGCCTTTAGCGTCTAATCATATCCCATACGAGTTCGTTCAGTGAAAAATCTGGGGAGCACGGTGGCCAGGGAAATAGATGTACTACTTGCAGGGCTGACGCGACCAATGTATGGTCAGGTCCTGATGACAAAGGACATTCTACGCTGTAGGGTCAATAGCTAATTTCTTAATAGATGTCATGAGCGCTGGACACTATAAACCAATGGATATGGCAGTGACGAATAGCTCAGCCACATCAAGAAACAAAGCACAGTACATTCAATCTGCAACGCATCATCTAGTGTCTGCGCGTACCATTCGATGCCGTTTAAAGTAGAGTTCTTTCTTCGCAAGACGTTCATTGCTTCGTCTACCTTTGATGCAGAGCTATATTCGTCTATACCGTCAATAGTGCAATGAAAGAAGGATATGGACAGCTGAATGGAATGAAAATGTGTTTGCTTACGAGTTGGGCTTCTGACTGCAATACCACGATGGTCGCATTCGAGTCTGGAGACACCATGGAAAGAGGATGTTCAATAGCTGCGTTATGCACCACTACACTGGTCCTGAACAGGGTATTAAGGTATGGGTGGTATTGGATATCCCTTTAGCTCTCATCTATTACGCATTTCCAGTATTTTAGACAGAGCTATATCTCCGATGTTTTCTAGCTGGTTGTCCTTCCATATCTTCATGGCTTGTCCACAGCCTTATTTCAACAGGATAATGCGTGAACACACGTGGTATGCATTATCCAAGGGTTCTTCGTCAATCGCCAGATTGAATTGCTTCCCTAATCAGCTTGCTCTCTGGATCTTTCAATGATATAAGACACGTTGTCCATGGTTTCTCAACGACTGAACCAGTTTACATCTCCATGTATATGCCACATAAGATCACTTTGGCAACGTGTGGAAGGTGCTTGGTCTCCTGTAGACCAAGAACACATCCAAAATATCTTTGAATCTACGCCGAGGCGTGTAGCAGCGGTGATCTGCAACAATGGCGACTACTCTGGTTACTGATTTTGGCAGGAGCCACACTTCGTAGAAGTGTATAAATTTAAATAATTTGATACTTGGTCAACCTTTTATCTACAAAATAAATTTTGTTGCCATATCTCTTATCTTTCTTGGTGTTGTAATTCGAATGGCCAGCAAGGAATCTTAACCTACCTGCGATATGGTCTTGAAAGTATAGAATTTTAATAAGTGCGTAATAATTGTTATTTAAATTTGAAGTCTGCTCTATAAACAAAGGCCACAGTTATATATATACATACATTTATATATATATATATATATATATATATATATATATATATATATATATATATATATATATATATATATATATATATATATATATATATATATATATATATATATATATATATAGTAGCAATTTTAAGAATACATTGACAATCAAAAAAAGTTTCGATAAAATTAGATTTTTGTTTTTTCAATTAATTTTACAGTTTAACATCAACCTTGCTGCATAAAAAAAGATACTTGAAAAGAATTTTAAATGTGCATGGAATTTTTATCTTCTGAATAAAAGAAACAATTTGCACTTTATGACATAAATCAAGTATGAATTACGGAATTTAATTTTCTATTAAACAAAAAAGATAGTGTAAATTTCTGACCTAAAAGGTGTTTTTAAGTATATGCTGCGTTTGTGAAGTTTTTACTTTGTGATTCGTTTAAATATAAAATAATACCAATAATTTTAATGATTCCAAATTTGTTCTTTAATAATTGCTTCGTATCTAAACAACAGTTTGATATTTTACAACACTTTGATTTTTGTTAGTAAGGAATTTCAGATTTTCTGGTGAGTATTAAATAGGTGTGCTTAGAAACTTCATGTTTTAACAGATTCTAGATTTTCTCTATTACGGGCCTCAGAATTACGGGCATATTAGGAGCATTTCGGTCTATGTTTACAGATAGGTTACAACAAATTTATTTATATGTGTCTTTATTTCCACCATACTGTTTTTGGTGGAATATATTAAATGTGAGTAAAACATGAAATTTTCATATTTGTTCTAGAAATATAAATAAAACACCACATTGGATCTTTGTTATCACGTAACAGTAAAAAATGATGATGATGCAGCATTTCGGTCTATGTTTACAGATAGGTTACAACAAATTTATTTACTATGAGTCAGGGAAATGATTAGTGCAAACAACAGCAATTATCCTCATGGGTAGAGCGATAACATCTGTATAACTATTTAATATTAGCACAGTGATCATTATTTTTACCTCTTTTGGTATTGCTTCTGGGAAATTTACAGCAATATAGGTCGATTGTGCTTATTGACAATAATAACACCGAATATAAGGATGGTACAAGTCATCTTATCAGAACTTTGTCTTTCATATTACAGTTGGCTGTATACTCCAACTGCTAGACAATGTCCAGTGGTAGGCATTGTCAAAAGCTAAAGTTAACATACTGCATTAGTCCTCATCATACAAAACAGCTGTTTGGTATAATGTTATGAAATATGCATTCCACTCGCCATCTTTACCAATAGCTAGGATTGTTATGCTTGGAGTATCATTTCTTTGCAGCTATCATCTTTAATATCAACATTAAAATGCCATCTTTCAATTAGAAAGTATGTGATTGTGATTGCATGTAATTTTACCTTGCTTAACATTGAAATGCTTTGAATATTTTCCGTAGTTAGAATATACTTGCTAATATATCATTCATTGGAAATATATGTTGAGTTATTGCTTGTAAAAATAAGAACATCATTATTTGTATGTTATCAAATATGTCTACCTATGAAACGAAATTGTGTACAATGATGAATTTATAACAAACAGTGAGACAGGTTGTTTCAATGTTTTTTTTCATTTGCGAATACAAAAATATCTCCCTGTGCACCAAGGAATACCACACAGCGCCCAAATGTACAACAAATATACTACATAACAAATCCAAATAAATCATGAGATGAAAAATAATAATAATAATAAAAGAAGGCATACAGAAAAAAGAGATAATAATAAAAAAGGAGTTAGATAACAGCATGGATAAATTTTTAAAAAAATTCAAAATTTTCTTTCTTTACTAGGTCCACCAACATTGGGGGCCACCTGTTATTTAAGTCTGTACAAAGCTCGTTCCTTTCTTCTGAAACAGATGGGTATTCAAGAAGAATGTGAGAAGGGTTGTCTCACTCCTAGAGTTGCACGCGCACACCTCACTGTTTGACTCAATATTGAAATACTTAAAAATGATGCTCTGAAAATTTTTATAGCATTTTGATGCTGAAATTTATGTGTAACTTAATGTAATCTTATATTAATATTTAACACCTTTCTTTCATTACACTGATTTGTCCCATAAATATATTTTACTAACAATTTTATTATAATCAAAGTAATTAAGAATAAGTTTCCTTCAAATTCTTTGTTTTATTCCAACTTTGCAGTAATTTCCAAAGTTTTTATAGAACGTCACATCTTACAAACAAACTTTCACTTTTAATTTAAAATGACAAGTATTATTAGTGTATATAGAAGTGCTTATTAGTTTATTTATAGGAATAAAAATATTATTATATAAAATTTAAAATAATAACATTTTCATGTGATTCATCTAAATTCAAGTTTACACAAAAGTTTATGGACCTTCTGAATAAGTTCACAAGCAGTCTTTATTTCTAAGCTATTTTTGGTAGATTTATACTTTCTCGCTCCAAAATATTTCAAAAGAAGTACATTTTCATGTTCTGGAATTTTTATGTTAAAAAGAAAACTTTGCTAAAAATACGATATCAAGTCTCTATTCATTTTTTGAACACACATTTATTTAAATTTTTACCATTTTATATTTATTAAAAACAGATTAGTTTTAAAAATAACAAAATATTGATTTTTATTAGAAAATATTATCAGTTAATTTAAATAATTGATTGAGTTACTCAACTTGAGATTTTTTCCAAATTACAAGATGAAGCACAAATATAACATTAGTAACCTTATATCCTTAATTAATTTTAAATAAAAGTTTATTAAAAGAAGCTTGAAGAATGCTTCGAAATAGTTTTGATATATCTTATTATGTGTAAAAAAAAAAAAAGAAATAACGAGTTCCAGAACACATTTCTTTCAAAGATAATAAATAATGCCTACTAGCAATTTGAGGAAAATACAATTGTTATATAATTTTCATTATTTAAATAATTGGATATAAAATGTGAAAATCAAGAAAAATTAAGAATAATCTTATATCTACAAAATTTGGTTAAAATAGTATGCTTCACTTACTAGGCATATTGTATGATAAATAGTACAAGAGAAAAATACAAAATGATTCGCTAATGTAATCAAGAATTTCGTCAAGGGAATATTAAAAATAATTAGTGTTTGAGAATAGGATATGGTTACAGAGAGAGGATAATATAACTGAAAGGAAAGAGAAATAATTTAGAAATTTATAAGGTAATTCTTATACAAAATTTAATTTTTTGATTTAAAAATACCATAGACTTAAAATTAAGGGAGATAGTTCTAACATAAACTAGCACTATAACGAGAAGAATGTACAATTATTTTTTAAAATATACTACTATATTCTAGAATGTGTGTGAAAGCTTTTATTTAAAAAAAGAAACCAATGGAGAAGACAATATTCAGCAGACATTTAACAAGGTGTCATTCAGGATTCAATTATATGTTTATAAAGATGCTTAAATTTATATGTGGAAAGTAGTGTAATGTTTTTATTATGATAAGAAGTCTCTCTACTCTCTTAAACAGTGTCTAATAAGTTTTAATAGCTTTGTGTCTTTTATTAAGACTGATATTATTTAATAACTGTTTGTGTCTGATCGCTGGGGATACAAAGTTCAAAATCTGTTGTTTTCAGACTAGATCAAAAATGCCTCCGATCAGCTATTTTGAAATGCCTAGTCTCTGTTACAGAGTTAGCCGATGAGGACTAGATCAATTATTAGTTATTGATCTAGTCTTCATTGGCTAACTCACTGTCATGGACACCAAAGTGTCAGACCAGCCACACTAAGGGGAGAGAGCTATCTAAAGCTTTGCATTGAGTAAGAAAACATTTCCAGATAAAAACAGAAGTTAGAGTAGACAGTATTGAAGTTTAATTTTCTAGAAAGATAAATATATCTTGCGAAAATAGCTTCTATCAAAGCATTATTTTCTACAACACATAAAAATAGCAAAAACTTCTGCTTAGAATACATTTGTATATTTTTTCAGTAGGAATGATAATTTCTATTATTTGCTTGATAGCAAATCCTAACCCCGATTGCTTATATTTATTTACTGACAAGCTTTGTGATTCTCCCATATGTACTCTGTGCAGACAATATAAAATGCTTGATGTTACTCATCTGGATTCGTGCTCTGAACTTGCGTTTTTTAACTTTAGAGTTTTGAAATATTGGAAGACTAGAGAAATAATGGCGTAATACCCACATTTCTGGGTGTTTGTAATGTTATTGTTGTTGTCGTGTGACAAGTGCAAAAAAGAAAGAAAAAGAAAAGGTAAAACAGACAAGTCATATGGGACCAAAGGCATGGAGGACTGCCCTGGAGACATCTTTAGCATTTTCCGTATAAAGGGTATCATGGCAGCAGTTGCGGTCGATGTTGATGAGGGTCGAGGCAACAGAGATTCAATTGAAGAGATGCCTTGGATGCAGCGGAATTCACGTGCAGTGCCTGCATTCTACGTACGTTCTAGATCCATCGGGCATGATTTTCATACTCCTCAAGTGCCCAGTTCACATTCTTCTGATGGTAGAGGTGATACCAAGATCAGGATTAAGCACCTGTAGGCATCATTTTTTTGTTATTGTAATAATTAAGTAAACAAATATATGGAGTGTCAATACTACGCAATGTAATTTTTCCTGAAGACAAAATTCTCCGTCTTCTTATTAGAGAGATTTGATTTCAGAAGGCTTGCCAAAACCATATTTAAAATAACAAATCAGTAGGCATACTTAACCTAGCAGCATATCCTACAACACGTGAGAATAACAAAACTTTCTGCTAAGAATGCATGTTTTTTTTTTTATATTTTCCCAGAGAATATAACTTTACCTTTAGCTGGATAAAAAGAGTTTCGGATTAAATTCTCTGATAGTGTTGACATTTATATATGAACTGTCAGAGACATAGACTTAAAGGGTTTATTATTCACAAGCACAAATATTTTTTACAAGCCTTGGCTGCCTCAACCACACTCTACCTCCAGAGTCTTCAATCATTAGTGATTCCTCACCCATTCTTGATTTGTAAAGTACTTAGGTCTCCTTCAGTATCCTCCAATCATCTAATAGGTGATCTCTCTTTAGCCTGGAATCCCTCAGGTTTTTAAATGTTAAGATTTTGGGGGGATTATCATCTGGGTTTAAAAGAAAACATGGCCAAACCATCTTAATCTATTACTACGGGTGATTTGCGTAATCTGTGATTGTCTAAAGAGACTGTTAAGTTCAAAATATTATCTTATTCTACCAAAAATATAGTTCTGAGCAGTTACTTCTCAATATATCCAGTGAACATTGTGTATCTTTATTTAGGCTTAAGTAATAGTAATAGTTAGGCTAATAGCCTAGAAATATAACAGGATTTATAAGCGTCTTATAAATTTTTTGTTTAGTTTTGCATCTTAATTGCCTTTTCATCCCAAAGTAACATTTATTCACTATTTTAATCCTGTTGTCAGTTTCTGATTTTACGCTTATTTTTATTTTTAATTATTGTGCCAAGGAAATTAAATTCATTATCTTTTTCAAATGTGTAGCCATTAATGCACATAGGTTTAGAATAATTTTCAATAGAGGGTGAGATTTTCATGAATTTGTTGTTTCCTTCATTAACATTGAGACCCATTTATGTGGTGGAAGATTAAAGTGCTGAAAAAGCCATTAATTTGAATAACAAGCAAGCTAAAGAATCTTTTTGACGTAGGTTTCTTTTTGTTGGAAAAATTTCAGAAAGTTTAGATTTTCTCACTTCACCCAGTTATACAGTTCTTACATTCACTTCACCCAGGCTAGTTTTCTCATTCAGTCTCATTTTTCTTAATTTAATCAGCTTAGAGGGGATTCCAAACTCTGACATTGCTACAAAGATCTTCTTTCTCTCTCTTCTTTTTTTATGATATCGTACCCCGTTTTAATATTATATTTTTTGGCTTTTTTCTAGAATTTATCTTAAGCATGAATTTTGACCAATGGTAGACTTTTAGGTCTTAAATCCATATTAGTAATTATCAATCTCCTTATCAACAAAGGGTAACAGTCCAATAAAAAATTTGTTTGTAAAAAATTTATATGCCATTTTGATGGGAGTAATACTCCTTTCCGTCTCTTCTATAGTTTCTTACCCCTTAAGGTTAAGGTACCAGAAGATTTTAAAATCCCTATTCTAAGCCTATGTAGGCAGTCCAATTTACTCTTGATGACTTCTGTGACATCGTTATCAACCTTGAAGGTCCTTATAATGGAATGTACCTCTACAGATGTTTGAACAGCATGCCTATCTATAGACTTCAACTTTAATCTAATTATATTAAGCCGTTGTAGAATGACGGTAAAATGGGTGTCCTTCATTTTAAAAGCTAATTTTACCATTTTAGTAGTTCACTGGGATCTAGAACATTGAGTCCTTTATCCCCAAATATAATCTTTCTACATGTGTAATGCTTTTAATGCATTACACATGATATTTCAAGGTAATCAAATAGTATGATCAGTACTCGACATATACAGCTGGAGCCACAAACCTTGGTAAATTGATACATCTTGAGAAGCATGTCCAGCAGAGGGAAATGACATATATTTTACTGAGTCTGATGGATCTGAAACCAATCTTTACGATAATTGAAATTCCCAGGCAGCGGGTACATCTTAAGATTCTTGGTAGCAGTGTTATTGGGAGTAGACGTTGAAAAATCTTGGATCTAATTCTTTTGGCTCCTTATCATATATTTTATTAAAAGGGATAAGCAATCACTCAAATTTTCTTATATTCTAGAAAATGTTTGCAGAGGTTAAATAATCTCTGTAAACATTTAATAATACAGTATAAATACAGTTATTTTTATTTATACAGTTAAATTTTATTTATAAATTAATTAAATAACTAATTTATGAATAAAATTTAGTACTGTATTTCATTATCTATATCCATTACTTAAAAATACATTTTATAAATAACGGCAGTTGGAATGCTTTGATTTATTTTATTCAATTGCACTCAAATAGCTTATATTATTTAAATGTACAATCATAAATACATTTTGAAAATGTTTACCTCTTTTCAATTGTTTATGTATTATTTTCCCCATAAATGCGTTCAAGACAATCGATTTTCTTAATTCTATAAATGCAAAATTTAAAGTATAACTGTGTAATAATAAGTGGAAATAAAATCAAAGTAAGCAAAAACACTTATGAAATTCAATATACGAGAGAAATCATCTCAGTTTCTATATTTTCAAATAAGTTTTACATTGAAAAGTAATAGTTATAATAATTTTATTCACGCTGAAAATTAAATATTGGATTAATGAAAAATTTATGCGTTAGTAATTTAATAGAAAATATTTTGTGGGATTACAAAAGCTTCCTCATCAAAATGGGGGAAAATTATATATAGATTTATGTTCTTGAATTCAAAATGTGTTAAATTTTCTTCGGAATCTAACGGAAATGTTTACCTGTATATTGAGAAATTCAGTTTGCTTGATGATGCATTCAATTATAAAGTCTTGTATTATTGATTTTCATTAAAAATGTTTAACATTCAGTGCTTGCTTTTCAGCCTGTAATTAAAAAGTGCATTTCATTTCAATAAAGAACATAATGAATTTTCAACCATTTAATCAGAACATAACCTCGTTATTTAAAACAGTTGTAAGCATTAAGCTATTTGCTAGTATGTTGAGATGTTATAATATATATATATATATATATATATATATATATATATATATATATATATATATATATATATATATATATATATATATATATATATATATATATATATATATATATATATATATATATATATTTCTTTAAATTTAACACGCATTTTGTATATTCCTATATAGTTAAAAATTCTTTGAATATAAGTAATTTCACAATCAAGTTATATTTTTGAGAAATAAATGCTAGTATTTTAAAATTATTATCAAATAAGAGATTCTTAAGAAATATAAATTTAATACAATAAATTATATATATTATACTATTTTTTAATAATAGTATATGAACAATAAAAATCTCGAACATTGAATTAGGGAAATTTCTGAAAAATAATAACCTATAAGCGATAGAAAAGAGATTTTGTAACACTTTTTAACGCATCCATAATAAGATAGAATCAAATAAAACAATTTTGAATAGAATATTGATACAAGGGTTACTCATAAATTTTTTAAATACGCGCAGACGAGAATTTACAAAATAAAAATAACGGTTTAATTTTAAAATACAAACTATTTTAACACAGAAGACGATTCTTTACTGACTTACATCAAATTGTTTAGTGTAGAAGAAATGTTAAACAGAAGAGAAAATGGAGTTGAAGCGAGAACATTTTCGCGCTATGATTTTCTAGGATTTTAAAGCAGGATCAAATCAAGAAGAATGCGTTAATCGGTTGCAGTTAGCTTTTAGTGATGAATCTCCAGCTCGTGCTACTGTATTCAGATTGTTTAGAGAATTTAGAAGAGGTCCCAATTTTCTTCAGGATGAAGAACACACATGAAGGCCGCCGTCGACCGTAATCCAGGATAATGTGTCTGCCACACGAAAAATTTTAATGAATGATAATCGCTGACATCTGTATCAAATGATACAGAAGGAACTTATCATTGGATCCGCAGCCATACACAAAATCATTCATGAAGAATTACATAGGGAAAAAGTAGTTTGCAGTTGGGTTCCCCATAATCTAACTGAGCATCAAAAAGAGGAGCGTGCCAGAATCAGTAAAGAAACTCTTAAATTGGTAAATGATGGTGGTTACCACATTATTTCTAAATTTGTAACAGGTGATGAAACGTACATACCGTTTTTTGACGTTCGACACATTAAGAAAAAAAAGTATGGGTCTTTGAAGATGATCCCACGTCGACAATGGTGAATAAACAACACGCACTGAAAAAGTGATGTATACCGTTTTCTTCAAAAGTACGGGATTGGTGAAAGCCCTCAAGTTGGAAGGACAGAAGACAGTAACAGCAAATTGGTATACTACTAAATGTCTTCCAGATATTCTCCAAGAATTGAATGTTAGGAGACTAATGCTTCACAATGACAATGCATCTTCACATACAGCCGGATTAACAGTTGAGTTTCTTAAGCAAAAACAAATTAAAGTGATCGAACATCCGCCGTATTCGCCTGATCTAACTTTGTGCGACTTTTGGTTATTCTTTAATCTAAAGAAGAACTTACGTGGACGTCGTTTTCATTCAGAAGAAGAGATTGATGTGGCTATAAATGCATTATTTCATCTAATCTAAGAAATGAATGGATTGAGGCATTTAATCTGTGGAAAATTCGTCTACAAAAGTGCATTGATGCTGGAGGAGATTACTTTAACCACACCTAAAATTTATTAAGTAAAACTTTAAAAACCTAGTTGAATGTCAAAAATTTCAGAGTGAAACTCGTTTATTTGCATTGTTTTAAAATAGCGTTCATATTGCTTTTTTTCATAAAGTTCATTGAAATGACCCAAAAAACTCCCCAAAATTTATCTACTGTAATGAAATTTTTATTGCTATTAGCATGATGTATGACTTTAAAGAAAGAAGATAAAAACGCATACAGTGTGAGTAAAAAAAAGTAATAAGTCATTTAGTCAATGACTTCTGAGAAATATTTCTCAATCTCAGATTTTCCATAAACTGCAATCCATGTTCTAAAATAATCCCTATTCATAATTCTTTTTCTGGAAAAGGAATAAGTTGGACAAATGAAATATGAATGTAAGCATGTGCAATTCCAAGAAGGAATTTTTTTATTGGTTAAATGCAATGCCATAAGAGGCTGGACATCACATTTGAAGAATTTTTATGCACCCGATTAAACTAATTGATAAATGCTTTATTATTTTGTAATTGTACAAAAAGAAATCTGATTATTAATCATTTGTTAGATTATTAAATTTTATGAAGCTGTGCTTGTTTATTAGCTTCTACTCATTGTCAGTTGGGATTTATCTCAAAGCAATGCAAATCTATTTTCTTTTGAATTGTTTTAGGCATTATGTATCTCTGGTAGATCTGTATCTCTAGTTTCGCACAATGTATTTCTGGTTTTAGGCATAAAGTATCTTTTGTAATATCACCATAATGTATCTTTGGTAAATCCCAATTCAGGGCTGAGTACAAGCAAGTTGGATGATGCAGCAACAACCACATTGTAGCAATGACATCAGAGCTAATAGCCTGGACAACTGAGCACAATTTAGATAATATCAAAAATATAACAATTTAAATTTTCAGTCAAGAGTTGTTGAAAAAAGCAACATTAATATCAATCATTTATCTAAATTAATTACAAAATATCCAATGAAATGATATAAAAAAGGATTTCACAAAGTGCTTTCATTCTGATCTTTCTCATTTGCTGAAACTATGTTTTCGGAAGTATTTGCAAAATATTTGTCAAACATTAAAATGCCAATAATCAAGCATGTCTTAACAGCATTTAATTTGTAAACTTAATCGCATTTAATTTGAACTCTTACACAATATGCCCTCATATATAAGTTTTGCAATTAGCTGTATTTCCATTCCAGATTTAAACAACGACAAAAGCATTTCAACTATAATAGCTAGATTTAGAAGAAAGCACTTGAAAGGCATGAGAATTTCTACAGATGAACAAAAGAGTTACACTAGATTTTGTCCTCATTGCTCGGATAACATCCAACTCTCAACACAAAACATTTTCAGATGTCCAGCAATGCTGGCCAAGCGTTTTAACATCAGCATAGAGGATCCCGGAGAGTTTCTTCTTACAGATAAAGCTGTAGAGATCGCCAGGGCTGTCTTCGATATTTAGGGATTTTGCTAATATAATAAATAAATTCTTCGATATTTAGAATTTCTTCTTCAAGTAAATGCTCATAATCACCTATTGAAAAATAAATATTAGATTTTTTAAAATATGATTTATTTAGAAAATAGACCTTTCTACCCTGTCGTCTGTTTTTTTTTAAATATTTTTTCACATAAAATTAAAATCACTTTAAAATTAATTCGTTTTGTAGCAAAAGTTAATATGTACAGTCATGTCACTTATTCGTTTATTAAAAATAAAGAGACGCTTAACAATTATAATTAACACAGAGAATACTTACTTTAGAATAACTTATTTTACTGTATTAATTACAATTTCTAACAATTATTACAGTAATAGACTATTCTAAGGTAAGAGAAATTTTAGTATCAAATCATATTAAAAATTACTTTACAAAAATTAAAATAAATCATATGTTAGTCTTAAGAGGAAAAATTAGGTCGCGACTTATAGGACACTATAAATAATCTTATTGAAACTTTTACACCAAGACAGGGGAGAATATTTGAGATTTTTTTTTTTTAATTTCACTTGTATTTAAAGGGAAAATATTGTGTAATATAAAGAAAGTGACTGGACATAGTCACAAAAAAGGGAAATTATCTTATATGTTAATATATAATTCAAAGCTATCAGAATTGTTTTAGTTGAGGAAAAAACCTTTAACAATGTGAAATGGAACACGAGATATTTAACTCGAAGGAGCTTTTATATTTCACTTCTTCCAATTTAACAAAGTGTGTAATTTCAACAACCTAAGTAATAAAATTAGTTTATTTAAACAAGTTAGTACATAAAGTGGTTTAACTGGAAACAATGTGACAACATAATTTTCATTATAATGTTATTTTAATCTGCATCATTACATAGAAATTCACTCTAAATTTGAAGACACATAAACCTCATTCTTGTTAACTACACGACCAGAATTAGTCCTCAGTTTCGGCAAAATGAGACTCTAGTTTCAAGAATGGTAATTTAAATTTCTCTTGATTATATGGAATTAAATCTCACAGCATGCGACCTTAATTCACTGTGCCTCACATTTCACTCAAAGTCGTCTCGGTTGATGAGTGCTGATGTTACACATGCAAAGTGATTGGCATTCGAGCAAACTCAGCTTTCTGTATTTTAGTAATATTTCTGAAACTGTAAATTACAAGCTATGCTTTGGAAAATTTGATTCTGAAATTAATCGAAATCTATTTGTATTTAGAATAATGTGCATTTTCGATATATGCATTGAGGCGTTTGTGATTGTTTGTTATGAGTGTGTGTGTGTCTTTTAAATTAATTCAAAATCAGTATAAATGATAGTTTGTATTAAGAACTAGATAATTTCAACCATTTCATTCATATCTATGTTTTTGTGAATATAATTTATTAACATTAATTAATAAATTATAATCACAAAATCACATAGATATGAATGAAATGATGAAATTTTTAAGTAAAGGCAATATAAGTTCTTAAAATAGTTACTATAAATTACAAAAGGGCCAACCGATGGCTGAGTGATTAGCATTCCTGGCTCCTGAGCTGTGGGTCCCGGGTTCGAATCCCGATTCGAGCAAGGATGTTTCTTTCTGTGTTTCTCTGTTCTTTCTTCTGTGATGATGTATGAATGTAGCCCACCCTATAAACGGGTTTGTGATGATATGACGTGGGCAACGCTACTCGCCTCCGTGACTTGGTTCACAGGTGCCCGGTGGGTAACGACAAATGTGTAGCAGTTTCTGTCCTTGTTGTGGCATAAAGTTCGTCACCTATCTGTCCGCTGTTGGAAAAAAAACTATTGCAAAAGGGAAGTGAATGAACAAAACATCTAGGGTAATCATTGAAATTTACTGTTTTGTAGAAATATCCTGAACGGCAAAATAATTTTTGTGCAAATTATTTACATAAAACAATATTTTTAAACACAGTAATGGAATTTTTTACGTGTAAAATAACATATAAAATATAAAATATGAATAAATGGCAAAAAATAAAGTTTCGAGGGAAAAAAAAATCAAAAAAGCAGAAGCATTATATAATTTTAAATGTTGGTGAAATTGAAATCTTAAAACAGACGATTAATAAAATAATTCAGAAAATTTTCTCATCTGTAAATGTTTAATGTTTATAAAGCTTTTTTTAACAGTACAAATGAGTAATATAGCACATTAATTATTATAGAATTCTAATAAAATATGTAATCATGTAAATTCATAAGCTGAAATAGCTATTTGGCTAATTAGGAGCTTATCCAAGGCTTACTATCCCAAAAGAAAGTTTAACTATCAAATCTACTCTCCATATCTAAAATATATTATGATACGAGAGAGGATTTACATAAATAACCCATTAAAAATATCTCTTTATGGTATATGAATAACGGATTTAATAATTATTCCATTTCAATAACTGCTCTTATAATATATTTGAAAGTAAAGTTGTTCAAATATTAATTTTTAAATTTTGAAGTAAAGAAAAATTTAAGAAATAAACTGGATTTTTATTAGCTGTTACTATGAAAAAAAATTGCTTCAGCATCTATTTAAATAATAAATTATTTTCATAAACTTATAGATTATAAAGTAGATGGACTTTATTTTACTGATAAAATTTATTATATTTGGAAATACTTAAATACTCAATTTTACTTTACATGATCGAATAATTTAGACTAACGTCGGAATAAAAAAAAAAAAAAAAGATGTTACTATATCATTGAAATATTTTATCGGAATAGTTTACTATAATGATTCTTTCTCACTGCAAGATATACTTAGGATTTAAAATTCTAAAACATAAGTAGTTTCTGATAATATATTTGAAAAGAATAGTAATTTGTGTATTAACTGCTTATATATTCCTTAAAAACAGAAAACAAAAATGAAACTTTAACCACATATCAAGAATACTGCAAAATTCTTGTGCCTATCTTTTGCAGTTGAGATATTGCATCCAACTTCAAAGACATTTTTAATTAATGTTTAATTTATAAAGAAAGGTACAAAGGATGTAACATTCAATAACGTCTTCCCTATGATGTCGACGATTCTATTTTAAAGTTACGTCTTTCCCATGATTTCACTTTTTATTTAGTTGAAAATTTTAATAGGTTCTATTTTAAATTTTTATTTTCTGTTTTTTGGCTTATTTATCAAGTTACTGTTAAAATTCAAAATGTAAGGAAAAAGTATTTAAAAAAAGAAATTTATATTTGCTACTTGTCTTTAGAACCCTTTGGCCATTTTGCTGTACTAAATGCCCTACTAGTCTTAAAGCAATCAGGAAATAAGACATACCAAACTGATCTATATTCTTCGTAGAAGCTGAAAACGGTTGATTATCGACATTTGACACATTAATTTTTTAACAATGTTGGCTAATGACAAAAATCACACTTGTTAATTTACTTTGGACCAAAATTATTTCAACAGAAAGAGCGTCACGGATGCATCATTCAATTTTTGTTGATTTTGCTGAAAGACTCATGAGTTTTCTGTTGCTTCAATGTTCGGAAAGAGGAGAATATATCATTTTTAAAAGACAAATCTAAGTGTTTTGAAACCATTTATCGAATGTATATGCCCAATTCAATAGTTTATTATTTCAGAGTTGCAATGGTTAATTAGTCCTTTCCCCATAAAACAACTTGTTTAAGAGCAAAATTTGCAAAAAAAGAACTTAAATATAATGTCATCATATAACCAAGAGGGGTAAGTCCTATGAGGAAGGAAACATAAAGGATAACATGGTTTTCTCCTGGAGATTTACTTACTCATTATTTTTAACGTTTAAAAAATAGCCGGCAAGTAACAGAAAAGCTGGATTCTCTGTAGAGAGATATAAAAGTGTAACAATTCTTCAGAACTAAATAATGAAAGTTTATTTTATGCAAATCACTCATTCTTAACAAAAACTGCAAATGATCCCAGTAAAAAAATGTAAAAAAAATTTAGTAGATACAAAATATAAAATTTTAAATTAACTCTCAGAAAGGTAACACTATAAGTATCTTCATAGTATGAAAAGATTAATCCAAAATAAAGAGAGGTAAAGAGCTTTAATAATTATCAATAATTGCTGAAGATCTAATTATATCCGATAACCACTTTGTCAGAAAACATGGCTTAGCATATTTAAAAACTGATACGAATTTTTTTTTCAATAATTTAAAATAATAAATTATTGAAAAAAAAAATTTTTTTTCAATAATTTAAATAGTATTATCAGATTCTGAACCATCTACCAGTATAAAAATTTTCTGTGTGAAATTTATTGCCATAGTTTAAAATTTGCTAACTGAATATTTTAAAACATTGGTAAAGCTGCATAAAATAATTTAACCATGTTTCATTAAACTATGAATAATAGGGTCGGCTACTTATAAATTTTATTTGTAATAAAATAAATCTTAGCAATCTTGAAAGCAAAACTACCGAGTTTTAGATTTATGTTCCTTAATAACATGATCTAAATTTGCATTCTTTTCTTAAGAATTAGATTATACAATAAATTATGAAATATACTATCCTAGTAAAATGATTTCAGCAAGTTTTGATAATTCTTTCCTTTGCTTCAGAGACGTATAACATATGCAAAAAATAAAACTTTTAGAATAAAAATGTTTCCAAAGAGCGATTTATTTATTTGACTAAAGAATACAAACAACAGCACGGAAAAACAAGCAAAGCTATCAACGAAAATTACTTTGATAATAGCTTGATTCATTTTTAACATAATATTCATCTGTTTAAAATACATCTTAATCTCTTATCAATTTGATTTGTGGCTGATTTAGCCAAGAGAGGTTTTTCCAAACATCTAGATATATATATATTGATTACAATTTATTGTCAATAAGGGAAATGGTGTGGATATCTTAATAATGTATTTTGTCAAAAGCCGAGTTTGACTGCATTGTCCTTACAAAAAAGTCTGTCATAAGCCATACATTCATTGCCGCTATTTTATATGGAATGCTTCTTGTTGGTTAACATTGTTTGTTATAACTAGACATTGTTGTAATTAAATACTGTTTTTATAATGAGGTAAAATGGAAGACTATATTTATAATGATGTAGTGTAAGGCCTGAACCTGAAATTATATGCTCTGCATACTGTTGCCATTATGAATTATGATGTCTTAAAATCTCTTACATTAAAAGAAATGAATGGCTCAAAATATAGCTTTAACTGAAAATGGAAGCTTAAAAGTCATTAATTAGGATTATACAGCATATATATTTATACAGCATATATAGCGTAAATATTTTATCATATTTACATAAATTACTCATTGAATGAGAAGACTTGACAACGCACTGACTTCCGTTTTGCTGAGTAATTCATTAGAAAATGATGCAATCTGTTTATACATTTCATATCTTACGCTACTATCATCTAAACATATACCTATTGCTATTCCATAATTTTTGACACTTAACTGTGTAATTAAAAATGTAAATATATATATAATTTAATTTAAAATATATTATTGAGAGTGATAAAAATGTCTTTGCTTATTCCTTATAAAAGCACAGTTTTGTAAATAAATTCAAGAATTCTCTTATACAATGTATTTCATTTAATTTTGAAGCTGATAAAAAATGTTGTTTCTTGTATTCTGCAACTCTGTCAAATGCTCTTAGGATATATAAGGAGATTGTGCCATCAGAGCTCATAACAAAATTTTACTATGCCTTCTTCAGGAAAATATTTATTCAGACATCAAATTGTAGATTAGGTGTATATTTTACTATAAATTTGTAAATTTAATTTCAAATAAAGAAAATTGGATCAAGTTTGAAAGAATATGATTAATTTGATAAAGTATATATTTTCTACGCACATGATTTATTTTAACTGAAATATTTTTGAAGTCTCTAATTTAATCAAATACAGAAAACTTATTTTAACTATTTTAATTTTTCACTTATTTTTTCTAAATAGCATATCTAGACTTAATATATTTTTATGGGAACTCTACAGATGTTTTGTATTAAATTTTATTTTATAAGTTTTATATACAAATTTTAAATTATATAATGGTTAAAATAGAGAAAAAATTATAAATTTCCATATAAATAAAGTAATTTTATAAATAATTATATCATATGGTTATTCATTATAGCATAAATATATTTATGTGGCAGTAATTTATTTTGACAAAATTATTTAATCACCTGATTAAAATAATTCTTGAATTTTTATTATTTACATAAAATGTTTTAGGAATTGCAAATGTTTTAAGAAGATAAAATAAATTTAACGCGCGCGCGCGCGTGGTTTTTTGTACAATAAAAATTTAGTTCTTTTCTAAGAATAAAGCTTAAAGTTTTTGTACAAATGAGAAATTTTTTTTTCATTAGAATTAAGAAGGAAGAACAAAATCCATCTCTAAGAATCAAACTTAATTTTTTGTACGGAAGAAAAAATATATTTTCTGGAAATAAGAATAGGGAACAAAGTTCTTGTCTATAAGAATTGAATTAGATTTTTATGTTCAATTATTCTACTTAAGAATTAGGATGGGTAAGAAATAAAAAAAGTATTTCGGAAATTCCGCTAAATTGCAACTACTATTGTAATTAAACTTAGAAAATTGATACAATGATTTAAAGTATATTTGATATTTTTATACATCTATTAACGATCATTTTATAGTCTGAACTCTAAGTTCAATTTGTAATAAATTGTCATGTTTTTTAATCTTATCAGGAAGTATTTGTAAAAATAAAGTATTTTAAATAATAAATCAAATGATTAAATACTAATATAACAAATCAAATACTTGAATCAAAAATTTTTATTGAGTTCAATATAATTTTCTATATATTCCAAACAGAGGCATATAACTTCCATACCAGAAGCAATTTGGAATTTTTATCTCGTACACGTTAAAATTTTATTCTAGTGAATTGAAAAAAAATTTTAACTCCTCATTCTCCATAATTAAAGATACTTTTTTTTAAAAAATGAAGTTTCTTTTTTGTGATATAACTTTTATAAAAGTTCGATAAGGAATTTCTTTCAAGATTTTGAATTTTCGCTGAAATAACACAAATTAAACTTCTGACATAAATATTTTAAAATTAAACTTAACTTTTTAAAATTTGATATTTGTGAAAATTCATACATAGCATTATGTCTTTTGAGATAGATAAAAGCTTATGTTATTTCTGGCTATTGTAGAACATATATTGTTCAATTAAACATAAATACTAAAACATGTCAAGAAAATGATTGGTCTTAAACGGAGATAATTTTACTTCATTTTGAATCCTAATTATGATAAGATGATTGAAAATTTTAAAATAATTTTGATTTATCCACCATAAAAAGTTTCTTCTTTTTTAGTTTTTATTATTCATTATAAAAAAAGAAAATATTGGAAACTGTGCTTAAGAATAATGAGAAAGCTGAATGTTTTAAAAATGTGATTGGTAAAATAAGAGAAAAACAAGATGTGCAGTGGAATCAGTTGATAGTGCCTGCATAAAATATTTCACTAATATAGACTAGATTTGTAAAAAACTAAAAAGTTTAGATTATAACCTTAGGAAAATCAATTTTCAATACGAAAATTTCCTTTTTCAGTTCAAAAAAGCATGAGTGGTGAAATCAGAGAAACATGTTAAGAATAACTTTTAAATGGGGCATGTTGATAAACAGAAAAAAGCACTGTTCAGCTTAATTTGTAAATATTATTGTTATAAGTTTTTCCTTACAGTGGAATAATTACGAAGAAACAGTAAATGTTGTGCAAAAACAATAGAAAAGTATCATATGTACTATATGTAGCGAGCTAAAAGGCGAGCATTAGTATAGAGCATGCGCGCTAGATTCTGCCGCCCTCCTCCCTTCCGATTATATTGTTTTTGATTATTCTTTTAGTGGAGTGTTCTTAGAGAGACAAGGAACTGGAAGTACGCTTGTGGCGGTGTCCGCCAATGACATTATCATATCTATTAAGTTGTATTAAAATTTATGTAAATAATAAAAATTATGTATATTTATTATATTGTATAAAAATTATGTATATTTATTATAATTTATTCTTATCACTAAATTAAATAAAATTGAAATCTTCAATTGCCTTGCCACCTCGGTACGCTGCAGCTTTAAATGGTGACATCGGTGCGGATGGAACTGTTCCGAATAATTTTGAAGAACTAATGAGTGATTCTGGGTAAAAGATATTTCTGAGAAGTGTTGTCATCCCGACAACGGAAGATAAATTAATTGAAATCTGCTATTGATATTGGTTGAGTTTGATTTCGTGGTTTCGATTACCATCCTTGGAATCAGAAGACATAGATTCCCGCTATCTTGGAGTCGGAAGGTAAAAGTGTTTCCAGTTAAATTCCCACCCGTGGATTAGAAGAAAAGCGGTTAGTTCCAACCCTTGGAAAAAGAAGCACCCAGCTTGAAGTATTAATTCAATCCATAGCACCCTGCTATTTTGATGTGTTTCCTGTTATGCTTAATTCCTTCCAGTGCAATAGATATATTCTGCTCCAGCCCTTGGAACAAGAAGAAAATAGCCTTCTGTTTGTGATATAATTCTATCTGAAATCATCCTGTCCAAGTATACCATTTCGGAATTATGTGCTTGATAATCCCTATTCCTGGAATTAATTTTAATGTGATAATCAAGAAGTGTGAGCGTGTTTTTTTTCTCAAAAAAAAAAAGAAAAGAAGTGAAAAAGAAAGTGAGATTTCGAAATCGGATGCCATGATGCGATAAAATAGAAAATAAGTGAAAATATATATATATGTATATTTAAATATAATTATTTCACTTTAAATGTTGAAATAACTTGTTAAGATTTATATGGGGGGTTTAAAATAACCGAAAAAGTGTGTTTGTTATTTTTTTAAAACTCAGTGAAGAAGTTTCTTTTTTGATGATTAATGAAAATGTTCTTATATTTACATTAGTGTTTGATGTTTCAATATTGTGTATATGATATATACATTCATTAATTGTATCTATTATTATTTAAAATTTCTTGCGTATTTGCAGAAATATTTAGTTAGAATTATTTTCTCATTGGGTACCCTATCCAAGTTTAGTTTTGATTTGTGATGCTATAAATGAAAATTTCTGTCAAAAATGAGTATTTTTGTTTTATTTACATATAAATTTGAGTAAATATAATACTGTGTGTATATATCATATATATTTCCATACTATTTCTGTTAAATTTTGATACCGAATTTGTTTATTTCTAGAAACTCATATTTTTAAATTGCTATTGTTCTTTTAAGCAAGTCTTTTGTTCTTGATCAAATGGTAAGTGTATTGTAGACGAACAGTACAGTTTTGTACAAAATTTAGTTGAATTAATTGCTTAGAGAAAAAATGGATTTTTGAGGTACATAATATGTTTAAACCATTTCTGTTTCCAAAAATGAAACAAAATTATTATATTAAGTATTGAAATTTTATTTTAAGTTTGAATATAATACAAGAAATATTTTAAGTCAAATATTGTTTCATTGTTTTAGAAATGTTGGTATATTTTGTGCTATTATTATTATAGAAGATATATTCCTAATTATTCCATTATAGTAGCTCCCTTGACAGATAAATTTAAAGGGAAGTCAAGGAAAGAAAAGATAGTGTGATCGGAGGAATGTGAAACAGCTTTCAAAGAATTGAAAAATAAACTGAGTGAAAAGCCAGTGTTAAACGATCCTGACTATGAAAAAGAATTTATATTGCAAACTGATGCATCCAATGAAGGAATCGGTGTAGTATTTTCTCAATTAGATGAAGAGGAAACAGAACATCTTATCTTATACCTTAGTAAGAAATTTACAGAAACAGAGAAAAAATACTGTACCACAGAGAAAGAATGTGCTGCAATCGTTTGGGCAGTAAAAAAGTTACAATGCTATTTAGACGGACAAAAATGTAGAATTGAAACTGATCATAATCCATTGGTATGGTTAAATTCCAATGCTAGTTCAAACTTTAAGTTAATGCGTTGGGCATTAGCATTGCAGCCCTTTAATTTTGAATTAATCCATCGAAAATGGGCTTTGCATAAGAATGCTGATGTTCTTAGTTGAGTTTGTAAATACTAAATTTTCAGGTATTATTTTTACAAACATCTACCTATATTTATATTGTCTTAATTTGTATCATATTAAATTTCAAAAATAAAAAATGTTTTTATTCTGTTAAATATTGTACCAAAAATAAAAGTAACACAAATTTTTCATGTTATTTTATAATTATGCGGTTAAGCTTATAATTTGTAATTAATTATTTGTTTGAGTAATTAGAGACCGTTATTCATGTAAAAGTCCTCCCGGAGGAGGAAGGAGTTGTAATGAGCTAAGTGAGGATTGGTAAAGCGCATGCGCGCTAGATTCTGCCGCCCTCCTCCCTTTGGAATATATTGTTTTTGTTTATTCTTTTAGTTTGGAGTGTCTCAGAGAGACAACGCACTGGAGGTGCGCATGTGGCGGTGTCCGCCGATGATATTGTCATGTTTATTAAGTTGAATGTTGTATTAAACTTTATGTAAATAATAAAAATTATGTATATTTAAAATTTATTCTTATCAATATATTGAAATTCCCTTCAATTGCCTTGCCACCTCGGTACGCTACAATATGCAAGAATATTTCAACTATGGTTTTGTTTTTTAATATCTTTCTCTACCACGATTGTATGTAACTAACACCACCAATTATGTAAGATCTTTTGATTGAAAATATCAAATTATTCAAAACTATTTCATCAGAATACGTATAACATGAATTATCTCGTAAACAATTTTCTGTTTCCTATTCATATGCAGCATATGACTGAAGAATATGCTGATTATTGAAAACAGAAATGTAATAAAAGAAGAATGCCATGCGATTCTAACTGACGAAATATACAAAATAGAATTAAAAAATTAAATAGAAAAAAATTTCAAGAAACAAAAAAGACAAAGCAAATAATTATAAGTCAAAAACAAAATTGAATTAAAATAACGAACTTTGTAAAGACTTAAATAACAGGTGGTCCCCGATCTCGTTGGACCTAGTAAAGAAAGAGAATTTTGAATTTTTTAAAAAATTTATCCATGATGTTATCTAACTTTATTTTTATTTTTATATCTCTATTTTTCACTCTGCTTTCTGTTTTTTTTTTTCCATTTTATGATTTATTTTTGATTTGTACATCGGGCCTTGTGTGGTATTCTTTGGTACACAGGAAGATATTTTTGTTTTTCTAAATAAAAAATTAAAACATAAAAAAAAATAAAAAGAAATAACAAAAAAAAGACAAAATGAAACTGAAACAAAAAAGACAAAGAAGAATTGACAAAATAAGAAAAAAATATAGAAAAGAGACAAAATAGATTAAAAAAAGAACAAAATAGAATAAAAAAACGAATTAAATTAGAGGACAAAATGGAAAAAAAATTAATAAGAAATAATAATTAAAAATAAACGAAAATAAATAATAAAAAAATAGAATAAAGTCAAAATAAATATAAATTATTGTGATAACAAATCATTTTAAGGCAAGTCATGAAATCATATATTATTTATACAATAACGTTTATAATGTTAAAAAATAACTATTGAGTTAAATTTGAATAATTATGATATTTATATAAACTTGTACATTTTGGGAATATATTATAAAGTACTTAATGGGAAATATTCATACTAAGATTTATGAATAAATTATTGTGATTTCACTGCTTTAGTGGATAATAATTGAATCTCTCCTCACGTATCTGCTGATACAGAAACTAAATGAACTTGTGAAGAAATTAGTCACTTCAATTGAACTTATTTCAGAAGTACCCTATAAGATCAAGGCTATCAACCTTACTTTCACTGGAAATAATCCTATTGCAAACTTATTTAAAACAAGATATAAATCATCCCATTAAAATTTTTATCCCTTTTATAAAATGCTCTGTATTTTCCATAGTATGACATTTACAGATTTCAATTAAAAAAAATTTTTTTTATCCCATTTTTAAGTTATTCTTAATTATTCTTCTTACCAACAAGAATTACTCTTATTTGCGTTCCAAGAGTGCATTAAATTTCATGTCAAATTTATTTTAATGATGTAAATTGGAATTTTAGCAAATGTAAAACAACTATATAAAACAAAGTTTTATAGCCATCAATATATTTAAGAAAATGAGGTTTTTGTAAACTCAAATAATTAAAGAAATAACAAAGCAAAACACACAATTTAGGAATAGTTAAATTATTTTATCATATTTTCTTAAAAATCATTTCTTTAATGTTTGAATTTTATGTAATGAATTATTGTTTAATATTTTTTAAAGTTTAGTCTTATATTTTTTAATTTTAATAATTCCAGATTATATTTCTTAAATTTATTCTTTAATATGCATATATATTTAAGTTAAGAAAAAACATGAAAATTATCTCATACAAATGAAAGTTGTTTTACAAGTTTATATCTCATAAATATATTTAAAATATTATAAAACTAATGTAGAACAGAATATTCGAATAAATTTTTTATAAATTAATAAGTTTAAAAAATCACTAAATTAAAAATATATACTATCATAAATTACAAATGTAAATGATACGGTAATTACGATTTTTCTTTCTAATTTTATCAAAACTTTAAATTCAAAATAAAATTTAAAATATAACTAAGGAACCAGAATTTATTTTAAAAAAAATCAGAAATTAAAGATAGTTAAAATTAAAGGGCAAGAAACATTCATGAATTGTTTAAATTTTTTCCATAACTTAATTTGTACAAAATGACAGTTAAAATTGTACATTTAATGACGGCTTAACGTTAACAGAAAAAAAGTAATAGCATTTTCCACAAATAATTTCTTTTGAATTAAGAAAATTGAATCTTATCCTCACTGCACAAAAATTTTATTTCTAAACTATACTTAATTCATTTCTCTTTAAAAAATTTCTTATTTGAGTATAATTTAAATCTAAAAATCAAGATGATATGTCTTACAATACAATTTCAATATAATTATTTAAAGATTTCTTTGATCAGATAAATGATCGTCGGAGCCAAACAATATACAGAATTATTAGACTTGATCCAATTAGCTTAAATTTTACTTTAAGAATTACAATTTAAATTCTCTTCAACGTAATACATAATTCAATAAAGCAGGTTCTTATTTTTAAATTTCATCCTACGTTTTTTCCTCATTATAAATTGTAAGAGATTTTGTGAATTTCAGTTTTATAAATAATGTACCGTAATATATCATACTGGTATGTGGTGATATCATTGTGTATTATTCTAATGAATAATATCGTACTTTGTTATTTCATAAAAAAAACTGTTTATAAAGTTAGTTAATATGTTTATTGTCTTATAGGAAAATTATTGCTTTATTTCCTTCTCATTAGGTTTTTAGTCTTAAAAGTATATTATAAATGTTCAATAAATATACTTTAGTATTTAATGTTAATTGAAAAACAAAGTTATTATTTCTCTCCGTAATCTGGCAACAAATGAAATAACTACATCGTTCAATTTCGAGCAGTTAAAACTCATCTCTACTTTTATGTTTTCAGTTCTAGTTATTTTATTTCATATTGTATTGTATAATGTTTTAATAATAATTAAACGTATTAACATATTTTAATATTAATTCTGAGTTTTCCTTCAATAAATAATAAACAAAATATCTTTTAAAAACCACTCTAGCAAAAAAATAAATAACATTTAAAGTTTATTTTTAAAATACTTCGACCTATGCGTGTTATTTACAATAACAACCATAAAAAGATATAAATGATAAGAACTAAATAAATGACAAATCATATAGTACGGATATTTTTAATAAAACATCTAATTCTAATTTCAACAATATCATATAATTAAACAGAGAAAATATTTGAGTTAACTGTTTTGAGCACCATTGCATTTTTTCGAGATGATCAATTTTATGATTATGTGGAGGTTTCAGAGTTTGAAATAAATGTTTTGTAAAATCTTTAGCACTATAATAAAGGACATACTATTTTTAAATATTCTAAGACTAAAAAAATTATATGATTCAATGTCTTACTTATAATTATTCATAAGTAATTTTCACTTCAATATATATAAACACAAATTTGCTTAAGTAGTATATGATTCTTGTTTAAATAGCAGGCACATAAATTGTGTGAATCCAGTATATAATGCATCAATATTTACTTATCTAAATTTCTTTATAATGGAAATATTTACTCTCAAGATGAAAACAACAGTTTTTGTTGAACTTCTGGAGAAAACTATGATATCAAACATAATAACAAAATATTATGAATTACACCTTCTTCCGGCATTATGTACAGTTCAAATTTACAATGATCTCATTCTTATAAGCGATAATTATAAGTACTACAGCTGAAAAAAAGCCAATTTGAATCTCAACTTTTTAAAGAACTGTCTAAATTTATTGGGTTCAAACAAAGCAGAAATGTGACACACCATCTTCAATCTAATGGATTTATACAAGGTAAGCATCATACATCACATGTGCCATGAAAACTCGTGTCCAGTGTGGTTGACAAAGATTAGTTGATGAGCTTTCCATTGCTTTCAAATCATGAGAATGATCATCCGTTACGTTTGCATGATTGGAAAGGAGTAATATCATATTGTCGACAACTATAATTCCAGTATCAAGTTTATCTAATATTGCTGTATAAGTTAACTGGATAAAATGATTTTTATTGGCTTTCACAAAATTATCCTTTCCAATAAAAGTATCTTAAAAATAAACCACGTTTTTTTTTTAATTTGTTGTGTTTTCAAATTTAGAGGAAATAACTTAAATTTGCTACTTAGTTTCATAAGTGAATTATGGACTTGTTACAAAAATAAAATATGTGGAACAAGAAAAAATTTATAGTTTAACAATTTGAAATAAAAAAATAATTATCAGACATGAAGGTATAAAAATTAAATTAAAGCAAAAGAGTAAAATGTGAAAATAAGGAAGAGTGAAAAAGAATGTTTTATATTCTAAATGACTTTAAAGTATTTGTATCAATTAATAATAAAGAGATAAGCAATATAAGGTAATAATATTCTCCTAGAAGAACAACACGAAGAATTAAAACTTAAGAAAAGACATATAATATTTCAAATGATGATGATGATGATTTTGTAAGGTTTACTGATGCAAGGTCCAGTATTGGACATTTCTGCACCATACAATATTTAAAACTGAAGGTAAAAATTCTGTGTTAACAGACTAGTCATATGAATACAATGGAATGTGTAAAAAGTTTAAAAAAAGCATATGTAAAGATTATTTTGGATAAAAAATCTTAAATGGAATTCAAGAAACCTTTTGCACGTAAAAATGCAAACAAATTTCTATGTGGTTTAAACCCAATCAAGTCGGATAAAATTAAATCTGTGGTATTAAAAAATACAATGCGTAAATCATAGAAATCTGGACAGACAATTAAAATGTGATGTACCGTATATGGTATATTACACATGTCACAGATTGGAGCACTCCGAGACAAGAATAAGTGCTTGTGTGTAAATCTAGTATGTCCAATACGAAGCCGTGTGAGTTTTACATCAACTCTTCGCATTGGAGCAACTGGGAATGGAAGGATGTCAGAGGATATACTATATAATTTATTGTTTTTCTGCGAGTCCCATGTTTTTTGCCAGTGGGAAAAAATGAAATCCTTGATAATTTGCTTAATTTCAAATAATGTTAATGAAGTATGCAAAATGTCAGAGGCATTTTTAGCAGCATTATCAGCAAGTTCATTCCCAGTAATACCAACATGACTTGGAACCCAACAAAACAAGATGTCAAATCCTTTATTCTTCAATATATTTAATATATCCAATATTTCCATAATAATTGGATGACACTTATCATTAAAATGATCTAATTGCATGACCACACTCATGCTATCTGTATAGATACAGTATTTTCGATAAGGGCTAGAATGTATTATTTCTAGAGCACGTTTAATAGCAACAGCTTCGGCTGTATACACAGAATATGATGCATGCAGTTTATAGCTGTAAACTGTATTTCCAACAACAATACCACAACCAACATGACTACTTGATTTTGAGCCATCTGTATATACAGAGATGTGGGAGGAATAATGAGAATGAATGCGTGAAAATAATTGCTGCAAAATAAGGGGAGATGTAGCTGATTTATATCTAGTAAAGGGTTTGATTATATTGACAACAGGAATATTCCAAGGAGGAAATCCTAAAATCCTAGAGCATCTGTAGCTTGAACATGTAAATCAGGAAACTCAGATGAAGACAGGAATGAATTTGTACGCTCATAAAATGGTAATATGTTATGTGGCCGGGCATTATACAGCCTTCTTAAAGACGGACAAGTAACCATTGATCTCAAAAGGTGTTGCGATACTGATAGCATTTTAAAATAGTAATGTAGAGAGAGTTGCTTACGTCTCAGATCAAGAGGTAACTGGTTGCAAATTACATAAAGGCTATGGACAGGAGATGTCCGGAATGCTCCAGAGCAGATTCGTAAAGCTGAGTGATGAACAGGGTCTAATTTGCGCAAAACTGATGATCTGGCTGATCCATAAACTACGCTACCATAGTCAATTCGCGATAGAATAATTGACTTATACACTCGGAGTAATGCTTTACGATCTGCACCCCAAGAGGTATTAGAGAGAACTTTCAGAATATTTAGAGATTTTTCGCATCTTTTGCGCAAATCTAAGATATGTGGTAGGAAGGTTAACTTTTTATCAAATATAAGTCCAAGAAATGATACCTGATTAACTACGGGAATAGTTGTGCCTGATATCTTAATTTCTGGATCAGGATGAGGCCCAGTTTTTCTGCAAAAATGGATACATTTGCTTTTACAAGGGGACAAAGTATGCCCATTTTCATTACACCAAGCAACTAGATTATTCACAGCAGTAGTAATTGCCGTTCAATCAGTCGCATATTGGAACCTTGGCAAGAAATTTGGAGGTCGTCAACATATAAGGTTCCATGGACAGATGGTTGCAATACATGAAGAATGTTGCTGATGCAAATATTAAAAACAGTAACACTTAAAACACTTCCCTGAGGAACCCCCTCACATTGGATAAATGGATTAGATAAAACAGATCCTATACGGACATTAAAAATGCAAGAATTTAAAAAGCTCTGAATAAAAATGGGTAAATTTCCTCTGAAATTAAAATTATACAAAATTTGAAGAATTCCATAACGCCATGTCTTATTATAGGCTTTTTCTATGTCAAAAATTATAGACACCAAATGATGTCTCCGTACAAAGGCATTCCTAATTTGTGTTTCTAGGTATGCAATATTGTCCACAGTAGATCGACCTTTCCGGAAACCACTTTGATAAAGTGATATGTACTGATTGTTATCAATTACATAAACAAGACGGGCATTGACCATACGCTTCAAAGTTTTAGCAAGGTAACTTGTAAGCGCAATTGGACAATAGTTTTGAGGGTTAGCTGGATCTTTCCCAGATTTAAGAATTGGAATAATAATTGCTTTGCACCAGAGACTGGGATAGACATGTTCATTCCATATTCTATTGAATAGAAAAAGAATGTTCATTAAAGATTCATGATTAAGATGACAAAGCATCTTATATGAGATACTATCTGGTCCAGGACTAGTATTTTTAGTCTGGGACAGGGCTCTCTGCAATTCCAGCAAAGAGAAATTGCAATTATATGGATGTATGGCTTTATCATGAAACTTTATAGGTTTCTTTTCAGCTTGCTCTTTGATTCTGAGAAATTTAGGATTATAAGAGTCTGAACTAGATACCTTTGCAAAAGTTTCACCTAAAAGAATGGCAATATCATATTGAGAGGAAATTGTGTCAGCTCCTGTGCGTAGTATTGAGACAGAGAAGTCCCTATATAAACCACTGGAAGCTTTAACTTTCTTCCATATCTCTTTGCTGGAAGTTGATGATGTGATGGAGGAAACATATCTTATCCAAGATTCTTTTTGACTATTTCGCCGAATTTGACGAGCAAAAGCTTTAGCTTTTTTGAAAGCCATGAGGTTTTCCATGGTAGGGCACCTGCGGAAAATTGCCCACAACTTTTTTTTGTTTTTTGTATGATACTTGGCACTCACGGTTCCACAATGATTTGTGATATTTGCTTGGAATTGGGGAGCTCTTGGGAATTGTGTTTTTGGCAGCATCTAGAAGTGTATTAGTTACTTTTTGCAATGCATCATTGATATTATCACTTCTAACCATGTTGTCAGTAATAGCAGCTAAATGAGTTCAGAGAGATCAGTCTGCACGATGATAAGAATAAGAGGAGTAGAAGCAGTTTGATTTATAATTAAAGGAAAATGATCACTGTTATATAAATCCTTATCAACATTAAGATTTAATGAAGGTAGAATTGATGGAGAATAAATAGCTAAATCTAATGAATGGAAAGTTCTTAATGGTTGATGGAAATAGGTTATTTCTGTGGAGTTTAGAAGGCAGATATTGTTATTAGAAATGAACTGTTCGATTATATTGCCACGAGGATTCATATTATCACTTCCTCATAAGGTGTTATGACCATTGAAGTCACCAAGTAGAATAAAGAGTGCAGGTAGTTGATCCAGCAAATTGCTTAAATCGCTTTCGTGGATGATCGCATGGGGAGGTAAGTAAATGCTACAAATAGTAATGAGAGATGTAGAGTGTATGCGTACTGCAACAGCCTGTAATGAAGTGTTAAGGGAATGTATAGTGCTAGGAATATTACAAGATACAAGAATGCATACACCTCCAGAAATTGAATCATGATTAACATCTTTCCTCACACAATTATATCCATGCAATTTTAAACTGTACCGAGGTTTCAAAAATGTTTCTTGGATGGCAAAACAAATTGGATTATACAGATTTATAATTGTTTTTATATCTTCTATATGAGTTCGAAAGCCTCGACAATTCCAAAAAACGAAGGTTCCCATTAAGCTCAGCTGAATGCTCCGGCATTGGAGCACGCTATCTGGGATTCAGATGAATCTCCACTTAGGAGTGTTTCATCATCTGATGGGTCTACATTCTTTATATCTGTCTTGGAGGCATTTGAGCTTCTTTTACTCTTTAAATATGATTTATGAAGACCTTCTTTTGCATTCTTTAACTTTATTGATCTTTGAGACTTAGATTTTGCGAAAGACAGTGAAGAAATTCCTTTCGGAATTGGTGAGACATTTATGTTAGAAATATTTGAAGATAAGTTTGGAAAATTTAAGAAATCTGTTTGGGTACTAAAAGATTTCATGACTTTTTTAACTGCTTGTGAATAGCTAATACCTTGATTAGGGGTACGGGATGACACTGTTCGCCTGGCTTCAGGGTAAAATAAGTTTTGTTTTATTTTCACAATAATAATTTTCTTTTATAATATCCAGGTTGGGCATGATCGGGAGTATGAGGGATGTTCACCACTGCAGTTGACACATTTTTCTTGTAATTGACACTGACTACTGTCATGTCCAACAGATGCACATCGAGCACAAGTCAAATGTCCTCTACAAGTAGTTTTTGCATGGCCAAATCGCTGACATTTAAAGAAACGTAATGGATTTGGTATGAAGGGGCGAACACTAAAATTTAGATAGGCAGCTTTAATAGATTGCGGTAATATAGGAGTAGCAAACGTGAGTATAAGGTGTTTAGTTCTTATAATTTTACCCTCTCTCCTGATTGTAATGCGCTGCACACGTTGTACTTTTTGGTCAACAAGATTATCCAAAATTTCCTCCTCTGAAATATTATATAGATCATCTGCTGAAATTACTCCTCGTGTAGAATTTAGCCTACTATGAGGACATACCATAACATCTATATTACCAAGGCATTTTAGTTTTAGGGTGGCTTTGGTCTGTTCAGTTGATAAAACTTCAGCTAAGAGATCACCAGATTTCATCTTGCGAACATTTTTTACATTTCCAACAGTACCAATAAGACCCTTATTAATTAAGAAAGGAGAGACATTATCAAAATTGCTCTCAGTTCTTTCAATAACAAAATATTTCTGATCCTATATCATTTGTTGCTCCATAGGGAGTATAGAATTAGAAGTACATTTCATAGAAATAGGTTAATTACTTCAAGGCCTGATTGCACCACCCACCATCGAGCCCAACAAGGGGATGCAGTATACCTGCATCAGTGCTAGCCAGACCTTATACGCTTTCAATATATCCCTGACGTGGCCTCCACCCTTATCGAGTCCCACAGCAGATATATGATCGCTTAATCCATGGAAGCCGACTGGCATGCTGAGGACCACAACACACCTCCCGTTTGCCTGAAGCAGAGGCCAAAGTTATGTGTTGGTCTCTGAGAGCCTCAATCACCAGGATCCTCCTTTCCAGGGACACGGGTCTCCACGCACGGCAAACACGCGGGTGATTTAGTCCCCAAAAGAAGCTAATAGCAACAGTGCGGCAGTAGCTATTCAAGGGGAGCCCTCAACCTCTTTCAAGGTAACCACACTGAGGGAGAAAAGGAAGAAAAAGCAACAGAGTAAAGGAGAGAAGAAAATAAAGATGAGGAAAGATCACTAGGGTACCTCGGGATTGTGACACCCGTGTTTACCTAAAGAAGGTAAAGCCCCTGAGGGGTATTTCAAATGATGTGAATATAAAAAATATATATCAGTGTATCCATCAGGCATAAATTATCATCATATAATTAATAAGAAACGTTTATTATATTTTGAACAAATCAAAAAAGAAATATCAACTGAATATTCAAGTTTCTCTTTGAGAAATAATTTTTTTGGTTCTAAAGTTCGATTCATTTAACAATATATTTTTCAATAGGATAACCTCTTGATTTGTGGACATTTCAGGCTATTCTTGAAAATTTAATATTCCAGGAACGTTTCACACAAGCTTTTCTTAAATTCAGAAATATTAACCAATGAAATGAAAATAGTAAGTTTCAGATCTTTACTAAAAAGTAATTATCAGACCTTCACAAAATGATGTGGAAATAAAAATATACAGGTTAGGTATCTAAATTAATCATTCATTTTAAAAAAGGCAATATTTTAAAATATATAACACGTACAAACAGAATAAATATATAAAATGACTCACAAATTCAACAAATTTATATATTCGCCACTAATGTTTATTATGTTCTCTTTTAAAAACACGGCACATATCCAGACGATAATCGAATTCATTCCATGCATTACGAAGCAAATAACTAAGTGTTCTTAAACTGCCAATACCGTCCTATAAATGTTTTGTTTGAATATTGTTTTTTCCAAACTGTTTTTTGAATGTGCATTGCGTATCTATTCGATGCAAACAACTAGCTTATTCAAGGACACAAAAACATTTTATGTGCTTTTTACTATTTTCAACCAATACTAATCTCATACTGTTCTAAACGATCGCTTGAAAGATGAAAGACTTTTACTGCCACCAAGAATACACAATGCTAAATTGAGTGAATTAGGGATTCTTTTCACATATCACTCATAAATGCAAGAGTAATGTATTTGAAAATATAAACTTTTCATATCAAATGAATTATTCATGAAAGAGCCAAATATTATTACTATAAATTTACGCTCACCTTATTTTGTGTTATTTTGAAATATTTCTCACACACGCACACAGAGTAAAAACTTAATTATTCAGGAAATTTCTACCCCAGTAGGCGACACAACTTTGGCAATCAAACCTTCAAAATTGCTGATTTATGGGAAATTCCACTAGCATACTTGATTCAAATATTATTCTTTTAATATTTAACCAAAAAACTAAAATTGCTTGAATTGTTGATTTTAGCACAGAAAATTAAAAATTTACGTTTTAGAGTAAACAGAATATAAAATAGCAAATAAATTTTAAAACTTTTCAAGAGTGTGTTAGGTTAATAAATATTTTTACATACATCATTAGATAAATATACATTGGCAGTAAGTTTTCCTTTGGGATCTTGTTGTTATGTTATTTCAAATACCAATTTGTGAATATTTAACTACATTTGAGATTTTTTATTTTATTTTAATAATTGCTGTAGGAAATAATAGGAAGAAAAATAATAACCTTAAAGAAAATAGCATCAAAATATGTTCCACAGATATTTTTTAGGATATCTTAAACATTTAGTGGATACTTTCCAATCAGTTTAAAACAAAAGTTGTTTATATTTAAAAATTAGCTGTAGAGTTTTATAAGTATCATATTGAGCTTCCATTTTATATACTCATATATATCATATATATATATATATATATATATACATATATATATATATATATTATACATATATATGTATGTATATATGTATATATATACATATATACACATATATATATATATACATACATATATATATATATATATATATATATATATATATAATACATATATATATATATATACATACATACATATATACACATATATATATACATAATACATATTATATATATATCATATATATATATATATATATATATACATATATATATATATATATTATACATATATATGTATGTATATATGTATATATATACATATATACACATATATATACATAATACATATATATATATATATACATATTGCATTATATTATACTGAAGAATTGAAAAAAAAAAAAAAAAATGTCGCAATATAGATTTTTCGTATACTTATAAAAAAATTTTTTTATTCTAATTATATTATATATATATAATAAACTTATTCTCTATTTCTATTTCAATTACTTTATAATTATATATCAAAGAAATATTATATTTGATTTTCAATTTTTATTTGCTGTTTGGAAATCATAATTGTGGGATACATCTTTACCTTATAAGAAAATATTCTAAATATTCTTTCTTTATACATGGGTTCTAAATGTCTTTTCTCACTCAAAGTGAAAAAAAAATCTTTTTGCAGCCTATATTACTTTAAGGCTATTTCAAGTGCGAAGCACTTTCCTAAAAGTAAAATCTATCACTTTTTCTTTTATTGACAATGTATATGCCAAAATTGGATTTTGAAACGCTTGGTTGATCTTTTGAATTACATTTTTATGATCTGGGTAGATTTTTGCTTTATACATTTTGCATTTTCTCCTTTTCCTTTTCTGAATTTTACCTCTTTAAACAGGAGCCATTTCTTTCTACGTGGGATATTCTTTCAGTTTTCTATCCAAAAAAATGTTACAGAGAATTTCAAGGTAAATTTATTCTTTATCCACTATGGTAAATTTCATTTTTCATTTCATTGTTTCTTTAGGAATACCTACGTATGAGATAAAAAAAAGAAATTAACTCTGAAAAGAACTAAATAATCATATTCTAATTGTAATTAATAAAAATAATTTTAGATTTTTAATAAAATTTAAAATTTTTTTATTTTATACCTTTATTTATTTTACAATTTAAATAAGAATGTGTGTAACACTTTCTAACAATAAAATTATACATTAAATTTTTATAACCATTATTTAAGAAAACTAATTTAAATAAGTAAAATTTTTATCCATGTTTATAAAAAAATAACATGTTTTCTAAAAATAACTTAAGGTTGTTTGAATTGAAATTCATTTTAAAGGTATATATAAATAAATTGTAGTATAACAGATTAAATTTATCTTCATTTAGTATTAATTTCAGTCCTAATAAACTTCAAACTTAAGATTTTTGTTTCTATTCTAATATTAAATATTCTAATATTTTGCTAAAGGAAAATATTTCTGATTAAAATATTTAAATATCATTTAAAATTTTACTTAAAAGCTGTTTAATTTAATGAAATAACTTTATTAAAAACAAATTCTAAAATTTCTTTTGTCAAATTTTTTATTATAATATTTTTTTGTCTTACAACAAATAATGTACATAAAATTTTCTCCCGTGTAACAAATGATATACATCAAACATTCCTAAATATTTGAAATAGATGGAAAAAGTTACTATGTACATAGAAAGAAAACTTTTTACAGATATAGTTTATTTTCATAAATATTTCCCATTTTTTAAATATATGCTCACCATTGGGAAACTCTTTAAGTTTTAGAAGAATATTTAATTATAAAAGATATTTGAATTTTTTTTTAAATTTCATGGGAGGGGGAGAGAGTATATCAAATTAATAAAAATATTTATTTCCACAAAAGGATATTGTAAAAATATGGAAACTCTTACTATAAAATTAGGAACAATGGCAACAGTATTTTCTGTAAGACTGGATTATTTTATTATAACTGTTTCACTTCATTTGAAATGATAAAGCTTGGAAAATTTTGGGACAAAAGTTATATCCTGAAAGATTTTATAATTATTTTTCTTCAAATTTACTTTGACAAAAATTTATAAAAACATTTCTAGGAATAAAACTTTTTTAATGCTCCTCAAAATCTTTTACCTATATGAGTGCAAAATGAAAGTAATTTTTACTTGAACTAATCATTAAGCGAATTATAGTTGGTATATTACTCTCTATAAGCTATGTAGCTTTCTCCCATGAACATAACTTTCAAATTACTAGGGTAAAGTTAACAAGATAACGGTTATAATTGTATGTTGCAAGGAAAGAAGTTTGGATAACATGCAAATTTTCAATTCAACATGTGCGTATTTTATGTTTTTATCCCTTTTGTGTATCCGTTTTTTAACACAAAAGAGATAAAATTCTGCTTCAATTTCTTCATTCACCACTACCATAGTGGATCTTTAAAAATTTTCTAGGCTTTCTTTCTTTACGATAAAAGAAAACTACACACTATTTAATAAAATTTCTGTCAAAAATCAATAATAAAATGTAGATATTAAATGCCTTAGAATAATATTCTTTATTTTTTTTGTTTTTATTTTTATTTATTTATTTATTTTTTTGGTTGACAACTTTTTGAATCATATACCTTATCTAGATTTATACTTAGACACTAACCCATAAATTAAAATATTAATAATGGGCATTAATACTAATATTATTATCGAAATTTTGCTTCTATTTCCCACATATTTTCACATCAATTATCCTAAAAAAATTTTTAATGTTCGCAGTAATTTTATTTAAGTATTCATCAATACATGAATACCAACAACAATCGTTCAAAAATCACTTCCTCAAAGTAACATGTACGAATACTCAAACGCTTCACAATAATCTTCTGTGTCTAAGATTTCTTCTAAAGTGAGCCAATATTCAGATCAAATACCCATCATGATATAGTAATAACATTATATATATGGGAATCGATGGCATTTATCATGGGTATTGTTGAAGAATGGAAAAATGAAATTCTCGTTTTCATTTCAGCCACTGTTGACCAAAAAAAAAAAAAAAAAAAATATGATGACTGAATTTCTGCTTCAAAAATTACGATTGTAATTTCTTAAGGAGCATTAATCACGATGGATGTTAAAGTCTTCTGGTATTCAAAGTCTAGAAGACTGTGATCTGAAAGTCTGTAAGAATGTAGTCTTTCAGTCTTCCAAGCACGTGAGAAGGAACTGGATATCTTCATTATCACTGTAGTTTAGCCTAAGTCAAAACAGTTAAACAATTATAATTTTTATAAGAATTCATATATTGTTTAGAAAAATACTTTGATAACTGATGAAAGTAGTTGCACCTAAAGCAATTGATTTTTAATTCACTGTAGGCCATTAATGTATATCACACCATTGGCTGACATTTCATCAAACATAGTAGCTGAACTAATGTAAACCCCTTAAAAATCCATAATTAGATATCTCCAATTTGAGGGACACTAAAACACCAAGCAAATAAAGACAGTAACCAAATGTTCCTACAATAAAGGAAAGTCCGAAAACGTCGAGCAACATGCTCTCTTGTGTAATTAAGTAGAAGGATGGTGTTCAGCAGACCACAAAATGGAAACAATCATTAACCTTAAAATGCCAGAAATGTACCAATCTCTATTCAAATTACCAATAATTTAAACTGAAATGAATGTGTTGACAATCTATACTGCTTCAAACATTATCGCACAATACGATCGGATATTGGGCATACTGCATATGAGCTTATTTACTAACAAATGGCTGTTAATGTAGCAATGCTGTTTAACAAGTCCGTCTTCAATTTACATTTGTCTTCTCGAGTTTTGTTGATGGAAAGGTTTTGAGATATTGTATGTCGTTCACTAAGACTTTCGGCAATCCATCAGTTCCTTGTTCAGATGACATTGATTGTATTTAGACTAATGAGAATGGCAATAACATAAAATAATAATCCCTATTTTTGATGGATAATGATCCTGCCTATAGCGAATTTTCACATTGGCAATTAAGTGTTTTTCTTCTTTTTCGAGACAGAGCACAATATTCTGAGAAAATTATAAATTTATAAAGTGATTTTGGCGTGAGAAATTATCTGAAAACTTGAAGCCTTATCTTTACTGACTTCTCAACTCTTATGCAGACCTTTAAGTCACGATTGTCTATTTTGCTTCATCCAAATACACTGAAAAATATATAATCAAATGTATATTTTAAACTCTTAACCCTTTCATGCAATGTTAAATTTCACTTAAGTTAATTGAGTGAAATTTTTTATGTGTAATTGAATTCTTCGTTTTAAATCTTATTAAATAAGAATTTCAAAATTAACTTAAAAATTAATATCTATATAACTTTTGACTTGTTTTATTTAATTAATTTTAATCTGCAATAAAAAATTTTCATAAAATATATGTTCAAAGATAATCGCAGTTATTCTTTGAATATATTCCGCTTAAGAAATCCAAGAATTTAATAATTAAATCTTCAAAAATTTAAGCAATGAAACTTTGCTTTCAATGTAAATATTTTGACTGACTTAAATTTTCATTTTCATTTATATATATAATTGCCACTTTTGAAAACTTTATTTCTTTATGCTTCCAAATTCATTGTTAAAAGGGGAGAATTCATCTTTTTATTAGTAGATTAATTATAAATTCAATAATTAGAAAATTTAATAACCTTTTAACTATAAATGTAATATTTAAGCAAAAGTATTGACTGCTTGGAATTTCGCCTTACTATATTATCAAAAATATATCTTGTTTATTTGTCTTGAATGTAAATAAGAATATGTCTGAGTACTGATTTTTAATACAAAAGCATTTACTTAACACTGGAATATTGACTTGTTAAAAAAACATTTTCCAAAATGAAATATAAAAATATGATACAGAACATGACACTTTAATATTTTGTAATTTTAACAATATGTTAGAGAAGCACTTTAGTTTCTGTATCGTTTCATAACAAATAGTAGAATGCAGATTTGGGAACTTCGAATAATTGTGAGCATATTGGATTTCTGAAATTTTAATAGTGATTTAAATTTCCTATACCAAAATAATTATTTGTGATAATTTGTCTAAAAATAAGAATTTTTGAGATCGCCGATGGAGTAAGAAAAATATTTTTGTTTGCAAATCGGTTTCATTCATTTCATAAAAAGATTAGAAATCATAAAAAAGAAAAGGAACGAATCTTATATTAGAGCTCGAGCAAAGAGGATGAACGTTTTAGAGGAGCGAGATTAAATTGCATTCATTGATTTTTTTTAATAGTGAGACAGTAAATTCAATGATGACGCTTGAATAAGAATAAAAAGGATACAAAATATTACATGACATCACACAAAAATGTTTTAGCAGAAAATGTTTACAGTTGACTTCTTTTTTGCTATGAATTTTAAAATATATTTAAAAAATGCTTACTTCTGCTTTTTATATATTTTGCCTTTTTCAAATTAAAATGCAAGACATTCTCAAAATAGCATGTCTATGTAATAATATCTCTAGTTATCTCATCAAATTGCAAATATATAATGTTTCCTCTGGAGTGAATTTTTGAATGAACAAGAATAATAAAACGCCCACAAACATTGTTACATAAATTTTCTTCTTTAAGAAGCATAGTTATTTATAGTAACAAACTATTTTTATATATGCATGAAATACAAATATAATAAAGTTGGTGAGAAATTTGCCATTATTTATTTCACGTAGTTTTGTTTTCTTTCATATTAAGTTTATATTTTGTATTCATTAGTTTAATGCATTTTATAGTTAATTTATTTTTAAGACCATACTTATCACTAATTTTGAGATAATTTCCTAATGCTTGGCTCATATTCCACATTCATTAATTTAATGCATTTGTAAGAGGGAGAGAGTTTATCATTAAAGATTCCCATGTGCTTAGTACATTATTTCATAATGTTAGCATAGTACCATTATGTTTTGCATTACTTTCATAAAATTTCCATTACTTTGGAAATTAAGTTCTCAAATTTATTTTTCTACACAATGTGTGTTCTGCTTCAAAATCATAAATATTTAGCCACAACAGTTAATTTCAGTTTCACTTTTTATCTCGTATGGATATAATCATCAGTGAAATGCATATTTTTCAAACAATTAAACTGATTAAATCTTTCTTCAAAACCTTGTTTTTGTTCTTATATAATTAATAAATATGTTTTAATTGCAGATTTTTGAAAGCCAAGTGACTTTTAAAAATATTGTTGTGTTTTCAAAATAATCTTACAACGGAGAAAAGTAATTCAACATTTTCATTTCCAAAACCTAATGTAGATGTGCAAATTTCATCAAAAATATTTCTTTATTTACTACATCACTGATATTATATATTTCTTTGAAGCTTTTTATACATTGTACAGAAATACTGAGTAATGTTTCTTAACAACATTAAATTGCCCAATATTTATTTGAAATAATTCGTCACAGCTGTTTTTTTTTTTCATTTAAAAGCAGATGCATTTCTTTTAATAAAATTACAAACTAATTAAAAACTTCACCACAGTTGAGGTAATTAAAATTATTCTATGACTAAACACTGAAATATGGACATTTTTGTTCTTAATAATGGAAGGAGCTTTGTTCATTATAATCGCTTCATTTTATAAAATTGACGATCATGCCAGCAATTTATTTGGAAAATGAATTACTTTGTGAAATTTAAAATAAATTCGCATTATATGTTCATGGTGTATTAGATTTAATGTCACAGGTGCAGTATAATCCATGATTCCAAATTCTGAGATTTGCAATTTGTTGGCGGATTTTCTTATATATCTAGCAACCCAGTTTTCATTGCATCATACATATGGAAATCTATAAGAATTATGCAGAAAATTTTATTTTGGTAACCGTAGTATTTACGTCATCGCGCACGTCACGACACGTCATTTTGGCAACATTTATTCATCGCCAAAAAAATTCAGAACTTGTAATCATGAATTATATAGCACTTGTGCCGTTTTAATATTTGATAAGGTATGTTTGTTTACTTCGTTTGGTTTAGAAAAACTCCATTATGTATTATATATAATGATATTCATGCAAAATCGTCTACTAATTTTCTTACATCGCTGAATAAAACAAATGAGAAATAAAGAAAATTAGAAATAACGATGTCATCATAAATATATCAAAACGTCTAGAAATTTTCTTCTGAAGTTTGATCTCTTATTTATTTCCTATAATTAGATCTTTTACAATTATTTTCATTCAGATAAAGAAACTCAGATACACATGTTTTCATAAAAAAGAGTTTGAATTTAATGGCACATACTTACAAATTTCCGAAACATTTGACTAACAAATTACAATTTATGTACTTCGTAATGTAATGCAAGTATTTTAAACTACAAAGAATTTTCTCTTACCACAAGCTGTCATTTATGCATAAATAGCAGCTTATAGTAACTTTTTATTGGATAGTTAATATCAAGAACCATTTTTTTAATATCATTAAATTATCAAATCAACAATTTTTAAGATCAGTCTCATTAATTCTGAAAATTTCTCTCGAACAAATTACAATAGATTTAAAAAATAAAACCGATAAATAATTAATTATTCACATTTCTTTGAAACTATTTTCTATAATATGAAAATCCTCTGTCATAGTTAAGATGTATTTATATTTAATATAAAGCAAATTTAGTTCCAAACAGTATTCTAAGTTATAATTAAAAACCTATTTTTAGACATACACACAAATACTAGATGTTTTCATACAAATATACTTTTATTCAAGAAATTTCAGAAATATATGTATTTAATGCAGTTAATGATTCTTTCAATTTCAATTCCTAAGAATTTAATTTTTTTATTTTAGTAATATTTATGGCAAATTTATATCGTCTTCAATATTAAGTACATGTTTATTAAATTCAAGTTGAAATTTATATAAATGAACTGAAAAGGATATAGAGAAACAAAAAAGAATTCAATATCTTTGTACTTTTTCAAGCTTAAAGCACATGAGTAAAATCAACCAATCTTTTTTATATAAATATTTGTATGTCAAAACTAAGTTTCGATATGGCGGTACATTCCTGAATTCTAATTCCATGATTTGGATAGCGGTCACATTACAAATTTTCTTGTCTTTTTTAATAGCCTCAATTTGTTTATTGAGAAAAAATTCAGATTTTTCATACAAAATATCTTTTTTTGTTGGTTTTTCAATCTGATAGATTTCTCGAATATAATTTTTGTTGTATATAAAACCTACTACATATATTATTCCTTAAAATGCTTCACATTTTGTTCGAGTAACTACATTTGTGATACAAAAAATAATGTTTATAATTTTCTATACTTTAATACTAAAAATATTTGCATTAATAGGAAAACTGTCGGTATAGAATAACGAAAAAAGAATATATGATTAAATGTATTTAACATACTCGAAAAATCTTAAGTTATATTCTATATTGAAATATAACACATAGAATATAATAATTAACTCTAACAAATTAGAAATGAACTGCCCTAATTATTTACATAATAGATAAGTTTTTCTATATAATACTGCTTTTTACAAAATAATATTTTTGTTAATAATTGCGTGCTTTGCAAATTCTTTATAAACTTTATGCAAATTATTTTCATACTTTAGAAGTTTTTAAAAACAAAGAAAATATTTTCTCACGAATTTGTGTTTGTCTTACTATCACATTTTTGCTCGTGCAGCTCAATTTTGCATAAATTGTATTTAATTTTCTGTTTAATTTAAATTTCTGAAAGTTCCTACGAATAACATAATACTTCACTTAATTTTAATTGATTATATAAGCCTTCTTCAATTCGTATTTTTAAAAATTATACAAAATATTCATAAAAACGTAAAATTAAAAATTGCATAAATTTACCTAGTTTATATGATTTTTCTAAGTTATATCTCTAAGTACTCTCTCTTATCTAAGATTTTTAATACATTAAAGAGAATACATATGGCATGTGTGTACTGAAGAAGTCGAACTCCACTCTAAATTATGGTCCAGTTTTAAAAGTAAAGCAACGCACCCCATGATGCCATCCAAGCTGTCACAAGACAACAACAACATAACTTAATTACAGTTTTATCATAATCTTCACAGCATTTAAGATAAGATTTTTGTGTATAATACTTTTTTTTCTAACACGTTCACTTTCAAACGTAAGGTGCATGAAGATTGTAAAATCAAATATCTATAGAGGCACATATTATCGACTCTTGAGACTAAATATAAGTAAACACTACTTAGTCCTACAGTGGTGTACAGGATTCCATATCAAAAGATTGTACAACCATCAAAATATTTCATTTGTAGCTACGCATAGGATTGTACACATTTTTAAGCGATTCCTTATTCAATTAATGATAATCTCGTAATACTATCGGGAATAATCTGTGGTAAATTGAGCATGTGATGTGTTAACAGCAACTTGCATGCTTGTCATCAGAATTCAGAAGAAATTTTAGCTGATCAGTAAACATAATTTATCATGTTTACATCATTATCACTCTCTTAATTTTCTTTTTTTATTGTCATTTTTCTTTCTCGTCTATCCGTATGCGAAGGATACACAAACACATGGCATCTGAACCTGCAGTATATTATTTTATACCATTAATCTTCGTGTTCAAAATATTGTTTTATCAATAGTACAATTGCAATAATACAACGGAAATTCACATTTAGTGGTGTCATTCTTCATTTTTGCTTAAGTATAGAAACAATCTATTGATCCTCTAAGGTGTCTTTAACTATCAAATTACCAGGAAGAAGTCTTTGATCAATCTGAAAGCTGATTTGACATAATTTTAATATTCTTGAAATTCTGGAATTGTAATTGGCATAAACTCGAAGAACATGTGTGATTGACTATCCTGCTTTAAAATACGTTCGACATTAAAAATCCGATCACATAAATGAAAAAGAAACCTTGATTTATTCTAGCACGGTATACTTGCTTCTATTCATCTACCATTTTAATAAATTGGAATCTTTGAAACTACTGAAAATAGACATTTTCTTTTACATGAATAATTTTCTGAAATTCTCTGTTATTTCCTTTTACGTTATTAAAATTATATATATTGATATAACAGGTTTCTATTCCCACTTTTTCTTTATACTCAATGCCTCTTACGAAGAATTTGTTAAGGATAAATAGGTCACTCTGAAAATTTTGAGTTACAACTAGGTTTTTTTAAAGCTATACTTACCAAATCTTAGGTGTGTTCAAAGTAGTCTCCTCCAGCATCAATGCACTTCTGTAGACGAATTTTAAACAGATTAAATGCTTCGAGCCATTCATTTCTTGGAATAGAAAAAAGTGCATTTATAGTCACATCAATCTCTTCTTCTGAATGAAAACGACGTCCATTAAGTTCTTTTTTAGATTAAAAAATAACCAAAAGTCGCACATAGCTAGATCAGGTGAATACGGCTGATGTTCGATCACTTTAATTCGTTTTTGTTTAAGAAACTTAACTGTTAATCCGGCTATAAATGAAGATGCTTTGTCATTATAAAGCATTAGTTCCCTAACATTCAGTTTTTGTTGAAATTCTGGAAGACATTTAGTGGTACACCAGTTTGCTGTTACTGTCTTCTGACCTTCTAACTTGATGGCTTTGACCAATCCCATACTTCTGAAATAAACGGCATACATCACTTTTTTCAGTGCGCATTTTTTTTCACCATTTTTGGCGTGGAATCATCTTTAAAGACCCATAGTTTGCTTTCTTGACGTGTTGGAACGTCAAAAAACGGTATGTACGTTTCATCACCTGTTACAATTTTAGAAATGATGCGGTGGCCACCATCATTTAGTAATTTAAGAGTTTCTTTACTGATTCTGACACGCTCCTCTTTTTTGTGCTCAGTTAGATTATGGGAAACCCAACGGCAAACTACTTTTTTCATATGTAATTCCTCTTAAATGATTTTGTGTATGGCTGCGGATCCAATGTTAAGTTCCTTCAGTATCGTTTGATAGGTACAGCGATTATCATCCATTAACATTTTTGGTTTGGCAAACATATTATCCGGGATTACTGCCGTCGGTGACATTCCTGTGTTCTTCATCCTGAAGAAAATGGCGACCTCTTCTAAATTCTCTTAACCATATGAATACAATAGCACGAGGTGGAGATTCATCACAAAATGCTCATTGCAACCGTTGAACGCATTCTTCTTGATTGAATCCTGCTTTAAAATCCTAGAAAATCATAGCGCGAAAATGTTCTCGCTTCAACTCCATTTTCTCTTCTGTTTAACATTTCTTCTACACTAAACAATTTGATGTAAGTCAGTAAAAAATCGTCTTCTGTGTTAAAATACTTTTTATTTTAAAATTAAACCATTATTTTTATTTTGTAAATTCTCGTCTTCGCGTATCTAAAAAATTTCACTGTAACCCTCGTAATATATATATATATATATATATATACATGCTAAAAAACAATGAAATTATTTACTCTGCCTTCTTTAATAGTAAAATATTTACAAAATATCACAGATCTATATTTTAAATTCTTTATATAATTAATGCAATTTGTATATAACAATATAATTCTGCTACTATTCAAGGGTTTATTTTAATTAGTTGAAAGCAAAATATTAAGCAACGCTGTAACATTTGTCACCAAATTTCAAAAAGAATTGGAACTTGAATTTCACTGAACTTTTATTTAAATTTAAAAAATTTATTAAATTGGTATCGGAATATTGTTTTTAAATAAAACATCAATCATATTATAAAAATGATGTGATGCTCTAGCATATCTCTATTATATAAAAGGTTAAAAACATCTGTAGAAGAAAATTATATTTTAACCTGTGATAAAATACAATATTGCACTGTTACAAACTTATTATTCATTTATTTATTTTATTGAATGAAATAAATTTCAAACTATACATTCTACGATAAATAATATTTTTCAGTTTTCATACATAAATTTATAGTTACATTATGTGCTTAACGCTCTCTTGTGATAAATCAAATGTTTATTAAATCTAAAAGTTAAAAAACCAAAATGACTTTCTTGAAAGATTCAGTTAAACAAATTTTCATCTAAGAATTATTATTTCAGTTATCAAATCTGTAACTACTATTCTAATATCTAGTCGTCTAACAGTTTTAGTTATTAAATTTACTAAATGGTTAACATTAGGAATTAGAAATACATGAGGTTTAATAAATTAAATCAATTTAAATTTTCAATAATTTTGATTAATTTTTATTATCAATGAATATGTTCTGAAATATAAAAAAAACATTTTCTTTTCAACAGAAATTGAAATAATAAATTGCCATTTCTTGTCTTGGGAAATTATATTATGAAATTTCTAAGAGTTTCACAAAATAAATATTTATAAATAATATTATAATGAGCTGTTTAACTTAATAAAAAATACCTTTTCAAATTTATAACGATATATATATATAATATATATATATATATATATATATATATATATATATATATATATATATATATATATATATATATATATATATATATATAATAACTCGAATTAAACGTGGTAATCAGATAAAATAAATAGTTTTATATATTCTTCATTCTAAAGATAAAAGTAGCAATCATTTTTATTGATTTGACTTACAAAGAATAAGCAAAGATTGATATAAAAGTATTATTAAGACTACTATTTGAATATTCAGATATTTTACTTTAAATTAAATATAAGATTGCATATACACATTAAAGTAAACTACATGAGTGAAAGTCTGCAGAATTCTTTCTTATCTTATTTACAAATTATCTCAATTCTTATTTCTTAACTACCTAATTTCTTAAGAGCACCAGTAATTGGTATTTCTTAAAGAAAAATTGCGTGGGGTTTTTCAGGATCATTTAGAACAATGTACTCCATTCATTTGGTTGTTTTTCTTTCAAATTTTTTTATTTTATCTTATGTATTCTTAGAGCTATTATGAATAAATTATTTTAAACTGAAATGCTAAAGGAATTATTTAATTCATGTAAGGAAAAGAATAATATTTAGGAGACTAATAATGAACTATATTATATTATCAATTAAAATAGGATTTTTTTTTAAGATTCCACGTAATGGTATCCAAGCAATAAAGATTCCTTATAAATATTGAAATACATAGTATTGTGTAAATTTAAAAAATGTAGTTTTACGTAATAGAAAAAAAAACATAATCTAATGCAGTGTTTAGCCAGATAACTTGCTTTTGTAATTCATGTTTGAAAATAATTTCCTATTTCAGCAATTTGTAATTTTTTTATTTATAATAATTTTATTACAAAAATATTGATAAATTTGTTATGGATAAAAATTATTCTTAATCATTAATACTTACATTTTCCTTTCAATTTGTATTTATGCTTCCGAAGTAGTAATACATTATCCTAGAAAAATTAAATATTATAATTATCTCACAATTGATTTTCTTCAGAAACTTTTGTTTCGGGAAGGAAATTAATTGAAACTATTGAATGATATTTCAAATATTTAAATATTAATAAAAGTATTATATATATTTAAAGTAGAGTATTATATATTTATATACATATACATACATACATATATATATATATATATATATATATATATATATATATATATATATATATACATACATATATATATATATATATATATATATATATATATATATACATACATATATATATATATATATATATATATATATATATATATATATATAATATGCAATTTAATATAATTCTAAACATGAAAAATAATATAATTATTATATATTTTTATATGTGAAAAATTTGTTATTATTTGATTTCTCTGAAAATAGGTATTACATGGTAAACGAAAATTATAAATAATGCAAGTAAATGTTATGTGAAATAAATGTTGACTAATGACACTTGGACAAGCCAATTTCGCTATGCCTCGGCTATGCGAATTTAAGTGAATTGTCTTTCGTTTAATCAGAATGCCACAAAGGTGAAAGTACGACTTTTGCTCTTCAAAACCCCCGATAGATGGGAGCACCAGAGGATCTACTCCCTCAATTTTGGTATTACCTCAATATTGATCTGAAGGGGGAGTAAATTTCTCCAAACCATTGCACCCATGGTAAATGCTCAAGACCCAACGACCAACCACAGGACTTTCGATTCCATAGATTTAACGAGCACATATGTCGCATGTACTCTGGGGGTCTTTGGCGGCATTGGGAATTGAGCCCCACACTTCCGGATGGAATACCGATACCCTAACCACTAGGTTACCACGGTCCCATGTGAAATAAATAAATGCAGTATACATAAATTAAGGAATGTCAATTTATGGGAATTCAATGTCGTATAACATATGCATTAATGACACTCTTTCACTCTTCACTTTTTAAAATAATAATTAAGTAAAACTATTTACTGAAAAGAGGAAAGTATATTTTCATTTATATACTATTTCACTTAACCAATATTTTCGTACAAGAGGGCTAATCCACGGCCAACTAGACACACAGTCTGTTGGCCGTGGATTAGTGTCTAGTTGGTCGTGCTAATCATAACCTGAACATCCGTTTAAGGACAATTCCAGACATGAATGTTTCAGGTGGGCATCAAACCCACAAGCTATCCATCAGGAGACAAAACTGCTAAAAATTAGGTGTCTGGCTCAGCGAAGATATAGAAGAAGACGGTGTTTATTAGAATACACAATATAAGAAGATTTATATCTTATTTTTATAACGAAAAACGATAGTAAATATTACGATTATAGCCATCTAACTGGAGTTTCCTTCTGCCATAAAAATTATTTTTTAAAGTATCATTCTCTAGAAATAATTTCATTCAATCGCTTTTGATCTTTAATAATCTTAGTTTTAATTTCCAAAGAGAAGTATTTGAATTTGATTTTTAACTGAACCTGATTGTTGCATCTGAAATAAATTTTAGTGCCTTGGTGTTATCATTTTACAAATAGAAATGCTTTAGATAGTGACAATCGTGAAACTTTGCCTATTACTTTGACGTGATAAATTACTTCCTTCAAAATTTTTCAATTAAAATCACTTAATTTATGCATCATTAAGAGCAATTTTACAAAGAATAAAGATTCTTCCTATTTTTTCTTTCAAATATTCCGAAACATTTATGAAATTAAAAATTCCAAATTCTAGCTTAAAGAATTCTTCTTCTTCGTGATATAATGAATTTTCGCATAAAATACAAATTAAATCCAAAGTTTTCATTCATTTTCTTGCACTTTTTATAAAGCTTAGACGGTATAGAAAGAAAAACTGTAATAATTCAATAAACATAAAAGTTTTTCAATACAAAATGTATGTAGTCTTATATTTATTTAAAAACTTTACTGTATAAATCTAACTCAATTTTGTTTTCATTTTAATGATTTATTTGATGAGAAAATGCATTTCATTTAAATTAATTTGTTAAAAATATTAATTTTGTCTAGTTTAGTTTTATTTAAGTAAATAATATTTTGTACATATATTTATATATATACATATATATATATATATATAATACATATATGTATACATATATATATATATACATAAATATACATATATATATACATATATATATATATATATATATATATATATATATATATATATATATATATATATATATATATATATATATATATATATATATATATATATATATATATATAATTTCCATTACAATTTAGAAGTATTGATTTAGGTTGTAATGGAAATTTGGAAATTAAGTATTTAGTTCATAGACCAAACAATTCTCTTTGTTGTTTTTAATACACCTTTTAAGCAACAATCATTAGGAATTCAAAAAAAAAAAATCATTTTATGTTCTCTATTTGAAAACATTAAGAAGAGTTTTGTCCCATTTCTACAAATGGCACAATTTACTTTTATTACTTTATTTCTTTCATGTTTTCCCTGCTCCTTAAAAAATGACTTGGAAATAAGGTTTTGTGAAACTGATTTTCGACATACAGTATGTCGGAAAAAAAACTAAGCGATTGGGCTGTACTTTTATAATATAAATGGAAACCATTTACTTTATGGCTTTCGAAACATCTGAAAAACTGAACAAAAGGCATTTCTTGCACATTATCATTCTTATGGTTGAGTATAATCAAACACTTCTGACCAATTTATTTTAGTTTTTAATGACACTCCAAATTAAATTCTTAAGCAATTCGATGTTATTGCTGAACTCATTTTGGAATGATTTTGTTTTTAATATAATGTGAGCAAATTATACTGAAACCAATTTTATTCATTGGCTTCACGTTTTTCATGTTTATTAGAAAAGAAGCTATTCATTTATATTTAGCTATTAATGAAAAACTTATATATTTATAAATTGTATACACCGCAAATTTTTTTTTCAAAATCAGTTTTCTCATTTATATAGCTAGAAATACATTTTTATATATAAGACTTCTTTTTTATTGTAAAATTATTAATGTGAATAAAAACAAAAAGATTAAAAATTAATTGGAGAAATTTTTAATAAAATGCTTTATTGGTACAAAAAATAACTAATAGAAATTTCTACGTAGAAAAATTATATTTCTTTCTGTTTACCATAAATTATTGTGTATAACTTTTTTTTCCAATGGTGGGCACTTGGGTGGTGAACCCTATGCCACAACAAGGCCACAACGGGCACCCGTGAACCAAGTCATGGAGGTGAGTAGCCTTGCCTACGCCATACCACCACAAACCCGTTTATATAGGGTGGACCACATTAATGCATAAAGAAAGAGCACAGAAGAAAGGGTAGAAAAACCCAGAGAGAACAGAGAAAGAAAGAGCACAGAAGAAAGGGTAGAAAAACCCAGAGAGAACAGAGAAAGAAAGTATCATCCAAGCCCGAATCAGGACTCGAATCCGGGACCCAGTGCTCAGGAGTCATGAGCGCAATTATTTTTTATTGATTAATAAAATTTAGTGATTAATTTGACTGAACAAGAAATAGTTAAGCTTGGTTTTGAGTAAAAATTAAAGGTTTAATATCATTTTCTAGAACATTATGCACTAAGCATTTGGCATTATAAAACAGTTTATTAGTATTTGTGGTAATTATTTTTAAAACGTCTTCTTAATGCAGTTAAAATTATTATTTAATAGGATGAATTAAAATGCCCAATCAATACATCACTCATTATAATTCAGATTACAACTTTTACTTATTTTAATTCACACTGTAATTTTTATTTATTTTAATTCAGACTACAATTTTTATTTATTTTAACTTTTACTTCTTTTAATTGAGACTACAAGTTTTACTTATTTCAATCCAGACTACGATTTTTACTTATTTCAATCCAGACTAAAATTTTTACTAATTTTAATTCAGATAACCATTTTTATTTACTTTAATTCAAACTACAATTTTTAGTTATTTTAATTCAGACTACAATTTGCATTTATTTTAACTTTTACTTATTTTAATTGAGACTACAATTTTTACTTATTTCAATCCAGACTACAATTTTCACTTATTTTAATTCAGACAACCATTTTTATTTATTTTAATTTAGACTACAGTTTTTAGATATTTTAATTCAGACTATACAACTCATTCTTTTAAAATAGCACACTGAAATATGTACATAGCATTTAATTCGTTTTAACATGATATCATTTCCCTTGGTGAATACATGCTAAAAAAAGGTAAAAGAGAGAGAGAGAGCTAATTTCGTGTTTGACCTCGTCATTTGGGTATAATTTATTGTCAAATGATGTCTCCACGTGCTCTCATCAGTTTTAAATTATATCCCATGGGCTCAACAATACACATCAAACTGTTTTCAAACATTGATAAAAAAAATGTATGTTTGCAAAAAAAAATCCTATTTTATAATACCCATTTATGTGTATTCATATACTAAAAATAAGATTTGATGTTTTCACAAAAGTACTTTTTATTTTAAAAATAAATATATTGCAATAAAACTTTCGTATGATCATCGCAAGAATTGGTTTATCTATTATTTTATTTTTTAATGAAAAACTACATTTTTAATAAAAAAATTATAGAAATATTTAAATTTTCAAAGAGATGAGTGTATAGTTAGCCTAGTTATAAAAGAGATAAATAATTATAAAATTAATATTAAACTTTCTAATTAATCATTTCTTAATAACTTTTTATTGAATCCATATTTTATTAGCTTCGGGATAAATTAAAGAAGCAGTTAAATGAAATCCTGTGATGTTTATCTAACTTTATTTGTCATGTTTATAATAAAAGTTGATGATCACTTAATCACATGAGACATGAAAATGAAAACATTTCGAAAATATTTTTGAGTGTTGAAAAATATTTTGTTGATTTAATTCAATAACTACTTTACTTTTCAGATAGTGACATTTAATATGCATAATAAATTTCCATTTAGAAAACAATTTGCATAAAATTTCTCTCCACCTGACAAGTTTAGAAGCAGTAACTATCTGATTATGAAAATGGTCATCACCGTTCATAACTTTATGAGCTGTGTCTGTATCATAGAACCTGTTCGCACGTGAACCAGTCTCTGTTAGAAAATTGATATTCTTTAATCACTGTAGAAACGGCAAAGTACTTAATATGGAGATTAAAGTCACATATGTACTAGGTATTTGATTTTATATGGTTCAGAAAAATTTGATTTGCAACCTTTAAGTAATTTTGAAGGCTACAAATTTCTTCTTGTTAAAATAAAATTGAAATTTTTAATTAATGGTTTAAATCAAGAAGAAAATGGAATGAACTTGTGAATGGAACAATATGAGTTCTTTAAATAGCGTATATTAAATTAAATGAATTTTTTGTTTCTGATTTTAATAATAAAGAAAATGTAATCCCATTAAAATCGTTTTCACGTTGTATAAATAAAGTGATGCTAGTTTGGACTTTTAAAGTACTGAATGTTGCATTTGTAGTACTGTAGTTTTATTCATACTGCTTATACTTCAAAAAATACAAATTTATTCAGCAAAACGTTTCTTATGAAGTAGAATATATAATGTAGAATATAAAACCAATGATATCGATGAAAAAACTTTTCATAAATAATATTTTATTTTAGTCATAACCTTCTTTAACTATGAATGTAATAAACTTTCTAAGATGAGTTTTTTATTTTTTTTATTTTCCATTACACTTTTCTGTCTTGTCCCTTGGATGATATATAATTAAGCAAAATGCATTATCGTTACAAAAATAAAACCACACTTGTCATTTGATGCTCTGATTTGAATGAAAGTCTTAAGGTTTCATGGATAATAATACTTGGAAGTTAGAAATTACATATTTTCTTATTTTACTAAGGCTATCCATGGAAATTTAGGTGATAAAAATAATCTTTCCTTTAAAGTTAGTAATAGATTTAATTTTTGTGAAATTTACATGCCAGCTGTAGAGGCTAATGCATATTAAAAAAAAAAAAAAAACAATTCGAAAAACCAAAAACAAACAAAAAATTAATGTTCCAGTTGCATCAAAAAATAATGGTCTGATTGCATCGAAGTTTACTCAGGTGGTGCAAAAGCTATGACAGGTCCAATGATCGGAGCAATAACAAAAATAACAGAGACTCAAAAGATTGCAGTAGTAGTCATTATGTTCTCTACACACATGGCTTAATTGGGAAAAAATGTCTGCATTCTTCAAGAAAGCTTTAGATAAATCTGTCCGAATTATTAATTACATAAAATCACTGCCGTTGAAGTCAAGACTTTTCAAAATACTTCGTGAAGACATGGGAAGCGTTCCTAATTTTCTACTTCTCCATACAGAAGTAAGGTGGCGCTCACGAGGGAATATACTTTCTTGATGATATGAATTACGTTTAAAAATCTACTCCTAGACTAACATAATACTAAATTGGCAGAGATTATTAGTGAAGAAAACTGGTGATGTATTATTTGGCAGACTTTTCTCCAAATTCAACGAAAAGAATATTTCACCGCAAGGGAAAATTATTACAACGGTCACTGCAAACTGCGAAGTTCAAGAGTTCAAAAGGAGAATCTATTTTTGGGCCGAGAGTGTGCAGGGGGGTGAGGTCGAGTGTTTCCATTTTTCTCAATGATTTTTTGAAAGACAAAACATTGCAGCTTCGGAACAATTTGTTTTATAAAATCCTCGAATACCTCCGAAGCATGATATCATCGTTGGAGCATTATTTTCTAACAGCTGCTGATGAAAGCTGCAGAAATGCGAATGGGTAGTCAACTCATTCGCTGTATCCAAAAAGCCACACATTCTATCATTGAATGAATATGAGTTGTTGGTAGAAATTTTCATCGACTCACACACACACAAATACAAAATCGTGAAATCTACTTTTGATAGTGATGGTTTCTCACACTTTTGGATAGGTTTGGAAAACAAAAAATTCTACTTCCTTGTTTAAAAGCAAAACGTGTTATACTTTAATTTGTCACAACATACATGGGCGAATCCTGATTCTCGATCTATGCCGACACCAAAACTAAGTATTAAAGCTATCTAGATGATGCAACTGACATTCGTCTCCAGTTGTGAAGTACTGAGTCCAACCTTTCAAAATTGTGTCATCAGAATCAAATAGGCTTGCTTGGAAACTAAACATTGTTGGTTTCACATTTAAGGTAACCACCTGACGGGGACATATTCACACTCCAGGGCCCTCAATCACAAGAACAGATATTGGCATTGTAAAACTGGACCACCGACCATTGTGCCAATTTCTAGTTTTAGTTTAGCTTTTTTACAATTTTAAACATATTTTTTAAATTTTTGTTTGCATTGCAGCCGTTTACTAGCATTACTTCGCTTAAGTGGGCATGTTTTCCAGAACTACCTATTCATAGCAAAACCTCACCAATTCTAGACCTTTAAAACGAAACTAAACACTGTGATGCGGCAGCCTATGTGAACCACACAGGGCCTACAGTGCCCATCTCTGTTTTCTTGACCGAAAGACTCAGTTATACAAAGCAAATATTCCGATTAGGTGATCAGCCTAATGCAAAACCCTAAATGCTTAATTCCGAAACATTCTTGGTGCTCAAGTTATCGAGCCACTGAAGGAATGAAAGTGTGAGTTGACCTTGCGCAGCCCGAGGATCGAACTTCGAAATTTTGCCTATGGAACGTAAAACACTACCACTTAGCCACAGGACTTCCTGACTTTTAAAACGCTTAGATATATTTCAGTGTCATCCACCAATTTAAATATCAGTCTTTTTCTGGGATGAGATCCCATAAAAATTTAAAAAAAAAGACTTCTCGTTTAATTGTTAGAGTACAATAAATAGTTATAAAATTACTGTAACTTGTACACGAAATAATTATAGTATAATTTTAAGACATGCAAAGTGTATTGTTATAGTAAAGACACTTTTAATAATTAAAAAAATAGGAATAATGATTGAATGAATTTCTCTGATGGCAATTGTTAAACATGTAAATAAATGCATTTACTTAATTGTATAAATGCATCAAAATCATGTCAATTAAATGTTCTCATCTGAATACTTTAAAACCTTATAATTTCACAATGCATTTAAAAAAAACTCAACTATGCTCAATTACAAAACAGGTGAAATTATAACCTACAAATATTACAATACATTTCCATAAAATTACTTTTGAAACTATTATGTAATTCCACATAACGTTTTAATAACTTTTGTTATTTGCTTTCTTAATATTATATAAATAATTGTATTCTTAATTGCTTCATAACTGTTTTTAGTATTTATCATATTATTCCTTTTATAAATAACAATTTATTAAAACTGCAAATTCCAGCTAATTTTATGAGGATGAAATGAAAAACATCACCCAAGAAAGAGAATGATACTTTTATTAAAACAAATATAATTGTAAAAGTTGAAACTGCTTTTAACATTTCTTCCGTTTTTTTACATTTAATTTTAAAAATAATTTTCTTCATAAAAATAATGCTTGAAATTTATGCTATATTTTTATTAACTATTTTTATGTCTTATCATTTAAAATTGTTTTTTTATTATCAAACATTTTTTTTCCTTTTTAATATAAAATGTCATTTACAAACACTCACAGTATCGTCTAAGAAAATATCGTCTTATTATTTCTGCATAGTTTTTATCCAAACGAATGTTTAAAAATAATATTTTGGAATAATTTAACATCCATAACATTTCTAAAGGAACAATAAATATTAAATTCTGTAAAACAACACTTGATATTTGTGAAAGTTTTGAATGACTTACTTCCATTTACATAAATGGCATTTTGCTCTTTATGTTTCCATATTTTCTTTCTCTCGATAAGAAGAATGCTTTTGAAATATGCTTTTCACGTAAATTATTTCATTTCTCTGCATTTGCTTCAAGGAATACAAGAAATTGTCTTATATTTGACAAATGACAACAATTTATTACCCAACATTAATCCTTATGTTTGTAAAAAAAGTGGCTTTTATTTTAAGAAGCTTTCTGAATACATATAATAGGACAGGTTTTGCCTGAGAGAATAATCTTGCACAAAAATCTATTGCTTTCTATTTTGCCACCAAACATTAGTAATCAGCAATATTATAATTATGGTATAAGAAGCGATTACCTAGAAGTGATTTTATTTACTATTTTATGTGTTTTTACAACAACTGAATTTTTTAAAATGTTAACATATGCTTCATTATACTTCATTTGCTCCCAAATTTTCATTCAGAAACAAAAATTTAAAGTTAAATAGAGTAGCTCATGCCTAAAATACAGATCAAATATTTGCTCAAGGTAGCTATTTTGATATGCAATTTAACATGAGATATGCTGAAGATATATTTTATACATAAATTTGAATTCAATATTTAAGAAACTTTAACAAGTAATCTTAATCTATTTTACATATACAAATTTAGTTTTGTTACATATTTCATTTTTGCAAATCGTATTTTTAAAGGATACTTGATAATATAATAGACAATAATTTCTCAAATTTTTTGCTTCTAAAATCATAATGACTAACTGTTAAAATATAAGAAATTTTTTTTCCAGTGTACAAAAATATTGTTTCTTAATTGAGAAATTACTATAAATTACTATAAAATTTGTTTTTTAATATAAATATCAATAGTGAAAATTTTAAATTAATAAATAATGAAAGAAATAAATAATTTTTCAAATGAATTGCAGTTTGTTGAATCTTTTCATCATTTAAAAATATCTAACTAAATTTTCTGATAAATAACGCGCGAAATTTATTTTGAAAATTTAATACTAATATTTATCGTATTAAATTAATAAATATAAAAATTAGTGAAAATTAATAAATTAATTTCTTGACATGTGCTCAAATCGAACTCTAAGTAAATATTTTTAAATAATTAATATGAAAATTCTATATATATATATATATATATATATATATATATATATATATATATATATATATATATATATATATATATATATATATATATATATATATATATATATATATATATATATATATATATATAAAGTTTCAATGAATTGAAATGTTGATAATTATTATTAAATGAGTCAATTATTTTTTAATTATAATAAAATTTATTTTTGATAAGTTATAACATAAATGGCTAATATAAGTGCTAACCTGAACAAGGAACGTGTGAAAAATATTTCATAGAATCAATCTATGATCAGTCAGTTATATATATTCCTAATTTTAATGAAATATGTACATGCCTTACTAAATATTTTCAGAAAATTAAATATCATTTCTAGGAATAAGAACCAAAAGTAATAGATTTATAAAGAAATGAAAATGAGAACTCTCATACAATTATAGATATACAAAAAGAATATCAGTTTTACAAATACAGGAAAAATAACAGTTTCTATTCAAAAGATTTTAATCTGGTGTAATATGTAGTAAAAAGTATAAATTTCATGAAATATTAAAAATAAATTTTCTAGTTTATTTGAAATTTTTTTTAATTAAATTTTCAAACACTTTAGTATAATTCAATGTTTGAAAAAACAACTAACTTTATACACAATATAATATTTTGAAACACTTAACGTTTTGTAAATTGAAATATACAAGGAAATCTTAAAATCTTTTGGAATATTTAGACTTTTTAAAATGATTCTTACATATAATAGTCATATTTAAAAACAATTTATAAACGAAATTCTGCAATTATGTAAAATTAACAGAGGAACAGTTATGCCATTTAAAAATACCTTTTTCATATAATAGATATAATATAATAAAAACAATGAAAAATATTAATAGCATATAAGAAACATTTTAAAAAGTTACTTTCAAATTTATTCTTTATTATAGAAACATGTTCATGAATTTCAATTTATAATATAAAAATTCAAATTAATTATAAAAAAAACTACCGATTACTGGGTAAAAGTTCACTAAATAATCTTTAAATTTTCTGTTAAAGAAAAAAACAGTTTTCTATACAGTATTTATAAATAACTTTCGATATACAAATTTTGATTCATTCCTTGAACAACTAAATCAATGATAATATGTGAAACATTCTAATTTGGAATTTATTTCTCTCACAGTTAATTAGCTTAAATATCTGCTTCAAGTCTTGCTTGCATGCTGATCAGATTCCATTGAGTTTGACATTCTTCAGTCATGCCAAACTCTAGCATGACACATTTACGCTGTAAAATAAATGAATTTTAAAGTTATTTAATGAATTTACGTATTTGTAATACATATTGAATCTATTTACTGAATTCATTTGAAAAGATTACAGATTTTCCTTCAAGTAAAACTTGATTAAAACTCAAAATAAAACTACAATTTAAAGAAATAATATTAAAAAAGTTTTTAATGTTCATAACACTCTTTTGATAAAAATGTATTCGAAAATTAGAATCGCAATATCTATTTCCCGTTGTTCAAATTGGCTAAGATTGAATCCATGACCTTTCATTCAAAACATTTTGATATTATCATTAACCCCTTGACTGACTTTGACGAGTCTGACTCGTCATTGATTTCCTGGGCCATCACAGACTTTGACGAGTCAGACTCGTCAAGCGCTTCTTTCGGCGGACGCCGTGCAAGTTACAATTAGATTACATAGTTGCTTCACTCGTTCGACGATTCTCATTTAAAAAAGCACACTGAAAGTAAGAGTTCAGTTTAGCAGAAGTCTCGCACGGTGAATGTTATACTAGCCAATATTTGAGTTTAGTAAAGATTATAAATAATCCCCGTAACATGTATAAGCCGGATGCATTATATGAAAGTGGGGATGATGGTGTAAATTGATGGTGTAGTTCAATTAAGCGAAATTAAATAGTTTTTTTTTTTTTGTCGCATCAAATTCCATTTAATTCGTCAGTCAAGGGGTTAAACCTTAAAAAGATCATGAACTAAATCTTCATAATTATTCTTTAAAAATTCTAACTGTGAAAAAAAAATTCCGTAAGAGAAATTTTATATTGTGTGAGCATCAGAATTATCATTCATCAATTTAATTTTCCCTAAAATCTTTAATTCTTTTAAATAAAATCAATTATCTTTTGTGCCAATTTTCTAAGAACATTTTAAGGATGAGAGAAATATAATTTCTTTTAAAATCATTTATATGATTTATAGGAAAGAAAACCTATTACGAAAATTTAAATTGATTCATTTGTCTCCAGATAAAATGTAGTAATTAATTAGAAAATTTTAACGATGTAAATATTTAACTTTAATATTATGAAGAAAGATTATAATTAAATAAAAATATCTCTAAAAATGATAAATTTATTGATCTACAACGCAGTATATTTTATTACATAAAATTCTCTGTTGATATTGAATTTTTACCATGATAATATTGCTTTACATAACCTTCGGTATCCCTTTGCAAATCTCGTTTTGCTCTTCAAAAATTCCATATCGTTTTTCCAAGAAACATCAATTGATAATCCATAGAATAATACAGCATGAAAAATTCCTTGTTTGCCTGGTTTTTATAGATTTTTTTCAATACTGGTAAGTAAACGTAAGAAATCTCTTCTTCTAAATATCAATAAGTTGGAATTCTTGGAAAAAATTTCCAAACCGCACCTGGTTCTTGACTTTTACCTTTAATATTTTAGGATTATGCAATATTTTAAATCACACAAAGTTGGAAATGCTTCACTATTTTAACTAAAAATATTTCAGGAATTACATTGAGTTTAAAGTTTTGATTTTTGTATAAATCATGAATTATTTATTCTTATATTTAAATTTCAGTAAAAATAGTTTTCATTTTGTAGATAAAATTATTTTGTTTTGTAAATAGTGATCTATAATTTTTACTAAAGTAATTTCTAAGTATAAATTACTTTTGCCTCATTCATTTTACAAAAAAAAATATTACTGGACACATTTTCCCTCAAATCTAATTTTTCCATTATTTTAAACGAATACATCTCTTTTAAATTACTATTCCTTATAACGAAATGGATAAAATGATTAAGTTCTATGGGTTGTAAGATGAGATAAATTTAAAATGGAAGAACGTGTTATCGCTTGGAAAATATACTTCATTGTATATGTGTTAAAAATACGATCTTATACTGCATAATTGCTCACAATAAATATTTCATAATATGTGTATTCATAATTTTTAATTTTTTACTAAGCATAACTGTTTAAATTAAATGATTAAAAACAATATCATCTTAAATTTCTTATGTACAGAAGAAAATATTTGAAAGAAACATTTTTAAAATGTAATTGCAACTAATATTTAGTGAATTTGGTTTGTCAAGTTATGCGATAAAAATGTATTTTTTACTCAAATGTTTCCCATACAGATCTACAATGCTATTTTTACGAGATGCAATGCTATTTTTACAGACCTACAATGTTATTATGTACGAGGGTTACTCTGAAATTTTTGAGATACGCGCAAACGAGAATTTACAAAATAAAAATAACGGTTTAATTTTAAAATACAAACTATTTTAACACAGGAGACGATTTTTTACTGACATACTTCAACTTGTTTAGAGTAGAATAAATTTTAAACAGAAGAGAAAATGGAGTTGACGCGGGAACATTCTCGTGCTATGATTTTCTACGATTTTAAAGCAGGATTAAATCAAGAAGAATGCGTTCAATAGTTGCAATTAGCATTTGGTGATGAATCTCCAGCTCGTGCTACTGTATTCAGATGGTTTAGAGAATTTAGAAGAGGTCGCAATTTTCTTCAGGATGAAGAACAAACAGGAAGGCTGCCGTCAGCAGTAATGCCGGATAATGTGACTGCCATACGAAAAATGTTAATGGATGATAATCGCTGTACCTATCAAAAGATACAGAAGGAACTTAACATTGGATCCGCAGCGATACACAAAATCATTCATGAAGAATTACGTATGAAAAAGTAGTTTGCCGTTAGGTTCCCCATAATCTAACTGAGCACCAGAAAGAGGAGCGTGTCAGAATCAGTAAAGAAACACTTAAATTGATAAATGATGGTAGTTACCGCATCATTTCTAATATTGTATCAGGTGATGAAACATACATAACGTTTTTTTACGTTGCAACACGTCAAGAATGTAAAATATGGGTCTTTGAAGATGATCCCACGCCGACAATGGTGAAAAAACAACGTGCACTGAAAAAAGTGATGTATGCCGTTTTCTTCAAAAGTACGGGATTGTTCAAAGCCATCAAGTTGAAAGGACAGAAGACAGTAACAGCAAACTGGTATACCACTAAATGTGTTCCAGAAATTCTACAAGAACTGAATGTTAGGGGACTAATGCTTCACAATGACAATGCATCTTCACATACAGCTGGATTAACAGTTGAATTTCTTAAATAAAAACAAATTAAAGTGATCGAACATCCACCGTATTCACCTGATTTAGCTATTTGCGACTTTTGGTTATTTTTTTATCTAAAAAAGTACTTACGTGGACGTCGTTTTCATTCAGAAGAAGAGATTGGTGTGACTATAAATGCATTTTTTCATCTATTCCAAGAAAAGAATGGCTTCAGGCATTTAATCAGTGGAAAATTCATCTAAAAATTGCATTCATGCTGGAGGAGACTACTTTGAACACACCTAAAATTTTGTAAGTATGGCTTTTAAAACCTAGTTGTATCTCAAAAATTTCAGAGTGATCCCCGTATAGCACTTTATATAGAATATTTTAAGTTAATTTTTAAATAATTGATTCTCTTATAACACTGTTAATGCATCAAAGTACATTGTAGTCAATATTATATAATTATTTTGTTCAACTGCTTTTGATTAACATGAATGCTTTAATTTGATTAATACACGATAAATGAAAGAAATGCATGAGTTGACCTTTAATCTGGTGCGCAGAATGGACCAGCAGTAAATGGTTTAAAATTAAAGAAACTTTTTTATTATTATTGAGAGATTAAATAATATAAATTTTATAAAAAAAAATTTTTTACATAATGCTCTATGAAAACAATTGCAAGTATTTGCCCACATTCTTCATTCTTTTCACATATAATTTAATTGCATGCTTTTCTTACTATTAAAATATGCTTTCAGAAATTATTAATTTTCTGAATAGATTAATATAAATATTATGAGTGAATTCTGGATTTTATACATAAATATTTTTATTAATTTCAACTGTTTTAGACATTTACTTGTTCGTGAGCTTTTATAGCTGACAGAATTTTACTTGTTTCGTGAATATAATAATTGTTCTCTAAGTTTCAGCACAATATTTTGAAAACAACCAAAATTCCTGCTAACTTAAGAAATCAAATTTGTGTGAGTGCGTTTCTAACGTAACCAGTGCTTGTAAAATTGTAACAAATATTAGAATATCATTCATGTGTGGAACATTAAGGAAAATGCTCAGGAAAGTTTTTTTCATTATTTAAGAAGAGTTTATTTGAAAAATATTGAATACTCATTAAAGAAATGTTTATTTTTAACGCATGATAACTTTAAAATTTAAAAATAAACTTCTATTTTAAGCGCATTTAAAACTTAAAAAATAAATTTTCAGTGCAGTCAGCTGAATTTAAAATTTTAAAATTAGCATTTACGTTAAATTTACACTGTCTCGTGCATTCTATAATTTCATTCTAAAGTATTATATTTTTATTATTTCTAATAGGCTTTTACTTACAAGAACTTAGGATACAATTAATTATTAGTAGTCATTTCTTAATAATTATAGTCTTAATAAAATAATAATCGTATCTTAATATTTATCCTATTAGTAATAGTAAAATTATCTTAATAATAATAGTCGTTTACTAATAATTAATTTAAAGGCAATTGTAACAGTTATTAAAATAATTATTACCATAATATTAAGATATTTTTTTACTTGATTTAAGATGAATTAAGTTTCAACAAAAACTAACTAAATTTTTATTTAATTTTTTCTATCAGTGAAAAGAGTGTGACTTTCTTCCATAAGAGTCCTTAGAGAAATTAAATCATAAAGAGGTCATTCATAATTTTATTTTCTGTTGATGAATCAATTTTTAAATTGTATAGCATCATAGCTTTATAATTAAAATTTGTGTTTAATATTAAATAGTGTAACAGATATAGAAAGCATTTTCCCTTATCTATTCTCTCTATCCTACATTTCCAAGTGCGTCTACAACTGTATCGCCCAATATAAGGCCGAGCATGTAGGAAACAAATTACGCAATGTTGCAAATAGTGTTATCCGCCATAAATTACGATCGGACTTGTAAATATCCTATAATCAGTGGTTTATAGGAATTGGCCACATACTCTACTAGGAACGTATTTCGCTCACATCGTGTCCTATCTTCCTTCCGACATCCTACGCGTCCTTGATATCAGCCGATGGATTGGACAATTTGTATCCAATTATTGGGTGACGTTCGATTAAGCAGAAGAGAGTTCTGGAGTTAACGTAAGCAGAAGAGTCCGCGTTCCTCCCATCTAAATATGGATTTCGCTTTATCGTAATGGATGACTCCGCAACCAGGATTAATTATGTGCTATCTTTTACTACCTGCGTCAAGGAGAATAGATGGTAATAAGTACTAGTGTAGTAAATATTGACTAACATAGTCTTTCATGCACTTCTTAAGCATTTGGTCAAGGACGTTTTTTTTCAATGACAAAATGCATGACTCATTAATCAAAAACTTATGAATTAATCGCATTACAATGTTTATTTTATATCTCGGCAATCCTACACTTTTGAGCACTTCAATTATTTAACTTACTCTAAATTTTAAACTAGAGAAGAAAAAGAGGTTAATTATTTGCAATAGAAAGAGTGATTATGACATATACTAAATTTTAAATTATGCAGATAATTTATGTTAAAAGGAATATATATTGAATAAAATAGATATAATTTAATTAAATAAAATAAAAAGAATTTAATAAATAGAAATATGTTTAAATGGTAAAACTGGATGTTATCTTTTTTCCCCCCACGTGTTTCATTACTTTAATGAATATGTTTGTATTGACTATAAGATGCTTGAAAAATTGTATTCGATTTTTTTTTATGATTCAAAAGGTAGAAATATTGATTAGACTTATGAAAGATAGGCATAAAGTTTTCCTCATTTTACCTATATATATATATATATATATATATATATATATATATATATATATATATATATATATATATATATAACCTCTGTGTAATTTTATTTTAAACTTTGTAATAGAAACTATATATATATATATATATGGTTTCTATTACACAATATATATATATATATATATATATATATATATATATATATATATATATATATATATATATATATATATATATATATATATATATATATATATATATATATATATATACATATACATATATTACATATATATATGTATATAACTATATGTATATATATGTATATAGATAATTATTTTTAAAATACATTACTAAATAGATATTTTGAGCATTTAACTTATAAAGTTTTAGAATTTAATTCTTTTTAAAATTTTTATTCATATTATAATCTTAAATTCCAGTACTCATTACATAAAAATAAATAAAGCATGTATCAATAAAATATTGATTCCTTTTAATTTTGTCTCATTCGAATGTCAAGTAAAATGACTTTTGTAACATTTTAACAAAGAGTTCTTAAAAGTCTTCTTTCAAATAAGCATTTACTATCCAACAACTTCAAAACATTAATTACATTTTGATAAATTAGAAAATTAGAATAATTGGAAATAATACATTTAGTTTTATTCTCATATATGGGTACTACTTGAAACCATAAGACGTTTGGTTTCTATTACACGAAAGTTTAAAATGAAATTACACAGAGGTTATTAACACATTTTTAGAACGACTTCAAGGTAGTTTAATTAATGTTTAAAATGTAAAGACTATTTTTTAATGTTCAATCTGATAGTTTTTTTTTTCTGGGCAATAAGTCTGCATCGTGATTTTCGTGATAGAAGAGCTTTTCGAAAAATTTCCAGGGGTATTGCTTTTCAGAGTCTAGCATGGTGTGTTTGCGTTTAGAAAAAGTTCTTTTTAACAGGTCAAAAACACAATAGTCTATAGGTAAAGGTACTTTGCAGGAATATGTTGAAAATATATATATGCAATACCTTTATTAGTCTTCATTGTTTCAAGGAATGCAGTAGTAGTTTTCGAAGCATGACTTGTAGCTTGATCTTGATGAAGTTTCACTCTTGAAAGTCTTTGGAATAAAGAAGTGTAATTTTTTCTGTAAATATTGGATGTAAAACCTCCTCCTGATAGTATGATAAGTTAATTTTAGCATATTTTTATTCAATTTTTGCATGCCACTTTTCCTATTTTTAATTTTCCATCGTTGGAGAATCCTGTGACTAATATAAACCCCTTACAGAAACTTTCTTTGCATTGATGGAACCCTGTTTGTACATTTTTTCTCCTCGTTTCTTATAGTAAATATAGCTTTTTTGTTGCAGTCATTTAAATAAACCTATGCTTCAACAAGGATCACATTTATTTCCTGCTAAATGGTATTCATACAGGATTCTACAAAGTGTTTTGCTTTGAACCACATATCTTGCCAAAAGCTGCTGAACACTATGTTTTTTAGTTTTTTTTTAAGTTGTAAATCTTAGTTTATTATTTTATTTATTGTAGCTATAGATGTATCTAAAGACTTTGCAATTGATTTCTTTTTTGGCGGATTTTCTCTTGTTACCAGCGGTTTCAGTTAATATTTTTTTTTTTATTTTGCTCTTAGAAAATTTTAATACCATGCATTTCACAACGTTTTTGAATTCTGCAATAAGAACATTTATCTTCGGAAAGCGCAAAAAAAATCCCTCAGTGACATTTTGAAAGAAGAATAAATTTAAAAATGGCAGACGATATTTCTCATTTCAAATAATACGCTGTTGCCAAATTTTTATTCTAAAACACTTACTTTTTTAATTCTTAAACGGAATCGTTCTAAGAGTTCTAAAAATGTATTAATACCCTCTGTATATGTATTAATATCAAATAAAATGCATTAATCGAGTGTATTTATGACAAATTAATTAAAAACTAATTTAAACTACTCTCTATTCAGAAAACAATTTTAAAAATTTTCAGATTTTTAAAATTGTATTTGATATTTTTCTTTCAATAACGTGTCCAGTTATAAGGACACGTTATTGAAAGAAAAATATCAAATGTTGGGTTCTTATGACTAAACAGGTTCTTTTTAAGCATGGTAAGCCATTGCAAGTTTTCAGATGAATTCCACCTGTAGCTTTTGAGTAAGACTTTAGTAAGTCGACAAAGTATTTTACTAGAAAGCTACGACTCTCTAGAGGACATTTCTAACTTATAGAATAATAGGCTTTTGAAATTTTCATAACATACTTTTGTTACATCATCACCGCGAATTTGAATTGTAATATTATCAATAATTTTTTTTAATCAATCATAAAACTAAATGATTAATTTTAAAAAAATAATGATTCTTTTAACTATTTGAATCATCAACTTTTATATATTTCCTTATTTCTGAATTCGAATAATTTTGAAATGCGTTATAAAAACGAGAATTTTTGTAAAAGTAAATGTGAAAAATACTATTATACACAGAAAATCCTTAAAAATAATCTATTTAAAATATTTATCTAAAAATATTAATTTTTTGCTCTTCTAAATCTTTACCAACTTGCAGTTTTCTTCAGTCTCATAGTACAGATTAGAAAACCAATTTTTTACAGATTTCCACCTATAAATTTTTAAATTTTAGTAACTATATTCCACATTCTAAAATTCATAAAATTGTGTAAAGGATATTCTACTTTATCTTTAATTTTCCTCCTTATAGATTAATGGACTCGATTTCATTGGACTTCAAATTAACTTCTGTTCTCAACTAATAAAAACTATTAAATAACATTAAAAATGTATTATTCTTATTTCCCTTATAAAAATTAGCTTAAAACAACAATTATTAAAACACAATTGAAAATTACAAAACAATTTTAAATTATGCAAATAACGTATATTTTATCCTCAAACGTCGTCACACTTTAATCTCGAACCTCACTTAAAGAAAAACATATTCATTAAACAAATAAAATAACTATATATTTAAATCAATTTATCAATTTAGCTTGATTTATAATGAGAATAATGGCGTCATTAACTTTGCTCATCAAATTTTCCCAGAAAATCAACATTAATTCCGTTTCAACTCAAATTATTTTTCTATAACATATATATATATATATATATATATATATATATATATATATATATATATATATATAATCGGCAGCTTGCTAAAATGAAAAAGCATAGTTAAAATGAAAAACAAAGTTAATCAGGAAATCCTTTGTATTTTTCAGTTTCCTTTTTTTGATTTCAAGAAATCGCTTTTCACAATTTAAACTATTTCAAAGAAATGTACATGTATTTTGGATTTTGTTTACTTTGAATTGTGAATATAGCTTTTAAAATAAATTCTTCAAGGACTTTATTCCAGAAGATAAATGTAAGCTTCAAATTCTAGGAAATGTTGCGTTAAATATAATCGTCAATATTTAAATTCAATTGAAATATTAAAAAAAGTAAATAGTTCAAACTTGAATAGATAATAATGCATTTTACATAAAATTGGATAAAAAATTAATTTCAATAACAGTTTTCTAAATTTTATTTTACCAATTAAATTGAGAACATCCATCATGAAATTTAACAAACAAATATCACTGATTTTTACAACTTGCTTTCTAATAAAGCATACAATTTAATTTAAAGAAATATTTTCATATTTGAAAAAATTATTAAATATAAATAATACATAAAAAATATTAAATTTAGTATATTCTTTCTTGCATTGTAAATAATATTTTGTATTGTTTTTTAATATATCTATACAATTTTTCATACTGTATTCTCTTCAACATAAGCATTATATCACAAATATTTTCATACTTATTTATCATCATATTGCATCTATTTATATATTATGGTTTTAAAATATTTTTTTCTTTTTGAGGAAACCGTTGTTACTTGTCTATCAATCAATACTTCAGCATTTAGTTTAAGCATTTGTTAAAGTAGAAGAAAGTAGTCATTGGAATGTAAAATTAATAGACCAAATTTCTTAAGTGCACCTGATTAATTAGAGAGCAGAAGAATAAGAAGATCCAATGGAACACTAAGACATTTCCAGTAAAGTGTGATAAAAAGTCACTTGCCAAAAACTGCAACCCCAGATGACATGGCATTTCCCATTCACGGATGATGTAATTCAGACAACCAGTATAAAAATGGGTCATACATTAATGCACCTAAAAATAATAAATAAAAATATAAATTTTTTTAATATGGCATAGATGCCGTATAAACCAGGATTCTAAATTCTGAATCTTTTTGGCGATATTTATAATTGTCGAATCTTGAAGTTGGATTCTGATGCCTCGATAACAGACAACTGTTTTGATACTTACCTTACGAACTCTGAAAAACTTCAAAATTTTAAGTTTTTCTATGAAATTGAATGCATTACAACCAGAGAGTATTGAATAAAGCTGCCAAAATCACTGTACATAATGTTCTCTACCAGTTGACAACATATACTTTCTCGATTCAAAAAATTGTTCGAATGTACGTAATGTAAATGACTAATATAACTAGAAATCAAATTTTATAATATTTTCCTGAATGCTACGAGATGGCATCTAAATGTTTATTTCCCTATAGACTTATTTTTGTACTCATACTCTTTTAATAAATTAGAACTTCATATATATCGTGAGAGAAATTTTAATTTTTAAATGATCCTTGATGGAAGAATCCCTTTTTCCATTGAAATCAAAGGAAAATCTGATATTCCTCTTTTAAAAATAGTTTAACCTGATTTAATGAGATTGAATCTTTGTTTTACAGGATGTGTATGAGTGTTTTCTTTTTTGCTCTTATTCATAGAATTTTAAAATAATTATAGTTGATTGATTCCCTTATCTGGATGAAATAGGTAAAATGTCACTTGCACTTTGAACTTTTAGCATATTTTTAATTTTTGTGAATAAATAATTATGTTCATTTTTGAAAAATGATAATGTTTATAACCTACATGCTCTTATATATTAATATGGCTATCATTTAGTAATGTTTTTCGTGATGTACGATGAAAAAAAGAATCGTAATCGTGAATCTATTATCAACGATTTTTAGAAATAAATTTGAAAACGGTATTTTAAATTTCATTATTTACTAAGTCATTGGAAAAAATATTATAAGTAACTAGAGCGATAAAAAAGCATGGTTTTCAGGAGATAGTATAATATTTTTTCTATAAATTATTTTAGGAGAGTTATTAACAAATAGCATGCAAAGAATCTAAAACTTTATTTTATCAAAGAAATTATATTAAATTACTAATCTATATCTTAAATATATTTGTATACATTATTATAACTTTCCACACTATCAAAACATTAAAATTGCTAATCCAAAATTAAAAACTTTTGCAAATTCTAAGCATCTAAATATAAAATTCAAGACGTTTTAGGAAAGTAATTGCTATCATATAGGTTATCTAATAAATGAGGAATTTATTAGCTAATTTACAAGAAAATAAAGGCAACAAATTTAACAACAAAGCATTATGAGTTATAATTAATTGCTCGCATAGTTCAATATTTTAAATTTTTGAAAAATCAAATTAGTAATGAATGCTAAACTAAGTATAAATCAAATTTTAATACGTAATAAGCCTCAAGAATAATAATATCAAACATTACTTCAGTTATATATATATATATATATATATATATTATATATATATATATATATATATATATATATATATATATATATATATATACAACCTCCTTATAATATTATATCAATGAATTATAAAATAAGTCTCCAACCATATATTTTTAATATTGATCAGAATTATTTAAAAGTGAGTGAATGAAAGTAAGCAGTAATGTTAAAATGCAATACGATTACTGCAATGATACACAGCTATTAACTATAGGCAATCATCATTTAACCTAATATTTATCTGTTGCAAAAACTTGTCTAGACATCAACAGCCAATAATATAAACTAACTTAGTAATTGCTCATAAATTTTATTTGTCTTGAGGATGTTTATTCACAATTATGTTTTTTATCGAGTACCACAAACATACAAGAAAATATGTCGCAAAACTTTTATTGTTTGTCACTATTAGACCATGTCTGACTAAGTATAAAAATTTTATTTGTTTTAAATCACCTGAGAAATTCTTTTAATGTTTTCCATCAATTTTTGTTTTATTCATAAGCATAATAGTTCATATAAAAGTTTTAAAGATATTTATTTATGAATTTGAACTTAAGACAACGAATGAATTCTTACATTTATTAAACTTTTAAACAATTACAAATTATTTTTACAACGGGAAAATTATAATAATCCGATATCTCAAAAAATTATATTTTATGAGATTCATCAGTATTGAATAATATGATTGTACTGCCTTCAGCTATTTTTTCGTGATTTATTTGCAATCAGATACATTGGATACATTTTAATTGCTCTTCCTACCTACTGATCATGACATTTGAATTCATTAAACTAATTGCTCTTTATATCCAACTCAAAATAAAAATCATTGAACTATATAAAATATTCTATTCAGGGAAAAATTTTATTTACTTGAAACTTCTATTTTTTTATTTCAATGAAGTAATCTCTAAAACTTATAAAAGGAATTTATATTTGATTTATATAAAATTGGAATTATAAAAGTTCTGTACTGACCCTCATCTCTAAGCATTTAACTGCAGTTCAGAAATTGGAATTATCCTCATATTGAATATTTCATTGGCGAGCATAAAAAAACTACAGGCAAAGTCAAACATATAAGGGTTCTAATAGAATGATGAGTAAACTATTAAATCGAATAAAAAGTTTCTTTTTAAATTCAGGAATAATAAAAAAAAATTATAAATGTAACTAAAAATTATTCTTATAAAATATCAGAAGCTATTTTTAGTAAAACTGAGAATTTTAATTTTTTATAGTGAGCTATTGTGTTAATAACCTTAGTTGAAGTTCTATCTTAAAAAACATTTTAATGTCTCAGAATTTGCTTCTTAAGAGAAAGGAAAAATTATAATATAATATTGATCATAACAAGTTAGATGCATATTATCACACTTTATCACATATCACCGCAAATCCTGGAAACCAGACTTTATGCCGCTGTTATAAGTAGAGCAATCCCCCGTAAATCACTCTCGTAAGAATCTTATAATCATGGGCGGCGTAGGTGGGGATGGCTGATATACAAAGCCCTGTCCGGTAACTCCTTTCTCCCTGATTTCACACGAAGGATTCAGTAATTTGTGTCGATTATTGGAAGTTATCCGGCTAAGCGGAAGAGAGTCTGGGGTGACTCCCATTTAAATACTGATTCCATCTGATTGTGATGGATAGCTTGGAATCCTGGTTTAATTGCAAACCCTCCTTCCCTCAACGATTTCCAGGAAAATGCGGGAGATTAAGCGATGCTTCAGTGGAGATTAAACCAGGGCGTAAAAGACTCTTTGATGCATTGACGAGTCATCTGCTTAAGAAACGAATTTGACTGATATAAAAGGTCACAAACAAATCGGAATGAGATCAAAGACGAGCCTTTCCAAGATTAATGCAATATATTTGGACGAAACTATTTTAGAAAGTTTAAGTAATATTCGAGAAATGTAAATTAAAAATCTCTATGTAACACAAGATGAGCCAATATAAATGTCTCATAATAGGGAGAGATAGAGATTATAAATTGTAAATTAAAAACTATACAACTTGTATTCTTATTTAATTAAATTTAACACAAAATATATTTGTATATTTTAGGTAAATAAGGAAAATATTAAGGCAAATTATACAGCTTAAATTTAATCGTTCAACAAACCAATTTTTTTTATTTGAGAAAATAAAAATATCTCCCATTGCACCAAGAAATACCTCACAAGGCACGAAGGTACAACAAATGTACTACATAACAAATCAAGGATAAATCATGAAATAAAATAAAACAAAAATAAAAAAAACAAAAGAAGGAGGAGAGAACAAAAAATGAGAAGTAAAAGCAAAAAGGGAGCTAGATTACACCATAGATAATTTTTTTTAAAAAATACAAAAATCTCTTTCTTAACTAGGTCCGCCAAAATCGGGAAAAAACGGAATGTAACTTGAAATTTTAATAATTCAAATAATTTGCCTAAATGTTATCATCAATTACAAAAGCAATTTTATAAGATATTTTTGTGGTTTCAAAGATATTTTAATGAAGTTCTTTTATTTTTCAGGTTGAAATAAAAAGAGGGGACAATTTCTTAATACATACACAAGTCTTATTAACCTTTTTATGAATTAGTATCTTAAAAATAAAGTAATTCATATTTTAATTGAAATTGGGTAGCTGAAAAATGTGTTCTGTAAAAGATTTACAAAAAAGGAAGAAAATACAATGATGAGTTTATTCTTCATATCCAAATATGCTAGATATGGGCTTATTCGTTTAAAAATAAAATTTTTGTATTGCACAGAAAAGGTGTTGATACTGAAATAATTACTGTATGAAAAGTAGTGGTTATTTTAAAATTTTAATATTAATAATTTTTGACATTTAATAAATTATTCTATAAAAATTACCTTAATGTAACAAAATAATCTTCCAAGATAATGGTAATTTCTACAATTATTTTTAAAGTAATCAGACATTTAAATTCAATTTTGTAATATTCTCATAACACGAGGAATTAAGGAGTACACTAAAGTAAAGTACAAATACATTTATTTAATAAATTTGTTGTAAATCGCAATTTTTATTTGTTTTTTGCATAAAAATTAAAAAATTTTCACTTTACTAATTCTTACTAAAATAAAAATAACAAGTTGTCTTAATATTTTCAGAATAATCATAGTGCAAAATTTTAGTTATAAGCACAATTCAGCTTTAAATTTTTTAAAAGATATTATCTTAACTTTATCAATTTTATTATAATGTTGCAATTTTCATTTAACTTCAAAAATTAGAAACTATTATCTTTAATATTTAATATTAAAAATAGATTTTGGAAGTAAGTTTAAATTTGAAGTAATCTGAAACACATTAACGAATTTATTAAACTAAAAATAATTGCTTAACTGACAACTAAAATTTGAATTTAAAAATTATTTGAAGTTAAAAACAGAATATTAATATATTTCCAATTAGGGCTTTCAGTGTTAAGATTCTTATTACTATATAATCGAATTCTAATATATATATATATATATTTCAAATGAATTTCAAATGGATTTTTGATTTACTTTCGATTATTATTATTCTAAAAATCATAAGTAACTCAATTCTAAAATTTTAAGAAAATTGATAATAAATATATATATTGGAGTAAAGTATTTTAATTTAAACACACACACATAAGGAAATGTAATTAAAAAATAGATACTTCGGACAAGTGCATTTATCAATGGCACTGCTGATATATCGTACATGCTAAATGACACTTTTCGTGGACTCGAGATAAATATTATATTTTGATAGGACTTCATAAATACAACAAAAACTTAAATTTAATTCTGGTCATGTATATAATATTATCCCGTAAATTTTGTCCAGAAGTTTGATCATTAAAACTATAAACTTATAAGATTATTTGAAGAGGATCTGTAAAACTATAAATTATATTTAAACTAACAGTTTTATGGATAAACAATCGCATTAAGCGAATAAAAATGTAAACATTTTTATGATTTCCAAAAGAATATTGTATAAAGCACTTTACACAGAAATCGTCCAATTTTTCTTTTATATTTCTTGTGTATAAATATAAAATAATATAATGCCCATTAATTTATACAGAAACTTTTAATCAGATATGGAATATGTATATATATGAATGTATATATATATATATATGAATGTATATATATATATATATATATATATATATATATATATATATATATGAATGTATATATATATATATATATATATATATATATATATATATATATATATATATATATATATATGAATATATATATATATATATATATATTACTCTATATATATATATATATATATATATATATATATATATATATATATGAATGTCACATTTCGATACTCAAATGTATTATGCTCTGACAGTGGTTAGGCCAAAAAAGTTTAAAGTAAAATAATAGGGAAATATAAAATTTAAAAATAATTATTTTTAATTTTAAATCATGAAATGTATAAATGCATTTTAATAACCTTAATATCAATTTTTGTAATTAATATGAGGCATGTATGGTTTAAATATTCAACGCGAAAGATTTATTTAATTTTAAATGTTCAACTTCTAAAACGTCATATGCGTTGTAAATGATGAAACGGTCTACAGTTTTGAAATTACTGTCTTAATCTAATTTCAAATAAGTATTTGGTAAGAAAATTTTCAATTTCTAGCAAACCTAAGGGCACATTGTACATTTCTTGATGATTATTTGCCGTTTTTCAATGATTATAGCGAGATTAGACTATTGAATTAAGAGATTTGAATTAAAATGTTCAAAATGACGTTACATACTTTGCTCTCATTTCTCTGATGCAAGCATTAAAATTCTAATTTAATCTATAATCTTGAATATCTAAAGAAAAATTGAGTTTTTATTAATTTTGACTTGAGAATAATTATAAATTTTTCACTTGGATTTTTTTCAATTCAACCACTATCGTCTTCCAATTTAGCAAATTTTTTTTTTTAATTTCATGAATTAATAAATTTTCTCTTTTAGTAGATTATATAAGAAATATTAATAATAGTTTAAAATTAAATTTTTATAAAGTATAATTAATATAATGTTTTATATTTTTAGCTAACTTTGTAAACTTTCAGTAAAGTATTATATTATAAAAGTAATACAAATTTTAAAACTCGAAAAATTTCAAGTTTTATTTATTGTATTGGCTGCTGATAATAATAATCAATATAATGTGTAAAAGAAATCCCTTTTTGAAAAAAAGCAAAATATAAGACTATAATACAAAAATTAAAAGGAAGTATAGACTTCTCCATTTACACACTCGAAGATGTTTTGTAAATATATAATGACCAAACCTGAAAATTTATTTAAATTTGGAAATTTCTGATTTGTATTGTAAGGAAATATACTGAATGACAAATATGTATGAGGAAATTTTTTTATTATGTGTACTAGACAAATTAATGAATTTCAATCTATAAAGTATGTACTGTTGTTCAAAATTTATGAAACAGATTATTATTTGCAAAATATACAGATAAGAATATACCGCTTAAAAACTAAATAATAATAAAATAAATGCCTTGTGAGAAGTCTTCCATGTGAGCTTAAATTAAATTCAAAAGTAATAGGTGCCTTAAATTTTTAAATTATTCAAAGCTTTTATGTCAATAATTTAAAGTCGGCATTTCCAGCAAAAATAAAAAATATTAACATAAAAAAATTATAAAATAAATATTAACAAGATCAAATCATGAAAACTAGTACACATTATAAGAGAGATAGTTTGTCATTAGAAGCACATATTATATAATAAATTCAAATCTTACAGCTAATTAATTTATTGTTTTGAAAACATTTTACAACAAATTCCGTACATTTTACAACAAACTCCCATTTTACAGTTTTTCCTAAAATTGGAGTAATAAATTTTATAAATTTTTTGCAACAAATAATGTTTAGAGATTATAAATTAATTATAAATTGAAAAATGTAACATAGTTTCCATAAAAATTTAACAAATTTTTAAGCTTTATTTTATTTTTGAGATTTTGATTAAAAACAATAATTAGTTTTATAAAAATTTATAAGTAAATGGAGATGAAAAGAAAATTTAATAGAAAGTATGTTTTCTAAAGATTATAAATTATTAACCATTTCCTACGATAATAAAATATATTCTGTTATTTTTTTTTAAATAAGTTTTTACCAAAGTTGTATTTTGTATAATCTCTTTTATTTTCAGAACACTTTCTGTGAAAAATTTTAATTAACATAATTTTTTACACTTTACAAACATGTTATAAGCATCTATGGAAATATTTAACTGTTTTGTTTTGAATGCTTTTAAGTTAATTGAAAAATAATTTAAAATTTATTTTTTGATTTTCTTATCTATCTGAGATGCAATTTAATATTTATTTATCATTGAAAATATGTTAAAATTCGAACTGCTCTTAAATTTAAATGGCTCACTGTACTTTAAAACTTATTTTCAAGCATTTAATTATTATTATATTAAAAATTTATTTATACTATTTAGTATTTCCTATGATATTTAGTTTTTTGCGCAGAAACTTGTTTAACAGTTCTTGAAGATTTGTAAAACTTAAATTTATAATACTCATAGTTATCATAATTAATATGAAAAACATGAACAACTTGCTTTTGCCTACTGTAACTTTTTATTACATAACTATTTTAAATAACAATATATAGTGCTCTAAAGTGTATAGAGAATTATCATAAATATGTAAGTTTTATTTGCGGTTAAAAGATGTTTTAATCTCAATGAAAACATTTGTGTTTGAAATTCGTTAACAAAAATACCTTATACATTACACATATGAAATGGCATTTGTATTTTTATTTATGAACTTCCTTAAAATAGAACGTATCATAGTTTTAGCGGCAATTTTCATCTTTGAAACATTTTTAATAAAATTTGAACAAACTTTGATCTTTTGAACTTTTTAGAACTTTCTCCTTTATGCCTGCTTGTTAAGAACTTGTTAATAATTTGCATATTTTTTTATCAAAGAAAGTTTTAGTATAAATCTCAAAATAACTAAATATATTGTAAAAGCATTAGAAGAGAATATCTTTTCAACAAGTTACTTAGCAGTAGGATTCATCAAACAAATAATTAAGGGTTGAAATTTAATTTTTAAAATTTGTGTTCCAATTAGACTTTTAAAGATAATATTTAGTACATGATAATTAGAAAACTCATCGATTTTTATAAACATTTTCGTTATTTCCATGTTTTAAATTATTCTAAAATATGAACTCTTGACATAAGAAAATTTTAAATTGCATTACTGTACTAAATATTCCATGTAAAATTCTCTTTATAATTAATTAAAAGATTTATATTCTTAGAATCGTTTCAATTTATAATTTCTTAAAAAATGCTGTGAATAACAACAAATCTAAATTAGATTTTATATTAGTCTAAATATAAAAATATATTTATCCTTTAGTAGATTATTTTAAAGCGTATTAGTTTTCCTTCTTTCGGTAAAATAATTATTTCCGTTGATAAAGTAATGATGCACAATGTGTTACTTAAGCACTAATTACTCTTTTATAAGATCTTGATTTAAACCCGTTAAAAAATTTTCATAAATGAAATACATTATACATAACTCTACAGAAAGCTTAATTAACAATTCATCAGTTAACAAAATATCATGTCAAAATTTTAGCGTAATATCCTTTAAAATGTCATTAAAAATTAACCAGATTTAATTCAAGGAGCTCAAAAAATATTTTAAGAATAAAAAGCATTCAACAAAATTAAAGAATAATTTCAAAACTTTTACTTTTGCTGATCGTAAACAAATGTCCTACGTTTCTTGAAATTAATATTTACCAACTATCTCCCTTTATTTTTAATTGATGGTGCAACATTTATTAATTATTCTGTTACAATCATTATGTATATAGAGTATTTCTTTATTATTTAAATCAGCTAATAGAATCTTATCGCTTCGTATGTAATAATATATTATTGTTTCTATGGATGATTATATAGTAAACACACACACATCATTTTAAAATCACCTTCTTTACTATAAAATATTTTAACTTTAATTATTTTTTTAGTAAACAGATCTCTTGAAAATTTTCTCTAGCTGTGAGTAACTTAAAAGTTCCTTAATTTTTGAAACTTCTTTAAAACCATTATGTTGGATCTAAAACTTTATAAGGATATGCTAAAAATTTCTCATTGATTTGCAAAACCCAATTTTGCTTATCGTAAATAAATTAAATTTCTAGAATCTCCATCATCTCAAATAACAAAAGTGATATTATCTTCTTAGAAAAATATTCATTTTTAAATTATAAAACATATCTATATATAGAGTCTTTTTGAAGAATATAAATGATTGATCTCAATTTTCCAATTTGTCACTACTTTATTTAATCTTTTCTGGGAAACTATATTATTAATTCTTTTTCTAATTTGTTTTTAATATAAAAATAACCCAAAAATTTAATACATTTTTGTGTAACATTAATCGAATTATTTTTCATATACTCAAATTGTTGATCGATAATATCTATTTTCTAGTCTTAGATAAAATAAATTTCTGATTACTAAATTAATAAATATTAATTTAATACTTAAAGCTTGATTCAATCAAATCACTTACAATGTATGAAAGTTTTATTTTACTTCAAATAAGTTGAATATGAATACAAAAAGTTTTTTTCTTAAATATTTTTTTAAATTGTGGCGAGAATGAAATATAAAAACTGTGCTTTCATATAGGTAATGTGATTACATTTTAAATTTCAAATCAAATTATAAACTTATAAATATAAATTGCTAAGAAAAAAATACTAAGAAATTTGTTTGCTTTTAAGCCAACCTATGCAATATGTTTAAAAAATTTTCCAAATAAAAGTACATGCTAATGAATTTGAAGCAACATTCAATAGTTTTTATTTATCATCTGAATGTAAATTCAAATCAATTTTTATTCAATCAAATACAAACATTTTCAGTTTCAATAATTTCACAAGCATTAAATCATATACTTAAGCAATACAAGTACCCAATAAAAATTGATTTTTTGTCTCATTTGAAAAAAACAGGATTTGAAAGTGGGTTGCTTGTAGAGTTTAATTTATAGAGCATTTTCTTCAAGAATATCTCTAATTCTTCTTATCTACAGTATCAAAAGTGTCAGAAAAGTATCTGATCTGGTTCATTGCTTTCTAGTAAGTTCAATATAATGACTTCCAACTTTAACTTAGTAACACAATGTGTACTAGAGGCGTGAGAACCTTTGATTACGTGAATGTGTCGAGGCTAACAAACAAAAATCACTGCATCACATAACCATAATAATAGATGTGAAGTGCGAAAAGCCACATCATTGGAGACAATACACAGAATTGGTGTTTAGAAGATCTGGCAGCAGAAGGCTAACCAACATGAAATAAACAAAACCATTTTGCGCACATGAAATGAACCATTTAATCCTAGTTAACTAGAAAATTTTTTAAAGATTAGAATAATTACGATTATACACTGCTGGCCACCCAAATTGAAACACCAAGAAAGACAAGAGATTCCTCAACAAAATTTATTTTGTAGATAAAATGCTGACCAAGTATTAAATGATTGAATTTATGGACGTCTGTAAAATGCTGTTCCTGCCAAAATCAGTAGCTAGAGTAGCCACCATTGTTAGAGATTACCACTGCCACAGGCCTCAGCATTGATTCAAAGAGACTTTGAATGTGTTTTTGAGGTGCAGAAGACCAAGCAGTTTCCACACGTTGCAAAAGTCTATCTGGTGTGACAGAAAAGGGCGTAATCTGGGTCAATCATTGAGCAAACATGGACCATATGTTTTCTATAGGTGAAAGATCTAGAAAGCCAGCCAGGAAGACAATTCAACTTGGTGATTGACAAAGGACTCTTGGACAATGCGTGCCACGTGTGGTCGCGCATTATCCTGTTGAAATATGGCTGTGGGCAAGTTCTGAAGGTAAGGAATGACAACTGGCTCCAAAATCTCAGAGTTATAACGCTGGCTGTTTAAAGTACCAGCAATGTGTACTAGAGGCGTGAGATAGTGATATCCAATAACTTTATACCATAATACCCGGTGCAGAAACACTGAAGCGGTGGATAACGCAGTGGTTCAGCATCCTCTCTCCTCGATGTCTCCAGACTCGGATTCTACCATCGTAATGTTGCAGACAGAAGCATTACTCGTCAGTAAACGCAATTCCATTCCTGTCTGCCATCCACACTATTCTTTCATTGCACCATTGATGGTGGAGACGTCTGTGCTTCAACGTTAGACGAAGCAATGGACATCTTGCAGACAAACCACTCAGCTGTAAACAGCCTAGAATGGAACGTGCAGATACTGTATGTTTCTTTACAGACTGAATGCACTCTGCTATGCTTCATGATGAGGCTGAATGATACGTCACTTCCATGCACACAACATACCTGTCATCATGTGAATTGGTGCACTTAGATGGAGGCTACCGAACAGATCCACCCGTCGAACACTCCTGCTTATTATAGAAAATCCGACACAACAGCTACTATTTTCCAGCAACGTTTTTCATCACACTGCTGTCAGTATATAACTTATACACCAGTTTTCACTGATGGATCAAAATCTGCAGAACAGGTTGTGCTGTAGTTATTGAAAACAAAACTCTTAGCTACAGCCTCCATCCATCCTGTTCCATCTTCTCTGCTAAAGCAAATCTATTTACTAGGATCTTCAGCAGATGAATACAAGTGATATAATTAAATACTGTGTGTGCTCTGACAGTCTGATTGTTTTAGAAGCTTTGCGGAATAGTAATTTTGATTACCATTCCGTTTGTGCCGAGAATTTTCCGAGTATTAGATTCCCTTGCTGACAAGGGGTACGATATCATATGTTGTTGAATCCCAAGTCACGCAGGTATTGATGGTAATGAGTGGGCTGATGTAGCTGCTAAATCTGCATCTGGCCCAACTCGGCCATCAGTTCCTTTATCTGATGTGAGAAGAAATTTTAAAATGTTAATTTATTATCTTTGTCAGGTGTCATGGAACATGCATGTCAATAATAAATTGTATGCCATATTTCCGCCATCATATAGAACACACCTGTTTCACACATAGACATTTGTTTCTAAGCGAATTAAATCCTTGGTGTGAAACGAGTGATGAAGCTTTAACTATGTATTATTTTAATTTCATGCCCATATTTTAACCAACATAGCTTACTCTTTTTTAACTGTGATATTTTAATTTAGTCTGATTTGCTTGGGGAACCACCCCACAGGAACCTAATTGCCTTTTAGGAGGCATTAGGTGTTTTACATTGTATATAATTTTGCGATTTTTCCTTTTATATTTTATAATTATATATATATATATATATATATATATATATATATATATATATATATATATATTTGTTTTTTAAAATTTTAATGTTGCTTGGGTTTCCAAAAAATAAATAAATAAATAAAATATCTGCTTCAAAAATTTTATTCTTGGCACAGCATGTCCATGTTTGGACCTTAAGCCGTAAAACTCAACCAATTGTCGAAATATCCTACAACCAACAATCACATATCTGCATTCCAGTTGTTTGATTTCGCCCAACACGACTAGTGATTTCCCTGTAAGATAATCCACAATCTCGGCAGACCACTATCCATCCTCTGTCGAACTCGAATACTTGATCAAAAAATGATCGCTGTTTTCAACGATTCATAATTGATGTTTTTTTATTTTGTTGAAAAAACCACAAGAAAAACACAATTATAGTACTTGAAATCGTCTAAAATTCTAATCCTTAAATAGCGCTTTGAAGAGGCGCCACAGGAGCGCATTCTGTGCGCCTGCGCTGAAATTGTAATCATTTACATATCTCACCTCCGTTATTGCATGTTGTAAATTTTATGTTGTTTGCATGCTTCCTTCAGAGTGAGGCATTTACTGTGGCCAGCAGAATAATTGCAAAAGCTGATAGTAGAGTTTCGTGCAACCATTGGCCAAAATTCTTTACAATCAGCAAAGTGTTCTGTATAAGAAGTTAGATATTGGTGTGGATAGTTTTACATGGCATAAAGTAAATAATTTATTTAACAATACCAATCGTAGTTTGAAGTTAATAAAAGTATTTGTAGACAATTTGCATACGTTTATGAAAATGATATATTAATATAATGAGGAAACTTAGCCAAGATAAAAAGCACCGGGCAAAAATCATTACTCACTGAGTTATAAGACCATTTTAGTAATTATTGAATAAAGTGTTTACTTAGGTTACTATGCATAATTCTTTTGAAGCATACATGCTGCGTCACTAAAAGGCTTTAAGACCACAAAAACTTGCGTACTAACAACTCTTATAACATTGTGAGCAAGTATGGAGTGGCCGAGTTTGTAGCATCTGTTCATATTACTTACGGCTGAAACAGTGCTATTCCAGTTGCTGCATTTTTCTGAGAAAAACATGTATTGAATATTCATAGGAACACGATATTAAAAAGTATCCTATGATTTCGAGGTACGATTGAGTGTTTCAATACTTAATTCCTATTAAACAGAAATTCAAAATAGTTTAGACTGCTAGATTTATACATTTATATATGCTTTTGAATCTAAGAAAAGTAAATAGTTTACATTTAATGCAATTTCCTTCAAGACAAATTTTAATTTAGCATTAAAACGTTTTACCATAATAAAATAGAGGCTTAGTTATTATTACAATTATTATTTCTTAAAACTTTACATCATTTGAATTTTTTTTCCTCATTATAAAGACAACTATCTCAACGAAAAGTTCAAATATTAAACCTCATTTATAAAAGTTACTTTAATTTTATAACAGTTGACTTACAAACTTATATTTCTGAGCATTTTTACATTCAAAAACATTTAACGAAAATCTAAAAAACATAATCTCAAAAAAACCATACCTTATTTTGCAAAGAATCTTACAGAAGTATTTTCTTGAATAAACAATGTACCTAAGCAAAATTGCTTCTTTGCATTCCATTTTTAACTACTTATTTTAATATCTAAGCCAGAATATAAGGAATAGATCAAAATAACCAAACAAAATGTGATAATTTTAGATTAAAGTACCTTATGTGTATTAGAATTCTGTACATCTTAAATAATCTGGAACTAATTTAAAATATTGTATTATACTTTCACAATATGATGAAATTAAATATTACAAATAGGATGCAATAAAATTGGTTGTAATTTATTACCTCTTAAACAAGATAAATAACTAAACTATTCAATAATAAATAATATTCAATATACATATAATTATTTCTCTCATGGTGCATATCTTATTGTGCAACTCTCATGGTGCATATCTTATTGTGCAACTCTCATGGTGCATATCTTATTGTGCAACTCTCATGGTGCATATCTTATTGTGCAACTCTCATGGTGCATATCTTATTGTGCAACTCTCATGGTGCATATCTTATTGTGCAACTCTCATTGTGCATATCTTGTTATTGTGCAACTCTCATGGTGCATATCTTATTGTTCAACTCTCATGGTGCATATCTTATTGTGCAACTCTCATTGTGCATATCTTATTGTGCAACTCTCATGGTGCATATCTTATTGTGCAACTCTCATGGTGCATATCTTATTGTGCAACTCTCATGGTGCATATCTTATTGTGTAACTCTCATGGTGCAACTTATTAAGAAACACATGTTTCATGCAGCTAAAAATATCATATAAGATATGCCATCTTTGTAAATCCTTACTATTGTGCGAGAAGAATAGTTAGATACAATGCAAGTTCTACTCATGTCACTTCCAAATCCTGGATTTCATAGAAGATTGCAGTATCATGTACCCAAATATTAAAATCTATTCGACTAAACAACAAAAGAGATCTGGATGGTCCAGTCTCACTACTAAGATCATTTGATTGCGATACATGTTTGGAAAGCCTAATTTAAAGCTATTTACTTCAACTTGGGGAAAATAATTACTTACAAGATTTGTAAGAGTAAAATTTGTGATAGATTGTGATCTGCGTCACAAAAACCCTTAAAATTTCTTTGAAAGATTCTTAAATACTTTATTAAGTGATTAATAAATACAATCAATCATTTTTAGAATTTAAAAATAAATCACAGTTCAGGACCACATCGTTTGCAATGTGTGCTTTCTTTGATATTTTATTGCATAGATTTTAATATGTACTTTACGTAACTAATTTTAATTTTTAATTTATTAATAAAAAATTTAAATAAAAATTATAAAGCAAAAGAGTGAACTGGATATTACCTAAAAAATCATTTTATATGTCATTAAATTTAGTTCTTGTAGACACAAATTTACAACATAAAATCATATAACTTATATTAAGAAACTGATAGTTCAAAATATAAATATTTCATGAAATATAATTATATAACATGTATATGGATGAAAATTTTGTTTAAGGCATTAACCTTTAAAACGTATACGCCCTTTAGTTATGAAACCACAATAATGAGTATAGTAAAAATCTATGCATATTTCTTTCAAGAGAGCAAGGAAAACATGTGCATTGAAAACATACATGATTTAAATCATATTTTTCAAGACATTTTCAATAATATCAGATGATAAAAACATAAATATTATAACCTGATTAAAGCTAAATAATTATTTCTCCTAACTTTTCGATTTAATTTTTAATGTTTTATTTATTTCATTTCATAAGCCATATAAGAAATCGGGTGACACAGATTCCATTGCCAAAAATCTCTTCCTAAATATATGAAAGAATAATTGCCAACTCAAATGTGCTGTTATTCTGCTATATTTTTTATTCTGGCTTTCCAACATTTCGACTGGAAATATTTTTAATAACTTACTATTTATATTTAATCCCACGTTATTAGTTATGGAGAATCAATAAAAAATGCCATTTTAAATTATTTTTTTCGTGCTTTCTTCAAACGTTTCAGATTTATGCCATTATGGATAATAAAAGTTTGAGTATCTTATGGCTATAATCGCGAAAAAATGTTTTATTATTTTCCTCTTAAAATTTCATACCAATGTTAAAACTTAAAAAATATTCTTTATGAAACAACTATTTTAAAGATTTCTTGATTTCAAAATTTTTCGTTACTCGTATCGGTATTTTTACAAGATTTTTGCTATAATATTCCTTTAAATATTTCATTATTACCACAGAGTTAACAGTTAACATTGGTTTTTATATATTTTTAATAGAAACATACTATCTGTGTTTAAAACATTTTATATTTTAATCCCATGTGCTGCACATTCATGTAAAATAAAGTGAGTATTCTAATTTTCTTTTTCTATTTCACAAATGAAAATTTCCTTCAATTGAAATAACCTTTATAAGCTAAAATTTTAGTTAATAATAGAATATGAAAAGTCTAATCTTATTTTTATAAAATATATATTTAAATTATAGCCAACTATTTAAAATGGAAGTTTCTCGTTTGAAAGTTAATATTCAAACAGAAGTTTCAATTGGTGATTTTTAGTTCTCGTTAGACCTTTCTTTTTACAGTGCTATAAGTGTATCTTCATAAAGCAAGGTGTCTTTGAAATCTCATATCTTAAATCTAATCTAATCTAGTTTGATTTTTACCATTAATGAAGTTTTAGTATTTATCAATAAAAATCACTTAATCTATATATATAAGAAAGAATATATATATATATATATATATATATATATATATATATATATATATATTCTTTATCACAACGGGCCATTTTCACTGTCTTTTTTATCAAAGTAAAATTCTTATTAAAAAAGGAAAGCATATGAATCTTTAGCAGTTTGTCACTGTAAAATTATTTCAAGGCAATATTTCCATTTGCAGAATATTTAAATTTTTGTTTTCAATTGTTTTAGAAACAGTGATTTGTGATTAATAAATATTCAACAACTAAAAAGTAATATAGTTTTTGTTACCAAATGCTGATAGTGTAGGAAAAAAAAACGTAAGTTCTCTTTAGTAAATGAAGATCGTTATTGTTGAGATACGAAAATTCCACTTTTGATTCTCAATTTATAAGAAACCAATAGGTTCTCTCCATTTTACTGCTGCAACAATATATGAAATTTTGCAACTAAATATGCAGGTATCTTTTACCCTTTTTCGAGTAATATATTTATATACATTATCGTTTACTCGTTTGTTCTGTCAGTATGAATGTGGAAATTATGGTCATTTGATGAATATATAGGGCTTTTAGATTAATATTACTAATAGGATAAGTAATGAAATTTTTACTGTATGAGACATTTTCTCTTCTTCAAATTTTTCTTATTATCTTATTATCTAATATTTAATTTTTTTAAAGAAAATAATTTTCTATTTCATTTTATAAGACATTCCACTCCTTAAGAATAAAAATGGTTACATAATATGATCAGACTTTTTATATAACATTGCATACGCAAAAGTTATAATGTATATTTCATAAGAACTAAAATTTTATTTATTAAAATAGCATACGGGTATTTTTTCCAACAGTATTCCGATCTATGTTTTATGTAAAGTATGGCTTTGGAACTTTTTATTCCGTAGTTGGATGGCCTTCAAATCACGTGATAAGAGCGGTAGCAAATAAGGTGAGGTTCAACATCGAATGTTTGAGTGTCATCGGAAAGGAGAAAAAAATCCAATTATTAATTTAACAATAACAAAGTACTTTTGAATCTTAATTTTTTCTGTTTGAAAAATTTTTTAAATCCATGAAAATTACATGTTGTTCTAAATAAATACAATAAAATTTAAGGCTATATTGTTTACAAAATTTTAGCCGTTAAAAGAGGAACAAAAGAGAAAGCAAAATGAAAAAAAAAACGAGTTAAGACATCTTATGTGTATAGTTATTTAAATCATCAAGAACCATTTAATTTTTTATGCATTTTCTAAATTTCGAAATTAGCATTTAATATCTTAATTCCCTCATTATTGTGATTGTTTTCATTAAGTATTATAAAGCAGTTATATTATTTTTTATAAATAACAGTTAACATTAAAATTTAAATTCAGTGGATTATACGATAACTTATGAAATGCATTATTTTCTTTTAAAATACATTTAGAAAAAGAATAATACTAAAATTTTATCGTTAACATGTATAGCTAACATACAGCTAAAATGATAGTTGTAATACAGAAGAATTGTATTTTAATAAAAATTATTAAAAAAGGATATAAATTGGATAAAAGAAATTGTTTTATTGCCTTTTTTTAAAAGAAACACATGATAACTGTTTTTCGTCTGCGTGTAAGCATGTTTGTAATTTAGAACCATTTCCTTCACAATGTATTTTGGATGCATCTTAAATTCTGTAATTATTTTCTTACTGATTTCTTGAACAAAATACATGTGAAAATAATCTGCTTATATTTATTAAGTTATTTCAAATTACAAAAATAAGAAATTGGAGTGTCTTACATAATTGATTTACAGGATACTGAAAAATAAAAGCGGAAAATAAATTTACCGTAAGGAAGTAACAAGAAAAGCGAACACAAAAAGAAGTAAATTAACATTAAAAACTAATTAATGAAAAAATGTTACCAACTTATTTCCTTACATGAGAATAGAGTAATTGATATAAATAGTAACAATTTTTTTAAGACTATGGTAAGAGATGTACAGGTCATTTTAATCCAAGCTTCTTCTTTAACACGAAAAGTATTTTTCTCAGTAATTGTTTTTTTAAAAACATGCGGATAATGAATAGAGAGATTTTATTTCATCTTAAAATTAATCAGATATAATTGTAAAAAAAAACTTTTCTAGTTTTTTTAGTAAAATATTTTTTTAGAAAGAATACTAGAGAAATATTAGACAACTATAAGTTTTATGAAACAATTGTTTCAGCTATTTTTGAGCATTTTTTGTAAAAAGATTGTGTTTTATTTTCCGTTCTTTTTTATTTTTTTTCATTTATTCTTCTTAAGTTTCTCAATAAGAATAGTAAGTTCATAAAATGAAAAATGCATAATGTATTTTTGTGTCTGGTTCTGGTTTCCTGGTTTCCTTACTTGGGAGACATGTGTCTGAATATATCTGACTTCTATGAAAAGGTTATAGAGAGCATTAAATTATTCTCAGTTTTTTTTAGCCATGCACTATACCGAATAAAATTATAAAAATAATGACATTTTTGTCTTATATTTTCTAATATAATATAATTTTACATATAAACTAAAATATATAATTAATGGTTCCTTTTTTTTATCTCGTTATGATTTTTAGATCTTACTAATGTATAAATTTTAGATAACTTACTACTACTTTCACTAATGTAAGTTGCTTGATTATTAGTTTTAAATTAATTTATAATAATTTATATTAACACAAATTCAGTCTCGTTGTTGTCGAAATATCTAAAAATATGGTTTAAATATCAGTTTTATATTATTAAAAGTACTTAGCACAATTACCGCAAAGTGATTATTGTATAGATATTGTTTATAAGAAATGATAACACGGTAAGAAATTGTACATATCTAAATAAAATTGTATATCTTTCTCCAATAAGAAAATAAGAAAAAAAGATTTACATTTTCCAGAATATCTTTATATTGGCATATAAAACCAAGCTTGAGATTTTTGATTTAAAAAGATAATCAAATATAATTCTTTTCCAAAGGTGGGCTTTTGGGTGACGAACCCTATACCACAACATGGTCAGAAACTACTACTCATTTGTCGTTACCGAGTGGGCACCTGTGAACCAAGTCACGGAGGCGAGTAGCGTTGCCCACACCATATCACCATAAACCCGTTTATAGGGTGGCCCACATTCATGCATCATCACAGAAGAAAAGACAGAGAAACATAGGGAGAAAATAAATAACATTCATGCCTGAACCAGAATTCAAACCTGGGACCCACAGCATAGGAGTCAAAAACGTTAACCGCTCAGCCATCGATAGGCCCATAAGCAAACATATAGAAAATAATAATTGTGCCTATAAAATGATCTAACCTGTTGGTTATTAAGTTATCTCAGGCTTTATGTACGACTACAGTATACGTTAAAAATCTAGTCTTAATTTTAATTTACAATGAAAAAAGTAGGTTATTTAATAATTTTAACGATTAATTGAAAATAATATTGCTCCACAATATAAAAAGTTAGACTTATCCAATAACTTGAACATTTCAACAAAACAGTGATTCAAAACATTATTGCATAATACGAATGTTATTTAGTACTTTATATAATATGTACATATAAATGTATTTTTCTATTATATAAGGTATCAAACTGGAACAATTTATTTCGATGTCCAGTAATCAACCCTTTTGAATCCTTATAAATATATAGCAATAAAAAAACAAGGTTCATAAGTTTTGTATCAAATAAGGAATAATTAAAGTTATAAATTAATGTTATAAAGAAAGGCATGACATTTCACCCAACTTAATAAAAAAAATTTTCCTACGAGATAAAAGAATTAAAAATAACTGATATGTAGACCAAATACTAATTTCAGAAAAGTAATCAATTATCTGTACTCCTTATTTTTGCTTACTTCCATTTGATACGCAAATTTGAAAGTGTTTTTGATTAAAATTAATTTTTCCTTGTTATTTTTACATGAAGTATATAAGAAATCATCTATTCAAAATAATGGTTTATATTATTAATTTTATAATTACTATATAGAACAAAATGTTATGTTTCATACACATTTTAATAATTTTATTAAGAATTTAAAGGTGTAAAACATTTATTCACTTTTAAGTGAATAGTTTTCTCAAAATTTTTAAACAGCATTCTCATTAAAATACTCTGATAGTTGAGAGAAAACATTACTACATTTTTATTTGTACTTCTTTGACAACGTTTTTCACAGAACTTTGCTTATTATAATGGCTATAAAATTGAAATATCAATTAACATTAATTGTAGCCTCTTGGATATTATATGAAGAGATATATGCAAATAAACAGCATTAAGGTATGCAAAAATAAGATTTTTATGCTAATGGTACTGTGTGTATAAATTACAATTTTATAAGTATAATATACACAAATATCATCAATACCTGTCTAGACATCAATTTGATGCGACTTTATTGAAGATTATGAGGGAATTCGGCTCATTAGAAATGATTCACTTGATGAAACTTGTATTCTTTAATCTGTGGTAATCAATATCTTTATGATCTATTGTTTCCATCAACAAAATTATAAAAACTGGAAGTTGTATTACAAATTAAAGATATGCATAAATGAATCCAACCAAAGTCCGTTCTTTTCAGAAACTTTGGAAATTTGTCAACTGACATCATGAAAATAATGTCTAGTCATTGAAAAATAATTGAGCACGATTATGAAATAGGCATTTTGCATGACATGTCAGTCTAAGGAATCAGCTGACTGATTTCCAAAAGCATAAAAGTAGTTAAAATAGGTAATCATAAAGCTGTAGAATATAGTTATTTTGTGATAAGATTACATTATATAAACTAAATTTTATAGCAGGACAGCCAATGTGGGCCAGGTCCTACAACGCCCATGTCTGGTTTCTTGACTGAGAGGTCAAAGGGTGCGAAGCATATGTCCCGATTAGGTGGTCAACCTAATGCAAAACCCCCAGTGTTTAGTTCTTAAGCATGCTTGGTACTCAGTTTATCGACCCTCTCAAAGGGTGGAAGAGATTACATTATAGTAAAGATGAAAAAGGAATTAATGCAATTGTACTTTGCTTCATCACAATAACCTAAACAGCTATTGCTACCCTCCATTTTAAATCAAATAATCGACTATATAGGCTCAATAAATTACCTTGTAACTTCTGCATCAAATAAAAATTTTGCGTTCCGCATATTTTCTGCGATTTCTTATCTTGTGGCTTCGAATAGCAAGTCGTCAATTCCACTGTAAGCAGAAACTATGAATATTTACCAAGAACATAAATGATCTAATTATATTTTCATTGCCATTTTGGTAAGTAATAACAACATTTATACTTATCTAAAGGGCCTTGGTAGCCTAGTAGCTAGGGCATCAGCCTTCCATTTGGTAGGGCGGAATTCAACTCCCAATGCCGCCAAAACCCTCCGAGTATATACGATATACGTGCTTGTTAAATTTGTGGAATTGAAAGTCCTGTGATCGACCGCTGAGCAGTTACCATGGATGTAATGGTCTAAAGAAAATTTCCTTCTTCTTCCAAGATCAATATCAAATTTGAGGGAACGGATCCTTTGGTGGTGCCATCTATCGGAGAAGCTTCGAGCAAAGTCGTCCTTCCAACTTCGTGATGCTGTGGTTAAACGAAAGAATCACCCTTCTGACTTAAATTCGTATAGCCGACGGCTAGCGAGCTGGCTTGTCCAAGTGTCATAATTAACAATAACATATTTGTCTGACAACAGCAAGAATGCGTTTTTCATTTTGTTAAAGTATAAAATATTGATCAACATTTTTGTAAGATTTTTATAAAATAAAACTATTATAAGAGAAGTAAAATGAAAACATTATGTGTGTTTGAAATTATTAATGGAATGTCACAATTAAAATGGAAAACCTTTCATACCTAAAAATACATTGAATGAATCGATGTTATTGATCTGTATGTAAATCATAATAATAATAATTAAAACTACTAGCTTTAAAACTGTATAAAATGCATTAACTCCAAAGCTACAATGCTACTGAATACGTTTTGGCTCTGTTATGAAAATTTTATATAAAATGGGCTTAGTATATTTTCAATCAACTGAATCCCTAAATTAATATTTCTGAGAAGGGTAGGTATAGATTCATTTTCAAGACTGATCACAAAGTTTAAAAAAACTCCTTAGTATACTATCCAAAATAATACATTATTCATATTGTGTAAAGTACAAAATAGTACATCTACTGATAGTGTTGTATAATTTTTCAAAAACAGTTGTGTTACAGTGTATTCCAGGAAAGTGCGCTGTTGCTGGTAATGAATTAGCCTACAACCTTGCTAAGCAGGAATTCCTATCCAACAAACATTAAGAAATAAAATATCTTTCAATAACACCAAGCTGCTCATTAAAAGATTAATATAGTCTTGCACCAATTCGCAGAGAGGCACTCTAACAAGACCACGTAGGATAATCTTCAATTTGTCCCTAAGTGGTCTAGACGCAGAGCTGTTGCCTAGTTTCATTTGGGCTTTAGCTATGACTGCTTTCTTAAACACTTATGTAGAACTAACGTTGTACCAGAACCTTTCTGCAGGCTCTGCGATCTTGGGGAGGAGATAGACGTTGACCACCTTCGTCACTGTCCAGCAGCACTATCCGAACCTTCCTTGTGCGATCGCTACCAGACATGCTCAGCGTTTTATCAGCTTTACTGCTTTCAATTGTCTACTTATTCTTTCTGTATTTGTGGCGCAGTGGTCTTTGTAAACGTGGCCTTTAGAAATTAAAAAAACAACCCTAGTATATAAATTCAAACAAATTAATAAAAGTTTGAAGAATGAATTCGATATTAAAATGGAAGTTTCATTTTGTAAAGCAATAAAGAACGTTATCCTTTTAAATGAACATACATTACTTATACTCAACACACAGTACATTTTACATGCACCAGTGATATTTACAAGACTTCTAGAAATAACTTTGTAAAATAACTTTAAGTCATAAGCACCCTATAATTTTTAACATTGGTCAATATGGAAATTAAACAATTATTTTACAAATTCTAATAACCTAATAATAATGAATAAACTTTTAAACTTTGCAAGTTTATAGTGCATAAATGCATTAACAAATAATCCATATTATATTATTTAATACTATCTTAACTAAACTGAAATTAAATATATTTATAGGAAATTTTCTATTTAGTTGTATAGCTTTTCCTTAAAGCCAAGATGAATTAAAAATAAGACAGATAGAGTACTAATTTCTTTTACCACCCCACCCTTAATTTAAAAGTACATCAACAAATCCCAACCGTGCACGAAAATCACAGATTACGCGAAACATGCTTCGTGTAGCTATAAATAGTGATACTCATCATAAATCACTATTATAAGAATCCTATGATAATGGGTACAGATAGGGCAGAAAGCGATTTGCATGCAAAACACTGTTGGACAACCCTGATTTCCCGACTTTAGCGGACTGATTAGGTAATTTGTGTCTGATTACGGGGAGCCATGCAGTTGAGCGAAAGAGTTCGGGTCCCTCCCCTTTATATATTGATTTTCCCCTGATTGAGATAAATGATTGAAAAATCTCGTTTAATTGCGATGTTATTCTCCCGTCACTGTTTTCAGGGGGGATAAGGATGGTTTTGTCCAAATCTAACAATTCATTGGATAAAACGATCTTTTTGGTGTGTTCGTAATACAGCAAAATTTCTATAAAAATAATATTTTGAATAATGTATTTTGTATATTTAATATTTCAATGATAAGATAAAAATATTATTTTGCTTTATAAATAGTAAGCAGAAGTATAATATTTAAATAAAATATAGCAAAAATTCCCAATTGATCCAATTACTTGATATCTTGCTTAAAAAAATTATGGCAGTATCCAATTTGATATAAGTTGAAACTAAATTAAAACTAACCACTGATAAGAAAAGTATAGACTATAGAACTCCTCTTTATATATTTTTAAGTTAGGTTAATAATTTTAATAGACATAAAATGGAGATAATGTAATATAGGAAGCTGAAGCCTAATACTAAATAAAATATAGTAAAAATTCCCAATTGATCCAATTGCTTGATGTCTTGTTTAAAAAAAAATGTGGCAGTATCCAGTTAGGTATAAATTGAAACTAAATTAAAACTAACCAATGGTAAGAAAAGTATAGGCTATAGAACTCCTCTTTATATCTTAAATAATTTTTAAGTTAGTTTAATAACTTTGATAGTGATATAATGGGGTTAATGTAATAGAAGAATATAATATAGGAAGCAGAAGCCTAATACTGAATAAATATAGTAAAAATTCCTAATTGATCCAATTGCTTGATATCTTGCTTAAAAACATTATGGCAGTATCCAGTTTTCTATAAATTGAAACTAAATTAAAACTAACCACTTGTAAGAAAAGTATAGGCTATAGAACTCCTCTTTATATCTTAAATAATTTTTAAGTTAGTTTAATAATTTTAATAGAGATATAATGGCGATAATGTAATATAGGAAGCTGAAGTATAATACTGAATAAAATACAGTAAATATTCCCAATTGATCCAATTGCTTGATATCTTGCTTAAAAAAATTATGGCAGTATCCAGTTTGGTATAAATTGAAACTAAATTAAAACTAACCACTGATAAGAAAAGAATAAGTTTTAGAAGTCCTTTATATTTTAAATAATTTTTAAGTTAGCTTAATAATTTTAATAGAGATAATGGAGATAATGTAATAGAAGAATATAATATAGGAAGCTGAATCCTAATACTGAATAAAATAAAGTAAAAATGCGCGATTGAGCTGATTTGATTGTTTGATATCATGTTTGAAAAAAAAAGTTATGGCAGTATCAAATTTGGTATAAATTGAAACTAAATTAAAACTGATAAGAAAAGTATAAGCTATAGAAGTCCCTTATATTTTAAATAATTTTTAAGTTTAAAACACACATAACAGATACATTTTAAAATTTTAAGAAGGTAAGAAAATATTCCAAAATTAGAAAGTTATAAGATTTAAGAGTAAATTGAGTTATTAGTAACCTCTAAGTTTTCTCTTTTTTTTAAAAAAATGAAATAATTTAAATATTTCCAATATTTCCCTATTGCCAAATTCTGCTTAAGGTATATAGAACACCTTCATTAGAAATTTTATAACTTCATCTTTTCTTAATATATATTCCAAAAGAGAAATAACAAAAAATATATATTTTTAGTAATCCTTTTTAAATTTTAAACTCATCTTAAAATGTAATAACATTGATCTCTCTCTCTCTCTCTTTCCATAAAAAACGTAGAAAACCCTATAATGTTGAGGATTTCAGCTTTGAAAAAAAATTAATTTTTCCTTGATAGTTATTCTCACTTACAGAAAAACCATTAAAAAAGCATTTTTTTATAAATAAATAAGTTAAAAATAAAAGCTTACACAACCTATATTCTTATTCTTACAAATAATTTATTACTGTTTGGATCAATTAGCCTGTTTTGGGGAAAAGAAATCAAGTTGGTAATATTTTTTACATTAATTACTTTTTAACGTTCATTTATTTCATCTTGCACTCGCTTTTTCTCTTGTTTCCTTTCGCTAAATGAACCTTTTTTTTTATTTTTACTAACTTGCTGAAAATCTATTACATGAAATGCTCTAATTTGCAGTGTTTTGTGATTTGAATTAAAATGATAAATATAAGCCGATTATTCTTGCCAGCACTTCTGTGGCAATTAGTAAAAGCGTAATTACAACTTAATATACATATGAGACGAGATGCAGAAGAAAAAACAATAATTACCTAAGAAATTGGTTTCTGAAGCTGAAGGGAAAAATATATTTTGGAATTACGAAAAGAATGCGATTTTTTCTTCAAATGGTCTTACTTTTATGACTTTCATTAAAAGTAAATTTTCCATAAACTGCAATTATATGTCACTCTGTCTATATGTCACCTATACTAATGTTTTTTGTGCAAGCTTCACGCACTTTCTCGTTTTCTTTTTTTTTTTTTTTTTCTGTAAGAAATGTTAAAAAAATGAGTGTGCATTTCATGAGCAAATTTATTTAACATATAATTATCGTTTTTTTGCTTTTAAAAACAATTTTTCACTTACAATTTTTTAATATAATTTATATGCTTTTTTTTCATTTGGGCGTCTCTTAAAGTTTAATTAATGTGCGTTTCCAGTATTTTTTAAATAAATAACAAAAGTACAATAAAAAAAATGCATATCTCAAATGCTAACGGAGACTGTGCAGTTAGCATAAACTCAAACGAATACTAAATTATTTAAATATTGTAATTTTTGGAATTCAAGAAGATATTAGATCTAGGTAAAAAAAATTTCCGTTTAAAATAAAAAAATAATTGGCAGTTATATCAAAAAGTAATGATTATGGTTTATGTTTTGGAATTATATACATAATATTAATGTTTGTAGACAGTTTTCTCAGATTTATAGATTAATAAATAATAACAATAAGTGCAATAAAAGGGATTTAAATTCAAAATACAAATACAAAGTGATAATATACAGTTTTTAAATTTCTAAATCAAAATGGAATTGTCTGTGGTGCTAAATGAATGATTAGGATGCAATTGCTTAAGAAATTCAAAAAGACACCAATTTTTAAAGCTGCAAATGCTTTCTTTAATTTTTTTTTTTTTTATTTTATTTTTTTTTTTTTTTTTTAGTAAAAGATTATTGGAATCTCTCATTGAATAGGTAGATATTAAACAATAGTTACTAGTCCTAATGCAGTACTGTAGAAAAGGTAAAATGAAACCTTAATAATTTAAAGTATTTCAGTTGCAATCGTAATTTATTTAAATCCTGTAAATTCTTTCTAAAGTATTAATTAAGCTATTAACAGCTGAGAATTTAAAAAAGGAATGTCAAAAAGTTCTTTAATTATCTAACATGAAAAAAGGCATTGCGTCCTTATGCATAGTGAAGCTACTAAGGAATTTAATTTAAATAAATAATTTTAGAAACACTCTGCATTTTACATTACGAACAAGACGTAATATCAAAACTTAAGACACCTTTAAGAAAGAAAGAAATAATTGCATTTTCCTTGTTTTGGCATTTTGAATATTTTATATTTGTCATCAAGGAAAACAAAACTATTCAATAGTATTTTTTTAATAAAATGAGGCTTTAATATGTAAATGATGAATTTCTATTGAATTTATATCATATTCAAAACTGTAAAAATATTTTGAAGATTCTTTATTTTGGCATTTTAAATATTTTATATTTGTCATCAAGGAAAATAAAATTATTCAATACTATTTTTTTTAATAAAATGAGGCCTTAATATTGTTACAAATTTATAAATAATTATTGTATATGTCCTAAAATATCTCAGACAGATCGGAAATGCTCACATTTTGGGCAAAAATTGCGGTATTTTAACGTGTTATAGATTAAAAGCGGGTTTTCTAACCATTTGGTGACTTGGCGATGTTTTGGCGAGAAAACTTGGCGACATTGTTGGCGACTTGGCGAGATTTTTGGCGATTTGGCGAGAAATGGATATTTTTGTAAACATCCATCACCTAAGCTCTAGGACCAATATTTAGCGAAATAGCCTAGAAGCTTCCAGAACCTTGGCGAAATTAGTAGATTTCTCCGCCAAGTCAGGTATAAATACCGCAGCCCAACATAGTTAGGCAGTTTTTGTACAGACAGTCAGTTTTGTGAAGACGATTAGTCGTGATTGCTAGTTTAGGGAAGCTGTTCTCTACCTGAGGTATTTGAGACCTGTGATTGGAAACAGTTACTTATTATATCCGACGAATTGTAGCTGTATAATTGTGATTATTACAGCTGGTATTTCTAGTGGAATTTTTGCGAATAAAAGTCTTGTGTTCATCGAGTAGTTGCTTTCTTTAACTCTCAATCCACACGAACCCCAAAGCTCGGTACAACTGGTGTCAGAAGCGGGGTTGAAGAGTTGATGCAGCGTGTCACAAGAAAAATGGATATGGATTTAATGAAAAGTCTTCTCGAAAAATTAACGGAGCAGATGGCTGAGATGAAAGCTGGACAAGAAGAGATGAAAGCTGGACAAGAAGAGATGAAAGCTAGACAAGAAGAGATGAAAGCTGGACAAGAAAAGATTAAAACCGAGATGACTAAAAAGATAAAATCTGGGCAGGAGGAGCTTAAAAAGGAACTTAAGAAGGACATTATAAGTGTTAAAGAAGAATTCTCCAACATCATTCAAGTGAAGATGAATGTAGTGGAAGCTAAGGTAACTTCAGTTGAAACTAAGGTTTTCGAAATCGAAGAAAACGTCGAAGAAGCATTAGACAATATGAATAAGGAGATTGAAAGCTTGAAGAAACAGATGTCAAACAGACATGAGGAACCCAATGTGGCAGTTATGCCTTCCCTGGCCACGATTAAACTCTCAACATTCGATGAAAAATCATCATGGCAGGTATACAAGACCCAGTTTATGATGATAGAGGAAGCTAATGGATGGAATCCCCGGGCCCAAGCTTTTTACCTGGATGCTTCTTTCAGAGGAGACGCGGCCGATATCCTCGAGACGCTTCCGGAAGAGCAAAGGCACGATTTCCAAGCCTATCGAGTGCACTTGAGCTGCGGTTTGGAGAACAGTGCAATAAAGAATATAGCAGATTACAGTTAAAATCCCGCTATCAGAAAGCGGGTGTAAGTCTCCAAGAATTGGCTGCCGATATTCAGCGACTTTCCCATTTAGCATTTTCGGACTGCCCAGCTGAGACATGCCAAGATCTGGCTCTCCATCACTTCATCAATAGTGTGCGGGATCCGGAGATACAAAAAGCACTTAGACTCAACGATGTCAAAGATATAGGATCAGCTCTAGTCTACGCACTTAAGATAGAGGCTGCCCAGCAGGCCGCGCGTAAAGACCGGCACTCAATCAGAGCCGTCTCTGCTACTGATACAGACTATGATTTAAGAGAAGAAATTGAAGATCTGCGGCGAAAATTCCGCAGCTTAGAACTGAGTAAAGGTGGCAAAAACACGAAAATTCAGTGTTGGACTTGCGGTGCAGTCGGACACGTCCGTAGAGACTGCCCGAAACCAAAAGATGGTGGAAATGATCTTCCACCACAGCAGGGAAACTAATATGTGGCCGTCTCGCGGGACGGAGATGTCCAATGAGTCAGAAGCCTCATTTAAAATTGTTTCACATTTCTTCCGTAAGTGACGGCGACAAAGGACTTTTCGTTATGGGACATGTCCACGAAGTTCCCTGCAGAATGATAATCGATACTGGAGCCATCATTAGGACAGATATGGCTTGCAAGTTTGTTGAGAAACTCATCTGGACGCCGCCCTGTTTTACCCTCCAAAATATGACTGGTGATAGGATTAAAGTGCATGGAAAAGTCGATGTAAACATTGCATTTGGTAATGCCGTGTACAATCATATGGCATATGTCGCTGATATAAACGACGAATTTATTCTCGGATCGGATTTCCTCAAAGAAAACCATTTCAAGTTAGATTTTAAAAATAATGAACTACACTAGTGTTTTGAAGACATAGCGATTTTTAAGACGAAATATTCAGATATTAAAACAGTCCATCATATAACTGCAAAAAGTGAAACAACATTACCACCGAGAACTGAGACGATAGTTTCCGGAGCTCTTTTAGAAGATAATAATTTTCATTATGGATTGATTGAATATCCAGATTCTGACAATAGCGTTAAAGGAGTAATAGTGGCTTCTTCACTCGTCGACCTTTCACGAAATATAATCCCGGTAAAATTTGCTAATCTAAGCGATAAGGCAAAACTAATAAAAGAAGGAGAAGTGCTGGCGACTTGTATTCCAGTGACCTGTATTAACAGAAATTGTCAAGCCACACTATCTGAACCTCCTGACACTCTAATTAATGAATTCCTTCAGAATGTAGTTAGATGATAAACAGAGGAATGCTGCAAGAAATCTATTATTAGAATTCGGAGATCTCTTTTCCAAGAAATAAAATGATGTTGGGCGAACCAAAATAATGCAGCACCGAATCGATACAGGAAATCATCCACCCATTAAACAACATCCGAGAAGACTACCATTCGCTAAGCAGGAAGAGGTGGATAATCTTCTGATGGAAATGCAACATAATGACATTATTGAGCCATCAGAGAGTCCTTGGGCTTCACCTATTGTTTTGGTTCGGAAGAAAGATGGTTTTACCCGATTCTGCGTTGACTATCTTCGATTAAACAACATCACTAAAAATGATAGTTACCCTCTTCCTAGGATTGACGATACACTTGATGCTTTATCCGGAAATTAATGGTTTTCGACTTTGGATCTCAAGAGTGGTTTCTGGCAAGTAGAGATACATCCTGAGGATCGGGAAAAGACTGCGTTCACCATAGGACAAGGACTTTGGCAGTTCAAGTTTATGCCATTTGGGCTTTGCAATGCACCTGAAACGTTTGAACGCCTGATGGAGACAGTATTACGAGGACTTTCCTACGAAGCCTGTTTGGTATATTTGGATGATATCATCATTGTAGGGCGCACATTCGAAGACCATCTAAGAAACATCCGAAAGGTGCTGGAAAAATTAAAAATGGCCAACCTGAAGCTGAATCCTTGCAAATGTAATTTATTTCGATGTGAAGTAAGCTATCTGGGACACATTATCTCTGCTGAAGGTGTAAGAACAGATCCTGAAAAGATCTCTGCAGTTAAGGACTGGAGTCTTCCAGAAGATGTCCACCAATTAAGATGTTTTCTTGGACTACGCGCGTATTACAGAAAATTTGTTAAGGGTTTTTCAAGTATTTCCAGACCACTTCACAAGTTGACAGAAGTTAAACAGAGATTTCTATGGACAGATGAATGTGAGAAAGCTTTTAAACAACTGAAGGAGGCGTTGACATCTTCGCCCGTTCTTGCATATCCCCAGCCCGGAAAATTATTCATTTTAGACACAGATGCCAGCAACGAAAATATAGGACCTGTTTTGTCGCAGGAGATTGATGATAAAGAATATGTCATTGCTTATTAGAATAAATGTTTGTCGAAATCGGAGCGAAATTATTGTACAACCAGAAAGGAATTGATAGCAATCGTTAAAGCCATAGAACATTTCCACCATTATCTCTATGGAAGAAAGTTCTTGCTTCGGACAGATCACGCATCCTTAACCTGGATTTTAAATTTTAAAAATCCAGAAGGACAAGTAGCCAGATGGATTCAACGAATCCAGGAGTTTGACTTTGAAATACGTCATCGCAAAGGCACTCTTCATGGAAATGCTGAAGCTTTATCAAGGAGACCATGTAATGGAAGCTGCCGATATTGTTCTAGAGCAGAGAAGAATTATCAATTAGTAAATCTTTCGGTACGCAAAGTTACTGTTTCTCCGCCATCGAAACCAGACCCATGGAGTGATGAAGGACTTAGAGAAGCCCAAAAAGAAGACCCCGATATAAATCCAATTTTTGATTTAAAAGAATCTTCCAGTATGAGACCAAGTTGGCAGGACATCTCCACCTACAGTCCTGCTACTAAGCAATATTGGGCTCTTTGGGACTCACTCCATATTAGAAATGGCGTGTTATACAGGAAATGGGAGTCCGATGATGGACGTAATTTCAAATGGCAGCTTGTTCTTCCAAAATCAAGAATTTCAGATGTTTTGAAAGAATAGCACAATAGCTCAACTGGAGGCCACTTCGAAGTAATGAAGACTCTACAGAAAGTTCGAGAACGCTTCTATTGGAGCAAAACTAGACAAGATGTAGAGAAATGGTGCCAATCTTGTGATGACTGTGCGGCACATAAGGAACCAAAGAAACGTAGCCGAGGAAGGCTGCAGCGGTATAATGTAGGAGCACCTTTTGTGCGGATAGCATTGGACATTTTGGGTCCTTTACCACGATCTTCAAATGGCAACAAATACATCCTAGTTGTCATGGACTACTTTACTAAGTGGCCTGAAGCATTTTTAATCCATGATCAAGAAGCGACTACAGTAGCCGAGGTTCTAGTGCAGCAAGGAGTTTCCAGATTTGGCACACCCTTACAAATTCATTCAGATCAAGGGACAAATTTCCCGTCTGCTGTGTTTAGAGGAATGTGTCAAATTCTCGTAATAGACAAGACGCAGACCACGCCATTACAACCCCAATCGGACGGCATGGTAGAGAGGTTTAACCGTACCATCTTAAATAATCTCTCAATTATGGTTTCTAGAAATCAGCAAGATTGGGATTTGAAGCTACCGCTGTTTCTGCTTGCATATCGCAGTGCTGTCCATGAGACTACCGGATACACTCACAAATGCTCTTCGGTCGCGAACTTCGTCTCCCTTGTGATCTTCAGTTTGGTCGTCCACCGGATACATCTTCATCGCCAGAGGAATACCTTCGAAACCTTCAGGCACGTCTTGAAGATATCCATAACTTTGCTCGAGACCGAATCAACCTGACGACCGAAAGAATGAAGACAAGGTATGACACAAGAGCGACAGGACATGGATCTCAGGAAGGTGATAAAGTTTGGTTGTGGAACCCGATTCGACGTAAAGGACTTTCTCCAAAGTTGCAAGCCAACTGGGAAGGTCCCTACACAGTCATAAAAAGACTGAATGACGTCGTGGTTCGTATAAGGAAATCATCTTCCTCAAAACCAAAGTTAGTACATTATGATAGATTGCTCCTTATCGTAATGTAAAGTAAAAATTAGTATACCATAGTCCCTTTGTAAATAGTATAGATAATTTTAATATTTTCTTTTTTTTTGTATTTTTAATTGTTTGTGTATGTAATGTGTTCTGTATCCTCTTGAAATGTAAATTCTTTTATATTAAATTTGGCCTCCTATCAGGGGATTGTACAGTCCGGGACGTGCAGTCCTTGAGAGGGGGGCAATGTTACAAATTTATAAATAATTATTTTATATGTCCTAAAATATCTCAGACAGATCGGAAATGCTCACATTTTGGGCAAACATTGCGGTATTTTGACGTGTTATACGTTAAAAGCGGGTTTTCTAACCATTTGGTGACTTGGCGATGTTTTGGCGAGAAAACTTGGCGACTTGGCGAGATTTTTGGCGACTTGGCGAGAAATGGATATTTTTGGAAACATCCATCACCTAAGCTCTAGGACTAATATTTAGCGAGATAGCCTAGAAGCTTCTAAAACCTTGGCGAAATTAGTAGATTTCTCCGCCAAGTCAGGTATAAATACCGCAGCCCAACATAGTTAGGCAGTTTTTGTACAGACAGTTAGTTTTGTGAAGACGATTAGTCGTGATTGCTAGTTTAGAGAAGCTGTTCTCTGCCTGATGTATTTGAGACACGTGATTGGAAGCTGTTACTTATTACATCCGACGAATTGTAGCTGTATAATTGTGATTATTACAGCTGGTGTTTCTAGTGGAATTTTTGCGAATAAAAGTCTTGTGTTCATCGAGTAGTTGCTTTCTTCAACTCTCAATCCACACGAACCCCGAAGCTCGGTACAATATGTAAATGATGAATTTTTATTGAATTTATATCATATTCAAAACTGTAGAAAATTTTTGATATACTATTCTTTACGATAGTTTACTTGAATTTGACTTTTCAAAATCATACTTTTTGGCCTGTTCCTTAATTAAACAGTAGTACGTGTGTTTTAGATTTATTGTGTGTGTGTGTGTGTGTGTGTGTGTGTGTGTGTGTGTGTGTGTGTGTGTGTGTGTGTGTGTGTGTGTGTGTGTGTGTGTGTGTGTGTGTGTGTGTACATAAATGATTTTTGTATTAAATTTTTGTAACAAAAATATAAATATTGTGTAGAAGTACTTTTATTTGATATTTTAAAATTAATTTTTTTGCCATATTTATATTTTTATGCCAATTGTTTTATCTTTTTCCCTTACTTTTCCAAGAAACAAAAAAAATTTTGCAGAAAGTTATTTTAAATGAAAAAGAGATATTATATGGTTTGGGTCTATATTTATTGAATTTTAGAAATTTCATTCTTCATTTATTGAAATTCTAGACTGGATATCATGTAAAAACAAAACTACAATATTCTCTAAAACCATTTAGTACCGAAAAAGAGCTAATTTTCTTCGATGAATCGTGGTTTGGCACACATTCAAAGATTGAGCACGGGTGGCTCAAAAAAGGAATTAGGACACAACTTAAGGTAAAACTAGGTAGCAATATCATTTTAATTTAGTCTAAATTTTCTCAAGAAGTATAGAAAATATTTTAGAAATGTCAGAACATAATTTCATTTTAGTATCAGTAATTTATTATTCTTATCATAGTACATTTTACCACTTTTTTATTTATTTGCTTTATTTATATTTCATGAATATAATTTGAAAATCTGCTTTGCAATTATTCGATCTATTTATTTTATTTTGAAAACGGTTTTAATTTAAATATTTTTCTGATTTAGTAAATCTATGATAAGCAATAAAGTTATGCTTCATTAGATTATAAACTCTTAAGATAAATATTAAAAAAAATATCTTCTTGAAAAACATTTAAACTATAACCTTATAACAAACAGAAAGCTTGCCTAAAAAAAAAAAAAAAAAAAAAAAAAAGGGAACTTATCCAAAAATTTTTCCTATTTTCCAAACAGTATAAAAACCAAATATATATTCCAAACATTTTTAATGTGCTAATTGTAAATATTATGTAAAACATGAGGAGATGAATTAAAATATTTTATTGACCGTCATAAAAAAAAGAAAATAATTGAAATCATGAAATTAAGAAAATGACCATTATAATCGATAGTGATTTAAGAACATTCTCCCAACAACTGAAGATTTTTCGATACAATTTGAGAAATATTAAATACCTTATTCAGAAGCAAAATGGGGAACTAAATTTGTAAATAAAATGAAAATAATAGTAATATTGTACACTTGGATATTTTTGATAATTGTTTTCAGTTAAAGTAAGTGAATTTATTACCAGTATAACATTATCAAAGTTTTTATATATTCTCCATGTGGTTCGTTTCTGTGGTGGATGAACCACATGGAACCACATGAATCATGTGGTTCCATGTGGTAAACTTAAGTGTTTCCTTAACCACGTAATGTTATTAACTGGTGATGGATTTTTAAAATAATGGTTTTTTAACAGCAAGTTTTAAAAATGTTTGGAAAATTAAGTACATAGGATTTTTTCAAACAATTTACATATTGTTGACACACATATAAATGAAGACTAGAAACAAACTAAGATGTATGAATGTTTGAAGGTGTCTCCAAACTACTCCCAAATTTATCATTCGTTTAATTTATCTCATAATGATAAGCAGTTTTGAATAGAACTTGAGCCTCATACGATATTTGATAAATATTTCATATCCTCTAGTATGTCTGTTAAATTCTATGAGCTAGACATTCTGATTAATATTCATTTCATAAATTTACTTTATTGAATATTCTAAAATATAATATTGAATAAATAAAGTAGATAATCCATAAAAACAAAGTTATTTTTTGTGATTAACAAACTTTAAAATAATTTTTTTAAAAAGTGTTTGTTTATTGATACGTGCTTGAAAAAAACTTGAGATACTTGATTGAAAAATAAAATTATTTATTGAGATAATTAATGTTAAAAACTTATAATTAAAACAGATTAAAAATATTAGTTGGTAGTTTTTCCAAAGTAGTTATAGACTTAGTGGTTCCCTGCTCTTCCACTGTTCCGAGAATGAGATATTTTAATTACCTGAATAGCAATTAAATTAATCATAATCGTATAAGCAAAATTAATAACTATCGTGTAAGCAAAATAACGTATTAATATTTCGAAATAAAGCTTCACTTTAGGTCTCAAGTTAAGTTTAGTCAATAAATAAAGCATGTTTCATTAATTTTTCCAATTTTCAAAGATAATATATTATCTATAAAACCTTTTTAACTCATATTTTAATCTCTTCAAATTTAAGTTTTCATTTATTTACTTCTCCGTGAGATCATAAATATCCATAAATATTTCCTTGAGACAGTATTATTGCAACTCATAATGCAAAGAATTCATAATGTTTGAAATTTTCTCAAAAGCTTTCTATCAACAAAAATACAAAACTATAAAAGTTTATTCAAAAATATACATTATGCCTTTAAAATTCAATTTCAAAATCTGAACAACAAACACATAAACATAAAAGAAAAATCAAGAGATCAAGTAGCTTTATTGAAAGTAAGAAACAAAATACTGAACCAAATGGAAGGGAAAAATTCAAAATATCACTCTCCGACAAAGACAATTCAACTATTTTAAACTTTAAGATATCAGATGGAAAAACCATAAAGAATACCAAAATAACCTTCATCTTTTACAACTGACTTTTGTCCGATTATCTGATAGGTAGATTTCAAAAAATGCTAATGGTCGGTGTTAGAACAATTTGAAATCGGAGGGATATCAATGCAAATGGTCCATACATAGCAAAATGAAGTGGAAGAGAGAGGATTTCATTTTATTCCTAATGGATTACCAAATGCCCACTTTAGATGAAATCGTTATTTCGCTGCACCATCTATTCCAGAGCTTAAAAGCACGGCGGTGCTTTTGACATTTATTGGTGCGGAATTATGATTGCTGTTCTACGGTATAATTGAAAATATTTTACAGTTTCATGTTTATCATTAATGTATCGGAAGAATTAGAATTGTGATTCGTAAATGATATGGAGTTTACTGATGGCATACTAAAATATATAAGTAGATAAATGTGACAAATCCTGAATTCCAACTTATTATCGAATTTTAAGGGTAATAATTAGGTTTATGCAATTCGATAATAAAAAGTTCAGGAAATATGCATAAATAAGTTATATGCATAAATAAGTTATAGATATTTTATATTGGCCCAAAAAATGTTTTTTATAAGAAGTAAAAGAATGTACCATTAGTAACTAAAGAATGTTTAGTAATATTTCGTATGAAATGAATACTTTTTTATTGCAGTTTGCATTTTTCTTACGAAGAAAAAATAATTTACATAAATTTGAAGATAATTTTTGGAGCAAAGCATTTATCATTTCAGAGAAATTCAAAATGATACTATATCTACTTTTCAAAGGAATATATTATGCATGAGTTAAAATATGAAATCAAGAGTAATTAATAATATCTTTCTTTCATTTATAAATGTTAAGTATATGGTATAAATTATAAATCTATAATATTTAACATGATATAGAGGATAGAATAACAACTGAAAAAAATTTAAATATTTTTTTAATAGATTTTCATGCCACTTTCAGCTTTTGAGATGAATTTTAATAGATAGAAATCCACTTCATTTGTTACAAACAAAAGAATGCTAAAAATTTCCAAATATTTTTTAGCCTACGCTCGTCCTCGACATGTCTGCCTTTAATCGACGAGCAGCTATATAAAAAAATGAACAAGTATAAAAAAGATGAAAGTGTTTTAGTAGCCTCAAAAGAATTGTCATATACTTTAAAACTTCAGGGCAGTTCTAAAGGTGAGCGGCATCCATAACACCATGATTGCACAATGGACAACGAGCAAAAGTCCATTACACCTATTCAATGCAGATGCCTTTGCAGATAATCATGTCCAGTTTTGACCCAGAAACAAGCGACACCAACAGCTTGGGATAAGGAGCCAGGTACTGTATTGTTCCCATCAAGAAGAGTTTTCCTCTGCTTGTCCGTAGCCGCATCAACATAAAGAGAACATCTGTCATCCTTTGTTTTATTAATGAAAATTACACTTTTGTTAAATATGCATCCAATTACAGATATACATGCAAAGAAACGTAAATAGTGCACACAATTCTCGTGACTCTCATTAGTAGTCATTATCGAATTTGATTGAGATCTATTAAAAGTGATGTCTTTACACCAAGATTAAATCTCTAATACGTGATATTTTTTACTATAATTTGAGGGAATAATTTACAAACGTAACTAGAAAGTGACAAATTTAACGTTATTTCAGAATATTTTGATACTTACCTGACAAAGCTAAATACTTTAACAAACTCCTTCAGATTAAACATGATTAAAACTAATATAATATTGGTTAACCACCATATTTTGATTGGTAGTTTAAACGCAAATTATTTCGTTACGATAGCAAAAGTATCAATAATACAACATTAAAGTAAAACAAAATATTCAGGCTTTCAAAAATTTGTCAGAAAAGCGTATTTGCATAAATCTTAGAATAAAAAAGCAAATTTATTTATGTGTTCTTCTGTATGAAAATAAGTACTTTGAAGAATGTGTTATTTGTGTAAAATTTTTAAATAAGCACTATTCGATCTTTTGCATTAGTTAGTTTCAATCAATCATGAAATAAATGAAATTGAGAAAATAATGAAAAATTATATTTGAATGAAACAGGCTATAAATTTATGAAAATTGCAAATCTAGTAGAGCAGTTGTAAAACGAACTCAAAGAATAGCTGTATAATATTAGCGCCATAAATTAAACGATATAAAATTTTTTGTCAGCAATATTATAGCAAAATTTTACTATAATGTTAGCTATTCGATTATTAATAAATGCCTTAAACAACTCGTAATATATTCCTGAATCATTTTATAAATACTTGTGCCAAAAACTATGTTTAAATTTAATGAATTCAACTATCAAAAGTACATATAATTTGAAATTGCATATCACATTAATATAAAAAATCAAAGCTGAGAATTTCTATCCCAGATTAATTAAGTAAAATATCGCATTTTTTCTCTACTCATTTCTATTTAATGAAATATCGAGATTGCGCAATTATACTAAGTCAAAATATCTAACATATTGTTTCATTTTTTTACAGATATCTTTCTCCATGGAATGTTCTTCATTTCGGAGATGTAACTTATGGCCTTAAAATATACGTTTGCTTTTACGTATATCAAAATATGGCGGACAGAGCTCTACAATTTCATTTAGTCGTAAATATTGTCCTTCCTTTATTGGCTTGACTCTCCATTGGTAATTTTTTTTTTTTTTTTTGAAAAGTTCTACGAACATTGCACATAAATTTTTCCCGAAAATCTCTGTATCCGACATCGAACAAACACTGCCGTATTTGCACAGACGATAAATTCTGCGGTATCTCGTGGATTTACGAATCATTCTTCATTAAAATCGTTTTTCTTCCAGCTGAATTGGTTGGATCGTTTTCAAATAATAAAATGTCATCCCTTTGTAGATACATTCCAGATGGCATGACCTTTGAGTAGGAGTCATTTTCTAAAAATAAACATTTCCTCTCTATGTTTTGGAATTCAGAAGTTTTCCTGGCTGTTTGCTGTTTTCCAGTAAAAGTATTTCCTCTATCATTTTGCATTAATTTACATTTTATTTTTTTACATTTTGATAAATATTTAAATTTTAAATTTAAGCTGTTTAATATATTCATTGTTATATATAATAAAGTATTTTTCAAATATTTCCAAAAAATTTTTTGAACAAAATGTTTTCAAAATTTTTGAGAATTTAATATTTTATATACATCATGACATTTATATTACAATATTAAGGTATTTCATATCTTAATACTTTGTTTCACAAATTGTTATAAAGGTTACTTCGATTTAATACAGATTCCACACTAGCAATAAAGCACAGAAAATATATTTCTTCTTTCACTCATTTTTTTCAAGCATAATAAGATATCTTTAAAGTACAAACAACAATTTTAAACGGAATTAAAATGTTTAATAAGCACCGAGACAAATTATAAAATTATAAAGGAAAAACATTTTAAATTTGATTAATATATAAAATAATTCTCCAAAAGGGAGTAAAATGCTTAAATGGAAATTAGAGTGTAATGGCTTATATATATATATACAAGTTCTTCTATAACATTTTGCATTTCAAAATCGATACAGAGAGTTCAACTGATATATTCTATACTCTTTAACAATTGGGAAATGAATATGATTTTACGAAATACAATAGTAGAAATATTACGAAAATCAATAACACATGTTACAGTATACAATGAGAAAAATATAAGTTCTTCAAAAGGTATTTTCCTCATATTTTTTCATGATGTATTTTTAGAGTTTACATTAATTACGATTTACCACATTATTTTATAACATTCAAAATTCTTCTTGTCGGCCGAATCTTTTTTTTAATTTTTTTTAAATTTAATCAGAGAAATTTTATATTGATATATATATATATATATATATATATATAATATATATATATATATATATATATATATATATATATATATATATATATATATATATAATACTTATCAAGTAATATTTATTCAATATCATTATTTCGCGATTGTTTATTTAAAAATGGTTACAAATTAAACAAATTTATTGCTTAATTTTTTTAATGCAAAGTTTGTGTTTCGTGAAAAATTATTAAATTGGATAGATATTTTAAATGTATTCCATAGCAAATAAATATGTATTTGCTTTTAAAATTAATTGATACAAAAACTGAAATTAGTAATGCAAATACGGTTCGACAAATTATATAAAATATATACATATTTAACATAAAAGGAAACTGTATGAAGTCCAGTTGAATATATGAACTGTGTACAGTATCTAAACTTTAAAAATATTAAAGCATTAAATGTTAAATATTTTAACCAAATTTATATACATCAATTTTACATCTTTAACATAATGTCTGGCGATTTTAGAAATAAAAGCACAGGCGCCGTAAAATCCAGGATTCCATATTCTGAATTTTTTAGGCGATGAATAAGTGTTTCCAAGATGACGTATTGTGACGTGCAAGATTACGTAAGAACTAGGGTTGCCAAAATTGAGTTTTCTGTATAAATTTTATAGGTTTCCATATCTATGACGTTGCAAAACCAGGTTGCCAGATACATAAAAAAATCTCCCAAAAAATCGCCAAATCAGGATTTGCCATCTTGTATTATATGGCATCTACTAAAGTTAAAAAGAATCGTATCATTATGCCTTTGATGACAGAGTTATTTAGGATTTCATTGCTAAAAGTAGAATGAATTAATTTAGAAACTGACAGGTCTTAATAGTAAGAGAAGATAAAAAAAAATTCTTGTCTATTTCAACAGTTTTGACATTTTAGATTTACCGATCTGTGAAAAAGACTGCAATATAAAGAAAACTATTACCTCTACGTAAACTGATTTTTTAAACAATTTGATGTTAGTTTTTACTCTTCAAAGCAGGAAGAAATCAAAGAGTAACATTTCAACATAAATAACTGAAACTACACAAAAACCTAATCAATAATCTTCCTGATGAAAATTTTTGATGCCAAGATCTCGGTGGCTTTATCTTGAAAGTTGCTTCTTCTTATCAAGTTAAAATGGTTGAAATATTTAATTCATGGAACATAACCTGTAACAAATAATTTTTTCTCGACAGTAATATTCAGCATATATGTATGTGAAAACGCGATCTCAAGTTCAAAAGTTTAGTATTCCTGATGCGAGGGAAAGAAAAATTGTTAATATTGCTACGAAAATAAAGACGGGGCATTCTGATATTTCATGGAACTTCAATCACTTCTTGGTTGGGTTTTTATCCTATGTCGGAAAGCACATTATTTTGTTGTTATACATTAGTAAAATTTTCTTTATAGTTTATTTCATACATCTACTCATTTATTTATACATTGTTTTCAATGCTCAGTTTGCAGCTATTGATTAATTCATGATCGCTATACATACTTTTCTGTAACTGCTTATTCTCTAAGTTTTAAAAAGAAATAAACAATTTAAAATTGACTTCAGTGTTTGCATTTAATATATAATAATTATTTTCCTATTAAAGCAAAATGAATAATAAAGTAGCATAATATTAAGCAATTTTCAAAGATTTTTCGACAAATTTGAAGAGAGTAGTACTCTTGCGAAAAAAACAAGTAGTAATTGAAATAATTTTAATTATTAATAATCCAGAAAAAAATAATAGTACTCTAAATATTAACATTGGGATTATTTTAAGTGAAATTAAACATATATAAAACATTTATTGTTGACATAATTTAACTTTTCTATATTTAATTCAAATGGAATTTTTTCTATTACTCTAATTGAAATTTGCTGAGAATAAGTTTCAGGAGTTAGATCAAACTAGAAAAACAAAACATTAAAAAAAAGAATATTAAAATATGAAAATTCTTAAAAACATTTAAATTGCTTGTCTTAATAAACATAAGGAATAAAATATAATTTGTTACAAATAATTACTTTAATATTATTTATACTATTTCTTACTTACAATTTTACATCCATTTCACTGCATTATAATTGTAATATGAACAGGAGATATATAATTAATAAGATAATGTTTAATATAAAAAGTTATATTAAGTTTTATTATATATATATATATATATATATGTATATATATATATATTGTACGAGCTTCTCTCGGGGTTCGTGTGGATTGAGAGTTGAAGAAAGTGACCACTCCATGAACAAAAGACTTATTCGTAAAAAAAAATTCCATTAGATATACCAGTTGCAACAATCACTATTATACAGCTACCATTCATCGGATACAATAAGTAACAGCTTCCAATCACAGGACTCAAATATTTCAGGCAGAGAACAGCTTCTCTAGACTAGCAGTCATGACTAATCGTCTTCACTCACTGACTGTCTTCACAAAACCAACTAACTATGTCGGGCTGCGGTATTTATACCTGACTTGGCGGGGAAATCTACTAATTTCGCCAAGGTTCTGGAAGCTTATAGGCTGTCTCGCTAAATATTGGTCCTAGAGCTTAGGTGATGGATGTTTCCAAAAATATCTATTTCTCGCCAAGTCGCCAAAAATCTCGCCAACTGTCGCCTAGTTGTCTCGCCAAGACATTGCCAAGTCACCAAATCATTAGAAAACCCGCTTTTAACGTATAACACGTCTAAATACCGCAATTTTTGCCCAAAATGTGAGTATTTTTGATCTGTCTGAGATATTTTAAGACATATACAATAATTATTTACATATTTGTAACAATATATATATATATATATATAATTCTAATTATCACCAATACAAAGGTAGTTACAGAAAATGATAAACTGAAGATTAATATTATTGTTAAAAAAATGCAAAAAATAATATGAATAAATAAATGAAAAAGAAGGACATTTCTGTTTTATAATGGTAAACCAAATTATAGAATTAAGGTCTAGGAATATAAATTATAAATAGATAAGGCATTAAATATAATTATTTTTCGTTATTTATCAGAATGAATTTTAACTAAAAAATAAAAAAATACATATTTCAATAGCATATAAAATTTATATGATTAGTAGTAATTTCACTAATTACCCCATTTTCATTCATTTCTGTGCTGAAATTCCTTAATAAAGAAAAGAAATGCTTACAAACTGGGCAGAAAAATAGATCTTTTCAATCCATCGGAAGTCAAAGGAAATGAAATTGATTTCTACTGGAATCGAATCACTTCCTGAAACTGTATTTTTTTTATTCCTAAGTACAACATAATTTCTCGTGTAAGGGCACTAATTACACCTTGCGAAATCTTGGGAGAAACAGGGTAGGCGAAGTTAAAGGAAAAACAGAGTAACGAGGCGGAGGCAATAAAGGGGCCCACAAATCGCACCTCCAAATGGACTTCTATTTGTCAACCGCACGCAGTGGTAATAGAAAAACGTCCTTTTGAAAGAAAGATGTCAGTTTCCTGGTCGGAAACCAACGGTCAGCGTCTCTCCTCTTCTTTTCTGTCTCACGCATCTTTATAAATACTTGACCATTACATACTACCATGTTTGGACACAAAAGTATATATTTAATGTTTATTTCACCTCAGTAGACATAGAATTCTAAAGCGTTTATATTTTTATTTTGAATTTTTTATTTGAGAACAATATAAAATAGGAAGACATTTATTTAATATTATGATTATACCTCAAAATTATATTTTTAATGGTACGAAATTCATTTATTTAATTGCAAGTTCGGATGTAATTAGATTTTTCTTATGGAAAATTTGTGGTCATAGAGCTATAAATTAAATAAAACTTTCTATTTGATATTTCCTATTTTTATAATTTAAAAATTTAAAAAAAAATATATCATTATCATTAAATGAATTTAAAATTAACAAACAATAATGTAGGAAATAAAATACATATATATTAAAATTATTTATTGACTTAAATAATTCATTTTTAGTTAAAATAATTATTATATGACCAAAATAATTACAATAGATGAAAAAAGACTATATATTCAATTTTCTACATAAATTTTATTCATTCATTTAATGATGATGCATTGGAAATAAATAGAGAAATTTGATTTTGAGAATTTTTAAAAAATCAAAATGTTTTCCTTATTTTATTTTATTTATTTATTTATTTTTTTAATTTTTAGTTTTTGGTTTTCCGATATTTACATACAATAATGTACTGCAGTAAATTTTAATATTATTGGTATACATCTTTTTTAAGTTAAGTAAATCAAAAAAATAATAAATAAGGAAAGTAATATTAATTTTTAAATATTCAATAAAATTTTAAGAAATAATTTTATTTACTGGTCTTTAATTTGTTTTATTTGAAATTTTTAAATAAAACTGAAATGAATTTTTAATTGCTGATTCAAAACCTCAAATTACCGAACAATTATTAGTTTAAGTTTCTGAAATTATATTTTAAGATTTGAAGATTTAGCTTTTATTTTTTTTATTCTGTGTTTATACTTTATGAACTTTTTCTAATTTTTTTTCCTTCTGTATACATATAATAAGAGCCCAAACATATTTAAAACAATCAATTGATTACAGATCGTTGGGATGTTTCAAATATATTTCAAATTTTGAATAATTCTCCTTTTATAACGTATTTAATCCATTTAATATCTCTCATGAAATTTTCTCAGTAACAAATTTAATTTCAATCGAGAGTAAAAAAAAAAATTTATCAGTTTGTCAAATCTAAAGTTTTCTTCAAAATTTATATTTTGAATTGTATTTGATTCGAGGGCATTTTCTGTTAGAAAATCATTTTTATATGCATTGAATCGAGAAGCATTTTTTTATACCATACTTATTCACTGATTTCAATTATACAAATACATTAATGTTTGTCTTATGGTAACTGAAAAAGGCTTTTAAAAATAACATCATGAAAATTTAGATTACGAAGAAAAAAAAATGCATTCAAAGTAAAATAATGAAAATTCGTTAGTTATTCTCAATTTCGAAATATAATAATTTAAAAAAATAGATATTGTAAATTTTTTATTCTTAAAAAATTGAGTTTTAATATTTCGTAACAAGACATATTTGTTCTATATTCAATAGATCAACCATAAATAAATTAAAAAATGAATAAAGTAGTCAGTATCTTGAAAATTATTAATTTTGTTTACCATTGTTTCTCAGTTATTAAATACACTGATGATACCCATGAATGAATGTATTCCCTAAAATTTTCAGACATACGAAAATAATTGTGTGTGAAAATAAATTGCCAAAGTGTGCACGTTTATGAGATTCTGAAACAAAATCGATTTTGTAGTTCCTTCAATTAAAATTTTTATTATTTCAAGAATCGTCTGCTGAATCCGTCTCTGCAGAAAATGTTCTCTAGCTAAAGATACAAAATGGCGGTTTCAGATGTCTTCCCTGACTCCGATGGAAGAGGAGACGAAAGAGTGAATGACCAAGCGTCTAATATACGAGCACTCAAAGCGAGTGCTCTACAAATCTGATCTTATGACCGTCTCACGGCACGCTGCGCACCCTTACAAAGACGAAATGTGGGGGGTGGGGAACGCAGTTGATTATGGGAATAGCCTTTGCGAAGTCGTATGGAGTGTTCGAATGTTCCTTTCGGAGTTTGCAGTGATCTGGTGATTTATTCCTTTATTAGGATACTGGTAACTGAAGTGGAAGGAAAACTCACACATACTCTGTCCTAGAGTAATCTAAGATAAGAATAAAGTAATTTAAGTAAGTGTTTTCTCTTATTTATTTATAATATACTCCACGTGGAATAATATTGGGAAAAAAGATTTCTTATTCTAATAAATATCAACAACTGAAATATATATTTAGTTAAAAGAGAGAATTTAGAATTTTTTTTACCTAGCTTTCATCTCAATCGTATTTATTCATAAAATGATTGGAAGTCAGTACAGAATAGGGAGTGAAGTTGTACCCCACAATTTAGTTTCTAATCACCGCTCTGATTAAGGAGCTGTAGAAAAACTAATTACCCTGTTCTAAAAATTAAAAAAATCATTTTTCATAAGTTACCTCTAAATATTACAAAAATAATGTAAAAATCACATGAATATGATTTAACGTATAAACGTCGTCAGAAAACATATGTGTTAAAATATGATACGAATTTAATAAAATTAAAATGATATGTTTTATTCTCTCAAAAATATTTCTGCTAAAAATATATTGCTGCAATGTAGGTGGTTTAAAAAATTATAATTTTGATAAATTAATATTTTGATATAATTTATAATATTGTCTTTTATTATAATTAATACAATTTTACACCTACTCCCAGATTTATAAGGATTGGAATGTTAATTAGTAAAACTCATTAGGTTCATTGAAATCAATGAGTGACTAAAATGTACTGGTCAAAAGACAAGAATTCCATCAATTCCAAAGCTATCACTCCCAACAAAAACATATTCTAAGTCCTATTAAGATGAGATTGCAAAACATACGGGCCAAATATTGTCAATTCGTTGTAACTTGATTTGACTCGTTGTGACTTCATTGAGTATGATGAGCCATAGAGCATAGTTTTGCAATTGATTGCAGAAAAGAAAATTAAATGCATCCTCCTTCTGTTCGAAAATTTAATCGGTCTATTACTTTTTAGAGTAATAAAATGCAGTAATTTACTCTTCTGTCTCCAAATTCATATTTGTAAACGGGGTAACCATCTTGTAGCTTTAATCAAAGTTCAGGAATTGTCAGACAATTTTGACACCTGAACGTTGGAAAGATTTCTGTCACTATTAAAACTCGATCACGAGTTTGTCAATAAGTGCTTACATTAGAAGTAATAACAACATTTTTGCTTTCAAAATATGGGTGTGGATATTTTGACTATTCTGCAGTGGCTTCCTATTCATGTTCTTTCGTGTATCAAATGTTTATATTTTTGTCATTTTCAATCTGCTTTAATGTTCCATTGTTTTCTTTTGATAAACAAAACAATACAACATTATAACATTTAAGCAAAACAATCCACCATCATTTATTTTAACAGATATTTCACTTTTTTCTGTTGTAAATGATATAAAATAAGTAATCGCAAAGAAACACTAAGTCAGTTTCTTTTCATCAATAAAATTAATCTTCTAAGACGTCAGCAATTTTTATCCAATCGTCTGCAATGCTGCCTTCTGATTGGTGGTTGTGTTCAAGCTGTCCAAAACCTATATATGTAACATGTGTGTATTCTATTCTCTTAATTTAAGATTAGTATGTTCTTAGAGAGAATTTTCAATATATAATAGCTTTCTTGCTCTTAATTTTTCTTTAACGCCAGACGAAAGGAGAGATTTAAATTTGATTCCCTGAGAGATGAAATTCTTTTGTACTTTCTCGGTGTGGAAAAGTTCCTTTGGTCATTTCTTTTCGGCCAGGGAATGGATTCCGCAGGAGAGATGAATTACTGCCCTCTGATAAGCAACTACCAATGGAATTTAAGTATCCAAGAATTCAACACTTAGGAAAAATCTATCAAGACCTTGATTATCCAAGCGATTATCAATATATTGCATATTCTACTGATATTGAAGATTTGAAGAATTTTTTTACTATTGTCAACACCAACATAAACTTGACTAGACCTATCCCAGACAATGGAATTTATCAGACTTCAGCATCAGTTGCTGAACTTGGAACTAAAATGTAAAGCAAAAATCACTGAATTAGAGAGACAATTGCAACTCAGTTTGCAAGTCAAAACCTAAAAACTTAGATGAAATTAAACTCAGGAAGAAAGGAAATTCAGCAGCCTTAAAAAACGTCCACAAAACGATCGCAACGTAGAATCGCTTTGAATTGCTTGCTGAATATGGAATGTCTATGATCTTGTGGCGCCATCTGCCTAACAATCTGGAGACGACACTAACATGGAGATCGCTTCTGAGGCTCCAGCTGAAAAAACAATAAAGTTACCACTTGTATATCTGGATGATAATTCCAATGGAAACAGGATTGTGTTACTAAATCAAATAAAATAGTCTGCAACAAAGTCATAGCGAGAATTACTTGTTCATATGTCAAGATTCAACAAAAATCAGTGGACGACTACCATCTAATCAATAAACATTCTGCCGACAGTAAAATTGAAGCTCATACTTATGAGCTGTCCAGTGATGTAATAATCAGAGGACTTCTCTCCGACCTTCTCATTACTCAAATACATGAGGAATTAGCAAGCAACTATTTTGATATCCGATTTGTTAAACACATGAGAAGACGAAATTCAACCAATATACCGCTTTTCATAGTAGAACTAACCAAAAGTGACTAGAATAAGAAAATTCACTACTCAGAAATTGTAGGAAACTTTCGATTTACTGTGAAAACTTTAAGAAAGAAGTCAAGTCCCTCACAATATTACAAATGCCTTAGTTTTTACCACAATTCCAGATACTGCCACAAGCAACGCAGGTCCTTTAAATGTGTCGAAAATCATTTCACAAGAAACTCCTTAATACCTAGTAATACAGATGCCAAGTGTGCTGGAAATCCCACAAGCAATTATTTGGGTTATTTCAAAAACCCAATCAATATTCAAAACATTAAACAATTCAAACTCCAGCAAACTCTACCCACTTCAAACTCGGATCAGCAGCAACGGCCAATCACAGCCCCAACTACGGCCTCAGATGCCACCAGTGAATTCAGAAACATTAAATATGAGCTCAATGCTTATAGAATTATCCAAGCAAATCAATAACGTCTTCAACAATTTTATAATGAAGCCACCCCCAGTAATTAACGCAAACAATGTCAATGATACTCATGCCTAGACCATCCATATTAAGAATCCTTTCATTGAACGCATGTGGGCTAAGACATTAATTAACCGAGTTAATTGATTTTATAGAAAAATGGAACCCCGATATAATAGAAATTCAATAAACTCATATGCGAATGGGTACTAGAGCCAATATATCAAATTTTATCTGCATGCTAAAACCGACCGAACAACTCATCGTTGTGGTGGAACTGCAATTTATGTTAAAAATTCATTTTTATTCGATGTTCTAGATATTTATATCAACATTATTGAAAATACGGCCATTGCCTTAACTACTGCTAACAACACTAAACTATTACATTGGCATCAATCTACTTGCTTTTGCACTAAACGAAGAAGACCTCAATCAGTTTTTTTCAATTTTGGAAGCTCTGTCCTCATTTTCGGAGATTTCAACTCAAAACATCCTAAATGGAGTCCTCAAAATAGAGTTAATAATAATGGCAGAACTCTAAACAATTATTTAGTAAATCATAATGTTGAAATGTTTATCGCGGACGAACCCACCCACTACTCCTATGGCAACGCAGCCTGCTCAACTACTAATCCTTCTGTCTCACGAAATAACACCATTTTCCAATGCCGTGCAATTGCGAAGTCATCAAGCAATCGCAACTCAGTTATCCTGGATATTGGACAGCACAATGCTTTGCACTTGCATGAAAGAATAGTTACTGCCACCAACAGGGACAAGTTTAAAAAATGCTTAAGAGGGATTGTAACCAGTAACCCCACAATCAATAACAAGCAGGAGTTGAACGATACTAGGAGAAATTTGAATGCAAAATATACACACACCAAACGCACTTAATAATAGCAGTAAGACTAAATCAATATCTCATAATGATCTTAAATTACAAAAATTAAGGAACTAGTAAAAACCAAGAATAAAATTAGGAAAAGATGGCAAGCAATTTTTGACCCAAGCATCAAAAGACAACTAAATAAATTTCAAAGGGACATAAAAGAAAAGCTTCATAGGAACCAACAATGGTCGGATTGGCTCTCATCACTTCATTCCGAAGACAACTCCATTTATGACACTGTCCAAAGAATCAAAGGTAGTAACTACACCCTCCTTCCCATTAGCAGCCAAAGAGGTTTTGCTTATAGCAAGAAGGTAGGTAGGTAGGTTAGGGCAGGCACCTTTGGAGCTTTATGCTAAGATGCTTGTAACTCTCATTGAATTATACCAAGAAAGAAAAGTTTGAGGTCTTTGTAGAAACGCTGTAAGATACCCTCCAATTAAATATAATTGCTTATGACAACTCGCAAATTTCTAGCCAACAGATCTATCAGAGAATATTTCAACATGCCAGTTGACCTGACTACCTCACGTCGCCCATTGAAATGGTAGAAATTATTAATAAACTTAATCCCAAATATATATATATATATATATATATATATATATATATATATGTATGTATGTATGTATTATGTACGTATGTATGTATGTATGTATGTGTGTATGTATATAGATATATATCAGCTGGTCCGGATGAAATAGGAAACATAATTTTAAAAAAATCTGCTACTACGAGATATAACTTATTTAATTAAAGTTTACAATAGATGGCTAACTCTAAATTATTTCCCAAAACCATGGAGAAAAGTCATCACAGTTTTCATACCAAAACCTGGATTTGATAGAAAATTCCCTCAAAATTACAGACTAATTTCTCTGCTAAATATAGACTCAAAAATTTTCAAAAAATTAATTCATGCTAGGTGGCTAGTTTCTATGAAGAAACCAATATTTTACCGGATGAACAGTTTAAATTTATGCGAAAACATTCGACATTTCACCAGCTACTGCGAGTTATCAGTTCCGTTGTGGAAATCTACAATAACACACAACTATAAAACTGCTGGGATTTTCCTAGGCATAAAACGGATTTATGATAAGATATGGCATGAAGGCCTACTTTATAAGCTTTACCAACTCAAATTCCCTGCGTATATCATCAAGATTATTAGGCATTACCTCAGCGACAGAAGCTTCATTGTTAGAATACAGAACGAGTACTCCGAGCCTCGTAACATCCATGCAGGAGTACCGCAGGACAGTGTACTTGAACCTCTTTTATACTCAATTTACATCAGTGGTATCCCGAAATCATACAAAATAATGGTCTGGCTCTTCTCCGACGATACAACTATTCTTGCCCAACACAGAAATGTTAATCTCTTAAGAAGCAAACTGCAAAAATACATCAAAATTTTGCAAAACTGGATGAACAAATGGAGAATCAAACCTAACGTCTCCAATACTTCAGCTACCATTTTCTCTTAAGGAAACATCAGCCGATTTCCGGAGAAACTTATCATCAAGGGACAAGAAGTTCACTGGAAACATAATACCAAGTACTTGAAAGTAATTATTGACAGTAAATTAACCTTCAAGCTTCGTAAAGGCAATATTATTAAGGATTTAAACACCATTATGGCTATTCTCTACCCTCTGCTCAATAGATGGTCGAAACTTTCTTTAAAAAATAAAATTTTAATATACAAGAAGATAATTCGGCACAAAATAACTTATGCTTGTCAGATATGAAGACAAGCTGCAATTCTCTAAAATAAAGTTTTACGCCAAATTACTAATGCTCTACGGTATATATGTAATTATACTCTTCATAAAGACATCAAGATAAACACAGTGCTTGAATACATCGAAGAAATCTCAAGAAAACTTTTCTAAGAAATTAATCAAAATTCCATACCCTTATTTGGCTATTAAAATTCACTTGTTGGCGAAAAATATTTACTCCCAAGTTTAAATTCTCATCTTTGTTTGAACTGTCCAATAGCACCAAAAACTGAAAATAGGCCACACCTCCTGCAAATTTTGAAAATTTTGACTCAATTGAAACTGGAAATCTATTTCTGTGCTCCTTGTTGGGATTGTCATTAATTGTATATAGTTTTATTATTTCTATTGTCACATTTGTAATTATTTATTTCTATTTTTACTACATAATATGCTGGTATATGGGCGGGATTCCTAGATCGATCAGTCAGTTTGTATTGCTATCATTTTGCTTCTCTTACTACTGTTTATTATTATATTAGTTATCAGTTCATTATTGAATTATGTTAGTAATGATTATTATTAATTTTTGTATACATTTTACTTTATTTCTGCATTTTTCTAAAATTTTCTCCCTTGTTTATTTTTTGTAAACATTTATAATCAGTAACTGTATTTTGCTGGATTCTTTCATATCTATTTTGTAAGTATTTTATATCATTTTTCATACATTTTAATCAGGATTTTTTCTTCTTTGGCGTGTTTTTTGTGCTTTGTATCATATCTTATTTACTTCAAATCTGATGCTGAGTTTGCATGATGAGATATTCTCCAAATGCTTCTTCGTTGTTCTTTTCCACACCTCAAAGGAAGTATAGCCGACCGCCCTGTCTAGTGGTCCGAGTGCCAGACTGAGGATAGAGAGGTCCTGGGTTCGAATCCAGGTTCGGGCATGGATGTACTTTTTCTCTCTATCTCTCCTGCCTTTGTCATTTCTGTGTATTAAGGAGGTGTGAATGGTTGCCTATCCTATGGCATGTGTGTACTGAAGCAGTCGGACTCCACACCAAATATGGTTCAGTATGGAAAAGCGGAGCAGCGCACCTCATATTGTCAGCGTAAGCTGGCACAAGGCAAAAAAAAACGAAGTATAATTCTTCAGACTGGCACTTAACTTACGCGTATATCTTCTTAATGTACTATCTCATTCGTTTATAAATCACTTCATTAAATATTAATGCGATTACTTGTTTGTTTAGGTTTCCTATTTTTATTTGACATATTCAAAAAATCCTAAAAGAAATAAATAATGAAAAATTTTCAAAGAAGTCAAATGTAAAATACTTTTTTTACAAAGCTAGATAATTTAATTACTTGCTTAATACATATATTTATAATTTGTATTTTCAAAGTGTTCATTACCAAATAGAAATTCGGCACGAAACATTCATTGTTTTCAAAAATTATGAGGCAATATTAAAATATCTGTATTTTGTTTTCTATTCATGCACTATCAACTCAAAAAATACAAAGGTAATTTTATAATTGAACTAATATGATGACGTTATTTTGGAAATTACGATCCTAAAATTGTTTCAAATGGATTTTAATTTATTGATAAAAATTATTACAATGAACCCGAGTTTTATTGTTGAGCAATATGAATATATAATTGAAGAATAATTTGAAATTTGTCAGCCTGTGTTAATGAACAACTGCAGAAGGTAGAGATAAATGAATTTGAACTCTTTTTGCTTGTATTTAATAAAGTTACTGGAGTTTATTTTATGTGGTAGAAGGATTCTTGAAAATTTTGAAGTAAATTAAGAGTTTGTAGGAAGAATCTAGTATATGACTCTTTGGAATCCATACTGTATTACGAGATATAGGTTGTTATATATCATACAAATAAAGGATTCTTTATAAATAAAATGTGTTTCCATTATTTAGATAACCACTTGTTATTTTTACCGCCTACTTATTAACTGTACCATTTTACCTGGTTTTTATATTTCATTAACACTAATCTATCTATTAATTTTAAAGGCATTGTTGATGTTTCACATTAATGCTGAAAAATTGGCAATATGCCGTGCTTCATATTGCTTATAGATACAATTTAAATAGTTTTATGCTCCATTAACACTTCCTTATTTGACTGATGTGATACAATAATCAAGCGAATTTTTACTTTTAGTTTTTAGACACACGTTGCAAGATATAATAATACAGCATTCTGGTGCAGGTGCCGAATAATCCATGATGCCAAATTCAGAAATTGGCTATTTCTTGGCAGATTTTTTTTATGTATCTGGGAATTTCATTTTTATTACGTCATACATTTGGAGACCTATAAGAATTATGCAGAAAATTCTATATTGGTAACCCTGGTATTTACATTATCGCGCAGGTTATGATAAGCTATCTTGGCAACATTTCTTCATCGCCAAAAAAATTCAGAATTTGAAATCATGGATTATACGGCACCTTTGCCAGCATTTTTCTATAAAATACAATTATATTAAATATTCAAATGCATATTATTGCTGTATATGTTTAATTATAATTGGCCATATTTGCTCCTGATGGCTCAGTCATTTCTGTAACTGATATTTCTAATAAAAATATTGTGCAAGCTCTGATTACAATCTACAAATGTCATGTTTTTTTTTAATTTTTTCGTTTCGAGGAAAAGAGATTAAAAGAAGATATTCGATGACTTAAGTCATTTGATGGAAGTATTTATTTTAATGTGAAGAATTTTTAATTATATATTTTTAAGCATTTTCTTAAAAATGATAGATATATTAAGCAAAATGGTAGTAGGGCGTTATTATAGATGACAGTTTAAAAAAGTAAAATTGTGGCTTGCAAATGTATGCATTGGAAACGCAGAGAAATCAGTGTATAAATGACAATTATAGTAACATTCAAAGCTGTTGAAATTATGTTTTTAAATGAAAAGTATGCCCAGTAAAACAGTATATGTACTGAACAGCCATACTTAGAATATTTAATTTAAACTTTATAGATTATTCTATTAAATCTATTTTAATTTGAATAGAAGGAATCAAATTTTGAAAATTTGATGCACGATATTGTTTAGTTTGATTACTTCGTCGCATTTTATTTCTTAATTCTCTTAATACCTTGTTTTATGGATACTTTTTGTAACATATTATGAACATTGTGACCTCCACACTCAAAGAGACTTCCACAAATGTGATATCTATAGTTACGACGTCCATTGGTAAGGTGAGATCTGCAGCTACTGTACGTCGAAGATTACATATGAGTGGACTGTACGCCCGGGTACCTCGATTTTGTGTTTGTCTATCTTGAGTTTGTGTTTCTTTAATATTATGTGTTTCTTTATATTACATATGAGTGGACTGTACGCCCGGGTACCTCGATTTTGTGTTTGTCTATCTTGAGTTTGTGTTTCTTTAATATTATGTGTTTCTTTATATTACATATGAGTGGACTGTACGCCCGGGTACCTCGAGTTTGTGTTTGTCTATCTTGAGTTTTGTTTCTCTATCTTGAGTTTGTGTTTGTCTATCTTGAGTTTGTGTTTCTCTATCTTGAGTTTGTGTTTGTCTATCTTGAGTTTGTGTTTCTCTATCTTGAGTTTGTGTTTATTCAATCAAGAGGGGCATGATTAAAGTGGTGCCGGGAACATGTCACTTGGACTGTGTCTGACTGGGGCAATATCATGTTTACTAACGAGCCAAGATTTGCTCTGGAGCCAGATGACACGCGGATAAAGATATGGCGTGAACAAGGAACACGCAATCAGAACGAAAACATCAACGAGCATCAAGCATTTCAAGGCGGAAGCATTATGGTGTGGGCAGGGATTTCATTATTATACCACACCTACCTGCGCATCTTTAAATGAGGTTCCTAGATGCCTGTCCGATATTGGGATGAAGTCCTAGCATCCATAGTGAGATTGTACGCTGCAGCAGTTGGTTCTACTTGATTGACTATAACGACGTTTACGTCTACATGATATTGGACTATAACGACGTTTTAATGGACTATAACGACGTCCCTATAAAGCTGACATAGTCGATGACTACCTGGAGAGTGAAGGGATTGCGCGAATGGCGCTGCCAGCATATTCGCCCGACCTTAATTCCATTGAAAATATTTGGGGTGCTCTCTGCCGTGCTGTATCTTCACGTTTCCCACCTACAGCTACTCTTATTCAGCTGGAAACTGCTCTATAAAAAAGAATGGCTATTGCTTAATTCTGCAGGTGTTGACCACCAAATTGAAAGCATGGTCACAAGGTGTAAACTTTGCATACATTTGAGGGGGGGGATCACATACCCTATTAATGTCCTTTTATAACAAACACAAAAAAGGACATTAATGTCTTATTTCACACCAAAAAGGACATATATTAATGTCCTTTTTTCATTCTATGCTGTTTATTTTCACTTCATACATAATTCTGTTTAAATCTCCAGTATGTTATTACTTGATAACTTACAAAAAAATTTAATATAATTTTCATTTCTGTATATAATTATTCATCTCATTTTATGCATAAATATATACGTTAATTTTCTTCCGAATTTTGCGTCAATCAAAGCAGTATTTATTGATTTCTTAGCATTTTACATCTTAGTGCTTAACTTTTGAAAGTGAGTCTACAATTATTTCAATGAACGTAAGTATATATTCAACATTTCTCAAATGTAATTTATTTGCTATGTTCATTTCTAGAATTCCATTAAACTCACATGTTATGTATTATTTCATAAGACTTAGGGCAAAATTCAACTACTGCCAATTCACAGTGATAAAATCTGTAACTTAATTTAGCAATTTTTACGTTGAAAATCTCTGAAATAACGATTTTCAAGACTTTTCCGAAGTTATTGTCTTCTTTACATATTATGTTATTAATAGTGGTTTTTTTTATATATAAATAGTGTTAGTTTTTAATTTGTAGAGAAATCATGATTATTTATGTATTACATGCATTAATAATTATCTATGTAATTTTATATATTTGAATATGGTTTTTTATTTTATAGATTAATGCTTTGTAAACAGATTGAAGATGCTGTTATTTGTTGTCAGAAATTATCTGGACAAAAAAAAACATATTGCAGTACAAATAGGAAAATAATCTTTCAAAGTTAAAAAGCGGTAAATATTTCGTTTTACTGGAAAATAAATAATGTTTCCTCACCCATAACAATGACTCAGAAGTAACGATAAATCTTTAATTTTTTTCCCAATGTTACCAATAAATCAGTATTTTAAAAAAAAATTATGTTACTTTTTTATTATTTTATATGTGTTTATATGTATTTTATAGAGGAAAATTTCCTATTGATAAAATATTTAAACAAAGAAGAAAAGAAAAACAAAAAATTTTCAACATTTAAATCATCTCTCGAATCCTAAATCATCCAGAAATTATTTTATTAGTTAATAAGAACGCAAAATTACGAAAAAATTGATTAAATCACATTGAGTTTATCGTCTATAAATATACATTGATATAGGATATGTAAACTATTAAATTTTCTATTCATCATGAGACGACAGAGCATTACTAAGAAAAATTTAAGACAAATTGAAAAAAATTGCTTTGAAAATTTTTAAATGATTTATTAAGCAATTGTCTACAATTCAATATGTTTTTAATATGTATAAATTGGGTATAACTCGAAATAGTTTATCAGTTTGACCGAATAAAACTGCGACATACTGATATTAATAAAAATTCTTATAAGAAATCTACCATTTGGCTAACACTTTTTTCAGAAAAATAAGCAAGAATATTTTTAATAATGACTAACCAATATTATTCATGTAAATTATGAGTCAGATGTTCCATATTCATTTCATTGGTAGTAAAGATTACAACTACTGTACTCAAAGCAGGACGTTCAATTAAAGTCAATAATATAACATACTGTGGCATCACAATCTCATTGCAATGCATACCACCTGTTACAGAACAGTCGGTGTCCACACAAACTAATTGATTATGTTTGCTTTGTGGAAACTTCATAAAGATAATATTACAGTAGTTATATATATATAACTCACGCTAAAAGCGATTCTTGTTGCGCAGTGTATAGAAAAAACAGCCTAGCAAATGATGTGACATCAATGAACAAATCATTCTTTGGACTTCAGCATCATGATATTGTGATTAGCTGTTGGAGGTACCACAAAAATAAAATGCTGAATCATTATTTTATGCATGGCCATGTAAATCTTTAACTTGGAGTACGAAAGTATTGGATTTCACTCCTACTTTTTAATCAGTATTATCATTACATTCACCGGTCAGCAGTATATTTCTGTTATTTTTCAGCCTGTCGTATCATTCCTTACTTTCAGTACTTGAAAGTAGATTTCAATACTATAAGAGCACATTTATACATTGCTTATATGAAGTTTTTTTACTTAGTTTGCTAGCTAGCTTTCAATTTCCCATTTATTCCAAATCTATTTTCATAGTTGATCATGATTGAAAAATGACTGTTTCCACATACATCTCGAATTATCTAAATGTGGACACAGCATAGAATACCATTGTTACAAAGTTTGTAAAGATTTTTTTGTATTCGTCTTCAGATATCGCAAACAGATCCGAGCTCAAATTCGGAGACAAAAATTGAGAAATGTAGGAATCCCTGGATAATCATTAAGAACGATTTATCCAATGTTTTGGCATGATACTTGGCGACTTGGCGAGATTTGGCGAGAAATGGATAGTTTTGGAAACTTCCACCACATAAGCTCTAAGGCCATTCATTATTGAGCGAGATGACCTGGTAGCTACCAGAACATTGGAGAAAGACCTAGACTATCACGCCAAGTAAGATATAAATACCACCGTTCCTTGGACCAAGTGAGTTTCTGAGTTTCCAGCAGCAGTGATAAGCTAATGAATACGACCTGATAGAGGTATTTGAAGACCTCTCTTTTTGGGAGCTGTTTACAGTTGAATTTACTTGCGTATAATTGTGATTCTTAAATGTTGGGTTTTCCGGCATCTTATATAAAGTTATACAAATAAAACTCCTGTGATTGTTCAGAGTTTATTTCATCGACTCTCAATCATCACGAACTCCGAAGCTTGGTATACCATTCTCCAACAATATATATAATCTTTCTTTACATGTGTCAGCGTGAAGCACTGGTTATTAACTAGTCACTAAAATAATATTCTTTACAGATTTTATCATCTTCCTCAACTTTTCTTTTATAGGCTATTTACATTTACTTTTATATAGTCTCTAAGATAAATTTGATATTTGTATCCCTCCTTTATTATGTTGTTGTAATTTCAATCACAGTAGTATATTTTTGAAGATTCATCTTGTATCAATGAAAATTTTAAATTCTTGGGGGAGAAATTTAAGTTCTACGATTATTTTCAGTGACTAAAATCAATTTAATCTAATATTTATTTTATAGTTTTTGAGATTATATTATAGAGAGATTATTAATATAATCCATAAGAAATATAAAATAAAGTTAGTATTAATAGTAAAGTAGAAGGTTATTGAAAGTGACACTTTGAAATTAATAACATTAAAATGCTTTTAATTACTTCAATTTCATTTTCTTTACATATGAGGATACATATTTTCGTTAATTTGGACTAAATATGCTTGCTAATATGTCTCTGTTTTGATTTCGGTAATGAATTAAGTGTACAAAAATATTATTGGTTTGTGTTGATTTATCTGGTTTAAGAATCCCTTTTCTCAAATGGCAAATAAAGTATATGACAGTAATGCATTATATTTTCACTGTGTGATGTTATTCACACATTTTAATATCCATTAAATTAATTCATTTATTGTAAGATATTTGATCAAATCAAAATAATCTTTGTAATAATTTTCAATTAAATTTTTAAAAATAAATCATATTATAATAATTTTAACTAGTATTTTTTTATATTAAAAACTATATCTACCTAGGAATATAGTTTTAATAATCACAGCTGAAAATATGTAATATATATATATATATATATATATATATATATATATATATATATATATATATATATATATATATATATATATAACATAAAATTGTACTATTTTATGTTGTGTTAGCCAAAAAACAAATCAATACAAAATTACACAGATTAAAATTTGTAAACAAATGTAAATAGAAGATTATTGAGCACATAAAATTTTTATGCTTAAGTATAGCTATGAATAATGATTTGAGATTTACATTAGAAGTTTTATTTTCATTGATCGTCTGTTTAATATTCAGTAATTAAAAATTTATTTAAAATGTGCTTTTAACTGTAGCAAATTATGTAACACATACTTATTTAAAAATATTATTTAAATCAATTTGAATTAAAAAAAGCTCTTGCAAAATCAATGTTCTAATGAAAGAGAAATTATGTGTGAAGTTTGTGCTAAATTTGATCGTTATTTCGTAAAATATTATCCAAAATTATGCTCATATGATTGGAGAAAACATTTTATTCAACGTCAGAAATATCAATTTTAATTATAATTTGACTAAAGCTGTATACTATTAATATGATATTGAAAAGGCAATTTTTCAACTAATGATAATTTGGTATCATGCGCATAATATTCTTGTTGATGATAATATATATATTTTATCCAATTATCATTCAATTCAAAATTTACTCTCATGCTTAGTAAAAATGTAACAAGCCTTGACTAATTGATTGATTGATTCACTAAACACTCTAATCTTTTACTGGAATATTTTGAAACTCTTTTGGTACCAGCATTAAATTATAAAACGTAAGTCTTCAAGATGCTAAAAAATGAAATTTAGTTCAAAAACTTATGACGTTTATCTATCTTTATAAATTTATGTTATATGTCAGTCGAATTAAAAATTTCCATTCAAAGTTAAATCTATAGTAAATTTAAATCTATATGCATTAAACGTAACTAAAGGATATAGTACACAAGACTAAAAAAATGTGAAATCCCCACACAATTCCTTTACTTTAAATTATTTATCTCTTCTCTAATAGATATATCAAAAATATTTTCCTGCTACTGCTTAAGCAGACACAAATTAATTTTACCACTGCATTATGTGCATTTTGTGCATTATAATAAGTTTATTAGATCCTTACGTGATTTTCAATTAATGCATTTCGAAGTCAATTTCAGAAAATAATCAGTAATAATTTATTTCTCTTATCCTCTGAATTATTTAACTATAAATAAATTTTAGTATGCGTAATTTTTTATATAATCATTATTTTAAAATTTATTACTTTTTTATCAAATAATATGAATAAATGTGAAAGTCTTCTATGAATACATATTTTGGTGTTTTTGTGCAAAAAGTTTTATGCACAAATTAAATATCTGATAGTTCAACAAACTCACATTCTTTTTATCATTTATTAAATCTTTGGTTAGACATGTGGATATTTACCTCCATTTATGTTTAGTTAATTCATAATTGCGTTTTTGTGTTTATATATATAAACATCTAACCATAAAAATATATTTACCGATAAATATATACTTAAATAATTTTTAAATTAATCTTTATTATTCATTATAAATATATATATTCAAATTATCAAGTATCTATATTTTTAGACATTTTAATCAGTTTATTAGATGCATTGATTTACTACTTTTTCCTTTTCTTCTCAGTGTAATAATAAATATTAAAAGCTTGAAACCAAAACATAAATTAATGGAGTTAATAGAAACAATAAAAGCTAAATCATTAATTATAATAATAAACGTGTTTTATGCAATAAAACATAGCTTTCAAGCTTTAGAGAACATGTCTTAAAATTTTAATTATGTTTCACTGTCTACTTTGAGGTATTTGGACTGGCTTTAAAGTTTTAATCGTCTTCATGCAGTATGTTCATAATGTAGTTTGGCGCGATAAGCCTCTTTGGCGAGAAACGATAATTTTTAATGGCCGCAGGTGAAATATGTAATGTGAGTAGGGCGAGCGTTAACCAAGCCATTTTCAAAACAGCAGATGTTAATGTCTTTTATAAGATACAAGACTTTGCTGTTGAACTAAAAACAAACACTGGTATTTTCATCACAAAAGCTTGCGAAGAATGTTGACCGAACAACGCTTCAAATTGAATGAGAACACTTTGTGCAATTAATAAAATTCATTTTTACGGAAAGCAATAAGATTATTAAATTTAATAACTATAAAAAGCCAAAAAAATATTTTTAAAATTATTTCATTTTGGAACAAAATTTTTTTTTTAAAGCACTGGTATTTTCATCACAAAAGCTTGCTTACAGAAGCAATTCGGAAACTTTTGATGGATTTTCGACAGTTTTAATTGCTACAGTTCTCCAAAATATTCTATTGATGCAGAACAAATAAATTTACTCGGTATAAATTTAGCATTCTAAATTTTATTTCCATTTTCTTTAGAGTTATTTCCTGAAAGTCAAATGTGAATTTGAGGATTTGTTAACATTATAGTTAATTTAACCTACTAACATTATTTGAACAAAATTGATTTTATTTTTGTTAAACGTGAACCTCATTCCTTTATAACAAATATTCCTATTTCAACATTAAATGTTTATAACATTGTTCTGACATGCAGGAATAAAAGTTATGAAAGCTGTTTTTTACAAACATATTTCTATTTATATCCAACCTAAACCTGCAAGGTACGAAGACGGTTCATTTATACACATGAAAGCTTGAAGTATGTGTACAAACAAATACATCCAAAATATATGAAGCCATACTTAATATCTTCGTTAGAATTTGTTCTTATTATTTAGAATTTTAGGTTGTAGGTATTTAAATTCACTTTATAAATTAGTCTTTCTTCCTATATTTTGAGCATTAGACAGATTGTTCACCAAGTCTCGTTAAATTTCTGCTACAAATTATCGTAACTAAGATATGTATGGACTTTAAAAAATTCTCTACATTCTGATATTAATTCTCAATCCCTTAAGAATGCGAATTTAGAATCATTTCTGTGGAAATAGGCATTTTTTAAATAAAAGTCTGCTTTGCTTCATACAACTTAATAAAATGAAAATGATTTGTATAAAACAATGTATTATTGGTTTTATCTACAGCGCCAAAATACATGTGTTGAGAAAATTATTTATGGAATACTAAATTGATCCTTAAATTATAAATTTTAAAGTTTTATTAGTTATTATCAATCAAATACTTGATACGTTTTATCAACTAATTCGAATGTATTATATACAAATCATAATTTATTAAAATTATATTTCTTAAATGATACATTTTATTTCAGCGTTTATTATTTTGCAAATTTTAAGATTATTGTTATTCTCAGTAGCAAAAATCTGAGGAAGAGATATCTCTGTTGTCATGAAATAAAAATGTAACAGTTCTGTATTTGATATTGCTAAAACTCATTTTCAATCAAAGACAAAATTCTTAATGCTAAAATTTGATTTTTGAAGTTTTCTTGACTTTCCAATATAAATATCAAAATATTATAATTTTTCATAAAGAGTACAAATGATGCTCTTTAGATTTACTAATGTGATTTGGCAAATAAATCTTTCTTTCTTTTGCTTTTTCTCAAGACATTAAAACATACATGACTATTACTTCCAATTAATTAAACAGTTTAATTTTTAAAGCTGTAAAACTCAAAAACATGAGAACTAAATACATTTCCATCTGTGTAAGCAGCAGAGCAAATTAATTCATTCAAATTTTAAATCAAAAAACGTTATTATATATTTTTAAAATTCATGAATATATTGATGACTATAACCTTGAGCCATTATGATAACGAATTTGAAAAATCTTATGTATATTGTAATAATGAAATATTTTTAATTTAATTTGAGTTTATCTTTCAAGACATAACATTCTACGCACTTGTGCTACTTAAAACAGGACTCATAGCTTTGAAAAGAATTTTGAGCCCTTATGGGCCTCTGTGGCCGAAGTATAAATTAACCCACGAAATTTTGAGCACATATATAATTTTCTTTGAGAAACTGAGAAATTTCTGAACAGCTAAGAATCCTTAAAGCAAAACGTCTATTACATCTGCTGTTGTTCTTATCCTCGTGACCAGTAATAGCGTCTATTATATCTGCTGTTGTTCTTATCCTCGTGACCAGTAATGCTAAATCAGGTCCATGATTTCTTTCACTCTGATGAAATCGAGAACTAAAAGGGGGTCTCAAACCAGGTCTTGCCTGGTAAGTCCCAGATAAGTTAAGATGAGATCAAAAGAGGCTTGTGAAGAAGAGCAACTAGAGCAGATTTCGAAGTGTTTAAGGCATCCAACAAAAGTAATTGATGACAAGTAAACACTAATGAAACGGACAACAGCTGTCTGATCTCGTCTACTGTTGCTCCGAAAGTCTAAGAAGCTGCCAAGCACCCACTCTGATACCACGGGTGTACTGGTGGAACCATCCAAATAGGCTTATTCATTAACTTATATTCAGAAAATAGCTCCATATAATAAGAGCGGCAGGCGTAGTGACCTCGTCAGTACCATGTCTAGCCAAACTGTCCTCAATTTCATTTCCGGCAACTTTGACATGGGACGGAATCCTCTGGAAGTGAATCTGTCTAATATATCTAACTGACAGCATCAAAAATGTCCTTTAAGTCTACAATTTAGTAAAAATGTGAAAATTTTGCTGATGATTGAAAGATTGCAATTTTTTTATTTCAAATATTTCTAAACATTCATTACGTAAGCCACTACTGTTAAAAATACTACTTAATGCTGTGAAATGAGAGATAATACGAATGTCTGCCGAATTCACTAGTCGCGTTTTGATAAGCTATAATTTCATATCACCTGTGCATGTCTTGAGCTGCTTGAATTTTGACTTGGAAGAGGATTTTTCAAAGATCCTTGTGTTTTTAGATTTCCTGGCTGTTTGTGAACTTGTAGAATTGGTCTAGTATTAATTGGACAATCTCAGATTAGAAACAAGTACCTTTTTTATTTCATTGTTTTTTTTTCAGTTTTTGACAATGAATTTGTTTGAATATAATAATTAGCTATGTTTTCCATTTAACGCAAAGTTCTATTTAAATTGTGCAATTATTAAATCCGATTTTTAACTCTTTTCTGTCATACAAATAGTTACTCCAGGAAATTCACTAAAACGACTAGTATATCTTGTTGCAATTTAAACTGATTCCAGTAGCACTACTTTGTAGGGTTATTTTTTAACACGATGATGCTAAGTAACATTGCTAAAGGATGTCACTGGAACACTTGCCAGATACTTCCGGACAGCTCTACTATACCTTAGTTCTGATATATTTTTTTATATTTTTTCACAAAAGTAAGTTAGAATTACTGAAGCACTACCAAATTCTACTCTATAGCTCGCACATTTATCTTATACAAGGTATACTTGCATAAGTTATACTCATACTTGTATAAGATATGTGCAGTATACAAGGTACATTCATATAAAGATAAATTTGGGAGCTATATGAGATATACCAAGTGTAAATATTATACGTAATTGATTTATAAAAGCTTAGTACCATTATTTTTCACTACAAATATCAGATAACTTCAACTATGTGAACATTAAAAAGCGTATTATAACTTGCCTTTTAGACCTGCATTTTTTACAGTTACAACATTTTAAAACTATAATTGTATTTATTAATCTTTCTGCAATCCCGACCAATGGCTGAGTGGTTAGCGTTCCTGACCCCTGAGCTGTAAGTCCAGGGTTTGAATCTTAGTTCGGGCATGGATGTTAATTTCTTTCCCTGTTCTCTCTGTGTTTCTCTGTCCTTTCTTCTGTGATGATGTATGAATGTGGTCCACCCTATAAACGCGCTTGTGATGCTATGGCATGGGCAACGCTACTCGCCTCCGTGACTTGTTTCACGGGTGCCAGCTGGGTAACGACCGATGTGTAGCAGTTTCTAGACTTGTTGTGGCATAGGGTTCGTCACCCAAGTGCCCGCCGATGGAAAAAAATCTGCAATCGATTTTTCAATTAATCTATGAAATATATCCAAATGTATATCAATACACAGAAAATATTACTCTGCTCTTTCTTTTACTTCTTTACATATCAATTAAGAGCTTCTTTAAGTATAAATTAAACTACTTATACGCGTAAAAAAGCTCTTACTTTTACTTTTTTGCACATAAGTTAGAACACTGATCAAGGCAAGTTTCTTCTTGAAATCATTGCTGAGCTTTCAACACACAGAGAAATTTAACTACAACCATTTTAATTTAACTGATATATGTTCTGCTTTTGAATTTATTTATAATGAACATGTGCTAGGCATCTCGAGTAGAAATGTTAAGACGAGTGGCAGAAAAGTCCCTTCACGTGAATGACCAGAAGTCCAGTCTTCCAAACAAAAGGAATGCTTATTGCAATCAAAATTAGAAGGGGAGTTCAGCTCAGAACAAAGTCGCTTTCAATCTAATTACAGGACAGAAAGACACGCTTCACCTAATTGGATGTCCTTCAGCGGGATGTAATGAGCAGAACATCGTTCCTGCCCTGTGTCGGAAAAGAGGGGGTAGCCTAAGTGAACCACCATGCGAGACACGGGATATTTTCGAAATTACCTGAATGCTGTGACCACAAATAGGGGCTAGTGTACAGTAATTTATTTATTCTTAACGACAAAGTTTTCAGCTAATTATTGAATTTAAATCTAAAATTACCAAACTCTGCCGAGCCGAATTGTTATACATAATAAGCTGGTAAATTAGATGTAAGCATATTATCTGCTTAACGGGAAAATAGCAAATGAAATTCCTTCTCAGAGTGATATGGATAAATTTCACATTATTTAAAAGAAGATTTATTAATATTTTTTTCAAATGTCTTACAATTTATTACACAGAAAGAAGCATTTTCGTTCCAACTATTTAGAAATTAACAAATTTTATTTATTTTAATTATCAATACGATAGATTGAAATTATAAACTACATAATTTTTATGTGTAGGTTATTTTTCAAATATAATTTTCCATATTACAAATAAATTCATCTAATATTTCATAGTAAAAGTATTCAGACATTTGTTGTTGCTAGGTTAAAACAGAAACTTTTAGTCAAGAAAATATGATCTTGCTACTTTTAATGTCTGGGGTACTGGTCAATAAATCTTACCTTCTTATATTTTCTACAATTTTTTTATTTGTATTATATGATCTTTTAATTAACATATCTTTTTCATTATTATGATTATTATTAATATGTGTAGCATTTATTCTTATCTCAAAGATAAGAATCAATTTTACGTATATTCTTGTCAATATTGGTTCTAAAAAGAACTTTTAAATACATTTGCTTCCTTATAGACAATCCCTTATGCACTAAATATTATATAGTGTATCTACGAAATTATATTTTTTTAACGAATGAAACATTTATTTTCCACATTGGCAATATTTCCTTTATATATACCCATTGCTTAAACTCCTGTATTTGAAATAAATCCAGGAAATATTTATGACTTAGGCTTACAGGTAAAGGTTTATAAATGAAGTAAACGTATCTCACTCAAATGTTCATTTATTAAACAAAACAGAAAGAGCAGAAAAGATGGAGTAACTATATATATTACCAATCGTAAAAACAATATTTGCTTCCTAGGAGAAATTATAAAATGTAACTTGACAAGATTATATTATACAGTTGGAATAATGGTAAATATATCATGTCTTCCATGCGAGGAAATGTTAGGTGTACAAACGATACCCAGAGATATTAAGTATTAAATTATCGTGTTGATTGTAGAAAAGACTGCACCACTTAACAAGCAAGACTCATTGAAGTTCCAATGCACATGTAGGAGATGATTAATGGGTTGCAACTCGTCTACCATTCATATTCAACATATGTTGCATCATATTCAAATCAGATGAGATTTCTGATCAATGGTACCAATCATGTTCTCAGATTGAAATCATTTATCTACAATGTTTTCTTGGTAAATAATGCCATAGTCAACCATAACAGAAACTCTCCACTCATGGCACCCTTAAACAAATGAACATGTTGTTCTAGAATAATCCCCAGAAAATGAGGACTATACCGGTTCATACTGGAATATGCTGACCTGTCTTGAAGTTCAGCATAATGTCCTGCACCACCGAATGGTCCTGCACCACCATGCAATGAATGGTCCTGCACCACCGTAACAATGTCGTTCAATGATGTTGTCTTAATAGTGACAGGCACCTGACGTTTTCGTTATGAAAGTCAGACAGGAAGTTAATCCTGAACTCGTTGGAACATCACATAAATCGACTTTGACGATGTCCATATTGTATACTTTTTATTTTAAGCAAATCGCTGGTGAAGTGAATTGTTGTGATGGGTCTGTTAACGTCGCTCTTCATTCAACATTGTAATTCGTGTTGACCTATACTGTAGTTAACTAACATTTTAATCATCCAGATATCTTACTAAAGTTTACAGATAACACTTTGTACAAGCCTTAGTTCTTCGAGTATTTAGATATAAATCCGCTCATACAAAAAGTAACTAATTATTCTGTCACTAAAGTAATAGTTCATAGGCGTCTTTTGTCTCATACCTCCTTATTGCAGTAATGAGAGGTATAGAAATACTTATAAATTTTACTTTTGCATTAGCATTTTTCATATGTTATTTTTTTATTTTCTTGTCAATGTGAAGATTTTTGGCAGCGCCATCTAATGGCTTCCTAGTTTTCATATTAATCCTGAAGCTTAATGTGATAGTTCTGTAGAGAAAACTGTTATTTGAATTTGATTTCAAGATCACTCATAATTATTCTTAACTTAAGAGATCAGAAAACTTATACCTTACACGTGTGCTAATAAATGGGACTATATACAAATTTCAAAATTTACGGTAGTTATATATATATATCCCTTTTTTGGTATGTTCTTCAAAGCGTAGTAGAAAAATTCCAAGTAATGAAAAAATAAAAATTAAAATAAACAAATGGAATTCTGAAAATATTATGTGAGAGAGAGAGAATTGCTACAGTGACCCTACAACTGAAAAAATTTTCCAATGAAAGAATCAACATTTCTTTATATCATCAGAAATATCCTTCAAGTTGTGTGCACAAACGACAGTTTGAGAAGTTGTTAAAAATAATTTGAGTCTTACTGAACACTGAATACTACCGTTTCCAATTAATTTAAGCTGTCTAAAATAATTCTCGGACAAACTTTTACGTTTTGCTAAGATGTCACAGTGTACCCGAAGTAATGAATTAAATACTTTCATACTAATTGCTATAATGGTACTTAAACTGAAGAAAGGATAAATAAAGGATCATTTAAAATATTTACATAATACAGTATATAATATTTATATAAAATATACTGTGTATTATATATAAACACTTTTAAAATGAAATTGCATGGAATCGAATTTTAAAGTTTCTCTTTAAATAAAGGAATTGAAGAAAGTGATGGAAATATAAGCTATTGTGGAATTATTAAACATATTTTATACGAGTTATATTTTGATGGATTTACATTCAAATACTTTTAGTGATACAATGCAACTAAATTCTGATTAAAATGTTATATACTTACAATAAGCAATATCTAAAAAACAATAACACACATAAAAATATCCTCATAACATAATATTTGTGATAACTACTTGAAAATGATGGTATCAAATATTGATCTTGTAAAAAAGAAGAGGTAGATTTTTCTATTTAATTCAACTGATCTATCTATCATTCATATCTGTCTCTTCTTTACGCATTCAACTTAAAACGGGAAGAAAAATCTTACGCACGATTCCAACAAACTTAATTGAATTAAGCGTGTTTTTCCTTCAAAACCACCTGCACATTTCTGCCGATCTTCTGGTAAAAGAACCAAATATAGGAGTTTTAACCATTATCCATTTTTTTTCTAGTTTCTAGAAAAAAAAAGTAGGAAAGAAGAAACAGAAAAAGATTTAGAGAAGTATTTCTAAGTCAATATTCGACAAGACATTCTGAACGAACATTTGTGCTAAGTCAAACATCTGCCAAAGTTTCCACAAGTCTTGAAAAAGGCTTAGGCCAATCCTCCAGTCCCGAGAATAAATTAAAGTACCTTTTCGCTCAATTCCATTCTGCAGTTCTTATGTGGGTAACAGAATCAGTTTTTCATATATAGTCTCTCCGCACGCCAACTCTCACTCAAAGAAGCACATCTGGTTCAATAATTGTAATCATTATCTTTCGGGTGTCCCCACAGAATGGTTCCTTAAATAGGAAATAAAAACCAATATTTTTTTTTGTAGTTTTCCTTTTCATTGCTTATGGACTAACGAAAATCTTTTGTAAGAGGTAATTTCTAACATGTGCCTACAATAATTGAACTCACATTATTTTGAACTTAAGTTCTTTGTTTCTCTTAGAAAAATAAAACACACAGAACATGAACTCAACTTTTAAAACTAGATTTACTTTTATTCTGATTACATTTTTGTTTTTCTTTGAAATAAATGAAATAAAAATTGTCAATGAGTTTATTATTAAAACTTATATATATTCATGATGCATAAATTATCTTAATTATGTTAGTTACGCTGTAACTATAAATTGAGGAATCATATAATCGTAGTTACACGGTAGTTAGAAATTGCGGAATTCTCTCCCTAGTATCTGTTAAGAGTTAATTATAATGTTATAGTCACTCGCTCCTATTTCTCTAGTTAATACTAACTATTTACCAAATGGATTTCTTAACGAAAAGATATATTTATACATTTTACAAATGTTAATTTAAGATGTAGATTAAATATTTAACATACAGAATTAAATTTATGTTTCAGTAGGGTAACAAACTTGAGATAATTAAAGTAGAAATTGAGCTTTAATTCTGGTAAATAAATAAGCTAAATGATTAACTTAATGCGATAAGGTACAGCCAAGCAAATCATTTTTCATGCGTTTTATTACTTCATATATTAAGTCATATAAAAAATTTAGAAAGTATAAAACATTTCATCTAATTTTATTGGAAATGCTAATTAAATCAAACATAATCAATTGATTTCTTCATATATGTTAAGTAAATAAAATAAAATGTAATGTATGATTTAAATTCTATATTACATTCATAAATTAGTATAATAATATTAATTGATATATTAAAAGAGAGAGAGAGAGAGATTTAAAACATTATCGATTAAAACTTGGTATTTTTTCACGTCTTATTACTAAAGTATTTGATGAAGACATACTGTATTGGAAGTAATATAAAAACAAATTTTGGCACAATAATATAATCATGCTACATCAAACCACTAAAAGAATATTTATGTATATTTTCGAGTTGTTTAACCAGAATTTTTTTTAAAATTTACTTAAAAGGAGGTGGTTTATTTCATAAAAACTTTCCAAATCTAAAAACAATAGTATTGAGACAAAATTGGAATAAATAGTGAAAAATTATCAATAAAAGAAGATTTTCATGTTTTCATAAAAATATGTAAATGTGCACTTATTTATTAAATGTGGTATCAAATGGATCCTAATTAGGATATATTCAGATAAAATTCAAAAGCTTAAATGAACAACTTCAGGAGAATTTTAATAAATATAATCTTATATAATGTTATACTGTACAATGAAATGAATAACTAAATAAATTATATATATATATATATATATATATATATATATATATATATAAGTTGCTTATGTGTATAAAAATAAGTTATTTTCTTTTACAAAACCTCCATTTTAAAAGCTTATTGATGAAACTTTCCAATTATTTTTTTTTTTTAATTTTGAAACTATATATTATTCAACGTTAATTGTAGTAAATGAATTTTCGTGAAAATTGGCACACAATAATTCAATTTACATGAATAAAAAGATTATAATCAATTTCAGTATTATATAACATGTTTTTTAAATTAAATTCAGTATTTCTTATTTCAGTTTTTTTCCTTTTTAATTAGTTTCGAGTATCCATTTACATGGTTTTCATGGGAAAAAAAAACAAATAACTTAATCCAAGCAATTTATATTAATTGAATTTATAGCTAATTATTTTCTAAAGAACTTGTATATCTAAAATGTTTTCTGCGTGAATGTTTTTTTTTAATGTTTTCTTTTAAACCTGCTACTAATGAAATAAATATTAATTTTCAATAAAAACACTTATGAATATTCATGTTTGTATAGCGTCAAAATTCTAATTATTTTTTAAAAGAAACCCTTATATCTTATAAAATTATTCATCTATTTGAAAATATTGAAATGAAAAATTTAAAGCTGAAATTTTGCAGTTTCCAGCATGTATCTAACTGAGAACACAAAAAAATATTCTTAGGAAATAATTGTCATATATTTTTATTTCTATGATATTCAATTCACATGTCAACACACTATATTTAATTTTATTAAAATGAATCACAATTAGAACATACTATCTAACAACAATTTTATTTCATTTATAAAAAAATTTATTATGTCGATCCAATTAACTTAAAACAATTTATTCTGTCAGCATAATCAGATTTACTGGGAATGCGATATTTTACAACTTTTATTGTAATAAAGAAAAAGTTAAAACACAAAGTACACACGGCATCGATATAATGTAGTTATTTTAAACAATCACTATGAATTTATTCTATTAAATTCTATAAAATCATAAATACATAAAAATAAACATTGAATATTTAAAATTTTTAAAACTAGTTGAATAAACAATTTAGCAAAATAAAATAATTATTTTTTAAAAAAATAAAAAATGATATTTGATAAGTGTTTTTTAAATTAATTTTTTAATAGTTCTAATTTTTTAACTTTCCTAGTAACGATAAATAACTAGAAATTAATAATGCTGAAAAAAAATTTTTGAAAAGAATATTTACAAAATTTTTGGAGAAATTTAAAATATATCTTGATATGCTTTTTAAAAATTGAACTAACGAATCAATTAAATTGTATGCTTACTACTAAATTTTGATTATAATAATTGTTTAAATCATTTATATGAAGCAATTTTCTTTTTTGCATTTTAAATTGAAATATTTACTAAGCCAGTGTACGGCGGAATAAGAAAAACTGAGCTTGCTGTGAAGCATGCACAAATTCATTTTGCTTAGTAAATGAACATGTATATGAGATTGTCATAGCCATTGATTATGTTTAATAATAACTTATGAGACAGGATTACAATTCATATGAATATTAACGATTCATATGTGCATTTTAAGAAAAGATCACATATTTTTCCAAAATTTAATACTTTTGCAAAGTTTTATTTTCAATTGATTATTTGAAACTGTATCAATTCTTCATGTTAGTATGTGATTCTCAGTATATAAATTGAAGTAAGCTTCATCAAGTGTCATAAAAGATGTCATTCTGTGACATATATTTGCGTTAATAATTCGGCCATTGTCATTATATGCGATGAAATGACATTGAAATCGTATTCAAAGGATTATACGCATGGTTTTCTTTCGAAAAGGATAAAATGTAAAAAAGTGTTAATCTTTCAAATTTTGTGACCAAAAACAATTTGCTTGAAATGTAAATAATTTCTTTGTTGTTGAAAAAATCCAGTAATGATATGAAAACTTCCTATCTAATACATTTAAAAGAATGTTATTTATAACCAAAAGGCAATCTGAAATGTCTATCACTAATTATAAAATATGAATGTAGTTTGTTTATTTTGCTGACATTGATACATTACGTAGTTTTATCGATGTCGATTGGTGTAGAAGAAATTGTCATTTTATTAAGGTCATAAAAATATTCGTAAAAAATAAATTCAGTTTTTTGTATTATGTACTTCATAATTCTTTAACAGTCTAAATTTTTTAATTAAAATGCTTTCATTTGTATTTCCGATAAGACATACGATCTCCTTATGGTCCGTTCTCATGCATAATTCATACATTTTATTTCACCAGGTAATTTTATGCAATTTATTTATATAACAATTTGAATAATTAATTTTATAATATATTTCTAATTCTTTTCTTAAGAATTTATATCTACTGTGTATTTTTAATAATGCTTTCTTTAAAAAAGAGAATCATTAATACTGATCGAATGTTATAGATAATAATAATAATAATAATAATAATAATTATATATATATATATATATATATATATATAATGTTTTTTTTCTTTTAGGAAAAATTAATCATAGTATTAAGCAGAAATAAGATCCTAAAATCATGAATGTTTAAGATTTTGTTGTTATGTACTTGAGATATTTTTGCCAAATATTACTTTTAATTATTAAAGGTTAAATTATTTAAATTAAATAGTTATTTTTCTCTCTCTATTTTTATATATTTTATGTCCTACGTAATAATTAAATATAGAACATAAAGCACGGAAAAATTAGGAATTTAATTTAAAAATTAAAATTTTTCATTGAACTGTTTTACTATATGATATAACAATAACTTTATTCATATAAAAAATAACATATTTATTGACCTGCTAACATGACATATATTGCTGAAATACGTTTATAAATGTTATAAAACTATTTTTTTCTCAGGGAACAATATGATATATATATATATATATATATATATATATATTTATTTATTTATTTATTTATTTATTTATTTATTTATTTAGGATACGATATAAGGTGAGAAGCCGGCAGAAAATGTGCAATATTCGCAAATGTGCAACAATTGTACTGGCACAACGTTCATTACGATTATATTAATTTCCTCTCCTTTTATTCTCTTGATAAAATCTCGGTCAACAAATGTAATAGTACAACAAAAGGATAATTTGCTATCCGGAGAGATTGATATTGATAATCAAAGCTGGTCTTCTGTTGGTAAATGTGTCGCCTAAAGTTACGTTTCCCCTAGGGTAACGGAATTGTCAATGAAATGTTAGAAATCACAACTTTGGTTCAGAAAATAACGGGGGCGATTTCTACTTAGGGAGATATTTGTAGTGTTTCGCAATCTGGTTTAATTGAAGTGTGCCGATCGAGTCGGTCCTTGTATTGAAAATAGTGTCCCAAAAGCATCAAATAAACCCACACTTAATGTGCAATAATACATTAATGTAATGAATATTCATCATTTATCTTCTTGATACGATGTAATATATTACTTGTCTGTATTCAATATGATTTCAAATGAGCCACATTTGAAAAATACCTAATACTGGTGATCGAAACTGGACTTTAGTTGGTAAATGTGTCGCCTAAATTTAATTTCACCTAGGTTAGCTGAACTGGCAATGAAATGTTATAAATCACTACTTTTCTTCAGTAGATCATGGGGGCGAGTTCTACCAAGGATAATATTTGCAGTGTTTCGGAAACTAATTTAATTGAAGTTTGCCGATCGAATCAGCCCTTGTATGGGAAAATAGTGCCCCAAAAATATCAAACAATCCCGCACTTAATGTGCAGTAATACATTAATGTAATGAATATTCATCATTTATCTTCTTGATACGATGCGATATGTTTGATTCTTTTTAGGAGAATCCATGACAATAAATTATTTACAATTATATAACATTCAAAAAGTTGATTTTACAAATAAAAAACTTGAAACTAAAGTATTATTACTACCTTTTTGTTACCCTTTTTGTGTTTTTTATACAGAATGAAAAATATTGTCTTTTTTTTTAAATAACTTTTGCTTAAACATTGATTGATAATTATGTTCTCTGACCTACATATTTTTTTCAGATTTTAAAAATATTTCTTCATACTATATTTAAATTTTGGATTTCTCATTTTTCACTTTGATGGTTCTTTTCCCCTTTTTATAATTACATTACAAATAATTTTCTCTATTTATTAAATACGTTAAAAAATCGTAGAAAAAATCACTTACTGGAAAAAGCTAAAAATCTGAGTTCCTACCGTAAAAATCTAATATATATTAAAATACTGGAGGAAACACTGTTAGATGTAATCTCTAATTTACCAACAAAAATCTCATTAGCAGAGTTTTAAGATTTAATTTATGCAGATGGGAAGAAAAAAAATCCCGATTGTTTCTAGCACCTTTTTTTCTATCTACATACAAGAGAACACCAGCTGTTCATCATACTTAGGGTTTATTTTTTTTATTTTAAGAACAAACTTGAATCTCTGCTTTGTAATTTGTGTGTGCATATAGGAGCACTTCATAAATATTCAAGAACGGTAGCAATTTTGTGGTCGCCTGTCGATTGAAAAAACAAAATTCTGATTAAAAAAATACTTAATATCCAGTGTGTGGATCGCAATTTTACCTCAGGCAACGTTTTTCTGCCATTGAAGATCAGCAATGATTTAGTCTTCTCAAAAAAATAATAATTGTTAATATCTGGCATTGTCTTAATTTATACCTAGCTAAGACGCTGTTAATCAATTTTAATTTAATTAATATTTTTTGTCTGTATCAATTAAGCAAATTTTTAATTAATCATAATTTCTCTGAATAAAATGAACGTTTAAAAAGTATTTTGTCTCTTAATTATTCAACCACTATTTTTTGAGGAAAGATATTTTATTTGGAATTAAATAAGGAATATTTTTATTGGGTTAGGTTAAAAATAGTGTTATTTTAATCATACATATAAAATACTTTTCAAGGACATTACTTTTTCTTTATCTAAAAAGATGTAATTCTAGGAAATATTAATTTTTCTATATATATATATATATATATATATATATATATATATATATATATATATATATATATATATATATATATATATATATATATATATATATATATATATATATATATATATATATATATATATATATATATATATATATTTCAAATTACTTGCTTTCTAAAAAGGATGGATGTTCTTAACTTGTTGAATATTTTAAGAAATTACTATACATGCTCCCTTTTAGGATCAATCAAATATCAAATTTCAAAAATCCCATCATTGTTATTTATTGTAGTTTTTAATGTTCTCCTATTAATAAGAAATAATGATTTTAAAAGAGAATGGATAAAATTTCGTTGTTTCTATTTAACCTTGACTATAAATTGTAAACATTTTTGATAAAGAGCTTCGAATCTGTGTATCTTTATTTTCATTTATAAATATACATTATTTCGAAATTGCACATAACTTTCTTTTATGGAACATTGAGATAACGTGACTAAAAAATGTTACATTAGATCTCTCTTCTGTATAGTTTAGATGTTGTATAATATATAATACAGTGCTTTAAAACACATATATATATGTATAATTTTATATTTAAATCTCAGTCGAGTGTATTAATTAGTTCTCACTAATAATATAACTCAAGTAATTATGAAACTTTACACAAAGATAATAATAGAAACTATAAGAATGAAAACTATATCTTTCCTATGAAATTTTAAATAAAATTATTGACTCGTAACGGGAATTTTAATCACTGAATTAGATTAGAATCTTTTTTTATTCTTTCACTAACACATTATTTATAAGCATTAATAAGTAAGCGTAAATTATGTCTAAAATATTTAAAATCATCTATGTTTTTTTTAATTTTATAACAAGCATTTTTTTAAAAAAATTATTTATTTGATCTTGATTGATTTTTACTTTAAACACTTCGCAAACCAAATTATTTGAATCAATCTAATAGATTGTAAGCTACCCAAAGCTATCTTGTATCATTATTAAGTAATCGAATTGTTGGTACCTAATGGGTAAAACTGGCCTAGAATAATTAAATAGAATAACTTAAAACTAGTCATTTTATTTTTTCATTACTTTTAAAGAATCATAATTTATATTATCAAAGTAGCTCCTTTGCAAAAGAAAAGAAAGATTTATTGATGTAATGCCTGATTAAAATACAAATAAACTCCAAAAAATTTAAAGAGATTGTATACTTGCTTCAAACTTTTGTCTTTATTTTCTAACATTTCATTTAATTCCATTTTTAATATGCACATTAAAATGTAGAAAAAGTGAAACAAATTTATCCATCGAAAACTACTGGAATTTTTTTTCTTATATCTTAAAAAACTCTTTTTTTTTTTAATTACTCAAATGCTATAATTTGTTTAACATTGTAAAATGGGATTACTCGTTTATAAGTTTACATGAACCATGTCAAGCAATTTATAACTATTGCTGCCTTGAAAAACTGTTCGTCAGGAGATAAGTGCGCCAACCATGGCAACCTCCCCTACTCTTGTCTCAGTGTGAAAAATTTTGATTCAGAATTGAAATTGTAGCGGTATATCCCATTCAACGTCTAGCAATAGAGCTCTAATAAATATTCATTATTGTCTTGTTGTCAGAATCTTTGTTTAAATCCTAACAATAATGAAAGTGGGAAAATGCTTAGTTGCATAATTCGTCTTTCGTTTGTATTTTTAATTAAAAAATTTTATCAACTGTTAACTGCAGACAACAGTCTCTAACCATCTTATTTAAAGCAGCCACACTGACAACTAAATCATTAATTCTTTAGCCTTAGTAAAAATATTACATTAAAAAATTTGTAAATTCGATTTCCATCTTAAGCAATCTTTCTAGAGAGGAAGTATTTCATTGAGATCTGCAATTAAAGTGGAATTCCCTTTAAGTTCTGAGCAAATCATCTTTCATATGAAAATAGTGGCCGTACAGAGAATCTACCGCAAACCAATTAATTTAAGATCTTAATTAATTTCTAAGACCTTGGTATTTAAAATAAAAATATATTCATATAATTCATCTTATCAAAAAATTTTGAACTATAAATAAATACTTTAATTCTATTACTCATCAATGTTTCTGCCATTTACTGAAGTTCATTGTTCTTCTGTTCATGTATTCCTATATACAACGCTCACTTCGAATATGGAAATTAGCAGTGTTTATGTACGCATGTTTTGTCATGGTTCAGAATCCAATACAAACCTAAATCTCAGAAAATGAGGCTCTAATTTGCAAAACGTGTTTAAGGAATGGAATACTAAATATTTTAATACAAAAATTTCAACTGTCAACTAAAATAATATCGAGTTCTAAACCTTGTATAATCTATTTAAAAATATGATTAGACAATAAAAGGCATTCAATTTCCATTTTGTCTCACATCGGCTTTTTCATCAATCATCATGTATTCATATATACAACGCTGTTCTGACATATAAAATTGCGATTACTTTAAATAGGGAAATAATATTTTTTTACTAAATTTTAAAATAAGGCCGTTTTTAATAAGTGCTAAGTATTATTATTTTATTAATAAGTTTATCACTTGTACAATATATGTATAAATTGAAGTAAAAATGAGCTTTCTTACATATAATGAAGCATAATTATATAATCAGTGTACGATTTAAGTATTTTAAACAATAAAATCAATTCATATATTTTTTAAATCTTTTCAAATTTTTATATAAGCAATATAAAACATCAAATGCAATTTTAAATCAAGTGGTTCGATTATAAATATAAATTCAGATGAATCTATTAAATCTAATAAACTCAAGGGCTTGTAATTCAGTTTCCACTAAAGTTTTCAAAATAAGGATAAACATTCAAAAAATATTTACGAGTGAATTTTTGAAAAATATAAAATAAACGACAATATCAAAACATAATTTTGAATTTTGAATATTTGAAAAAAATACTCAAAAAAGCAATCAATAAAACAATTTCCCAAATTAGTTTTGCATTATAATTCCTTTTCTTACATACTTATCTAATAATCCATTTTCATTTAAAATTCACTTATATGAATTCCAAAAAACTTTTAAAAGATTTGTGTGCTAACAAAATTAAACATTCCTATGTCAACAGGATAAACTCAATAGTATTTTGTCTAAGCATAGGTCAAATCTTTTTAGACAAAATATATATTCAACATCAAATATCTTTCAATTTTGTAATTTTTTCATTGGCAATGAAAAATGCTTTATTGAAAATACATTTAAAAGCAAAAATCAAACAACAATATTGATCAAAATGTTTTTAATAGAACTATGAATTTTAAAAATACATGCTATTTATATTTCTAAATTCTATACTTATAATTTTCAGTGAGTAATTTCTTTATAAATATAGCATATTTGGAATGTTAAAGATATTTATTTGGATACTATTCAATTCTTTTTTTTTTAGTTTTAATGTGATGATTTTTTTTCCTTTTAATATTTCAATAAATATTAATCCCCTCACTTGTTCTTTAATATTATATGACATTTTTAAATCCTATACATTAAGGAATAGATATCTGCTGAATTATTTTGAGAAACGAAACTTACCTTAATTTAGTCTAAATTTCATTTACATTACGTGATGCTATCTCAAATTAAATGATTTTTAAATTTGCATGTGATAACATCTTATCTTTTACAAAATGCTTACACAGTTTTTTATACATAACAAAATGAAATTACAACTTTTTTTTCAGGGCACTGTGTGGGGTATTTGTCTCACATAAAATGCAAACTGATAAATGAACTATCAAATCTCCAGTTTTCGGTTTAATTTGATAGAGAACAATTTTAACTCCTAAAGCTGGTGTGAAAGTTCGCAATGATCTTGAATCCACTTTAAACCTTACATTCCGTTGAACTATGTTTCGCTTAAAAACTGCGAGAGTAGTCAAACCAGCCAAGCAGCTTCATTGAAACTAATAACTCAATTTAAGAATCATAAATAATAAGGATAAATATTAATATATATATATGCATACATTTACTAAAAAAAAGCTGAGCATATATATTTTGTATAGTGTAAACGTTAGCTGTTTTAGATACTAACAATTTTATTGAAGAATTTCTTGCAATCAAGCTCAGAACAGAATTATTTATAATCCCAAAATAAAAAAAAATAATGAAACGATGATTCAAAATTTTTGTAAAATTATTTAAATCTATATTAGAATAAACAAATAATATAATATTGTTTATTCTAATATAGATTTAAATAATTGTTGAAACAATATTACTTATATCTTATTTGTATTTACTGAATTTAATCACTATGGTTCGATAAGATCATTATTAAAACAATAAGTCAATAAGGGATTAAACACTCAAGCATTAAGAAACTAAATCTATAAAAATAATTCTTTTTCAAAACACACACTCAATCTATATACACACCATTTCACTATATATATATATATATATATATATATATATATATATATATATATATATATATATATATAAATATATATATATATATTATATATATATATAAAACAAAAAAAATATATATATATATATATATATATATATATATATATATATATATATATATATATATATATTATTCCTTAATTTTAATACAAGATATCAAATTTAATATTTTTGATGAAACTGTTTACGATAAGATGCTACATAATAGTTGGTATCGTGGAATAGTTAATTACATCTATTAATTGTCCTTAACTTTCACAAATTAACTGATCTTGGAAAATTTAAGTAATCTTTGCTATAATCGCTTTTCATTTTAGTTCAAGAAATGTGTTAAGAAAGAAAATGTTTTTTAATTAATTCGTGTAAGATATGTTTTTTGCGACCAATTTGTGTCTTCTCATTTTTGTACAATACAATATAACTATAAAATAACATGTAATGTCAGATAATAAATTTTAAATATAATAGCATTAGTATCTAAACAGGGCAATTCAATTATATTCCTTGGATTATTTACCAATAATGTTTTGTCCTCATTCTTTCATATCATATCTCTCATTTTTAAATAACTCCATCGAAATAAATTTTTCAGAGTTGTTTTCTTTTACTTTCATTACAATAATTGATGGTTAATTTAATGCTGCAATGCTTTAGGAGAAAATAAATGTGAAATAAAATAATTCCAAACATCTATTTTTTTTTAATATAAAAGTAATTTCAAAGCATTAATTTAAATTGCTCTAATTTTAAGTTTAAAAATAAATCTCTAATATTTTAAAATGTTTTCGTTATTTCTTTTACATCTTAGAATCTCTGACATCTCTCTACTTCTTTCTCCCTCCCTCTCTCTCTCTCTCTCTCTCTCATTCTCCCTCATAAAAGGGAAATTATTTATAAATCGTTCCTTTACTATAAGTAATAAAATAGATTAAAATTATCAAATTTCAATCCTTCATTTCAAAAACAAAATAATCAAAAACTCTAATCATATACTAAAAAATATAGAAAAAATTTAAAAATTAAAATTTTTAAATCTATTGTAAAGATTGTAAATAATAATTTTGTAGTACAAGAACTAAATACATCTTTAAACAATTTTATAATTAAGAAACTGCTTAAAAAATTTTATCACAGTTAACTAAATTCTTATCTGTATTCATTTAAATTATTAAGAAAATGCAAGTGGGGTTTAAACTTTTGCGTGTTCAAGAATAAACTTTTATCAAGTAATCATTGTGTAGCTAAATACTATCATAATATCATTAATTAAAATATAAAATTTTATCATAAATTTGGCACACTTTGCTTAAGTAAAATGAAAATTTGATATAAATAATACAATTATATTCATATTATACTTATATTAACAACTGTAAATGTTTCATACCACATTAATATCATTATAATTGAATAAAGATTAAAAACTACATGAACATAATGGTAAACAGTTTTTATTTGATTATTTTTATGCTGCAGGAACAAATCATTCTCCTGATAGGCTTCGAGTAGATTTGAAATCTTATTTAGTGTATTACGAAACACATAGACGAGCAATTGAATCAAACAAATTTAAGTATATCTCTAATAACACTTATGTTTCTTAGTAGTGTGAATTGTTAGAAAAATATTTAATTTTAACTTCATTATTTCCAATAATTTATAAAATTAGTGAAAATGTATTTGTTAAATTTAGTATTCTTCAATAACTTATGACTTTAGAGGAGAAATTGTACAATAGGTTTTTAATATGTAAATTATATTTAAAGGTAAAAACTTAATATAATGCCTCCTATTACGTTTTTTTACTCTGACAGAGCTAGAATTTTAGCTTACAGAAATTATCCTCTAATCATAATGCTGCTCTCATCGGTCAAGTTCCTATAACTGTCTGGAGACTATGATATCGATGGGTTCGGGATGATTATACATTCACTGTGAAGGATGTTACGTTTAGCTGTCACTAATAACTGAGTAAACAGACATGTTAAGTACATGAACTTAAAAGACAGGAAAACTATGTTACAAGATCTAAGTCAACAAATGGAGAGATGTATAAGTCAACAAGTAGCAGCATGAATATTTCGACAAGGTTTGCAGCAACATGAATTATATTCTCAGTGGCAATATCTTCCGTTAAAATATACCCTACTTACCAGATAGCAATGCACTAATGTTACCAAATAGCAATGTACTAATGTTACCAAATAGCAATGTACTAATGTTACCAAATAGCAATGCACTAATGTTACCAAATAGCAATGTCCTAATGTTACCAAATAGCAATGTCCTAATGTTACCAAATAGCAATGCACTAATGTTACCAAATAGCAATGTACTAATGTTATCAAATAGCAATTCACTAATGTTACTAAATAGCAATGTGTGTAGTCAACGATGAACCTGAATACAGAATAATGTGAAGACGTGTTCTCAGATAATTTGTGGTTCTATTTAAAACAGTATAATGATCACCTTGATGCACTAAATGCACACTGTGACAGAATGTATTTAACGTCGTAATACCAACTCATCACTTAAAAAGGATAACATAGAGTGCTATTCGTTAAACGCCTTGGTCATTTCATGCTTCCCTTGATGGTTTCCTGAACAGAGTCTGTGACACGGCGAACAAAACTGTACTGAGAAAATTGCCTGTGTTCTTTGAACTATTGTCTAAAATTTCCTTTAATCTGAAGTTTTCACACACATTAACTTTTTATTTTCACTCACAAATAAGTTCGTTTTTAACGATAAATGCAATGATGCAAATCCAATTTTACCATTTTTATCATTGTCAATCAGACATAATAAACAACCTTTCCAGAATGTCAACCATATCTTCCAGTGTTGCCAATATAAGACAATGCAATATTGTAGTGTCTCATATTGCATTTTAAAAAATTAACTCCTATCATAACTCAAGCTGTATATTAATCTTAATTCGTATTACATTTTAGACCTCAAAAATATGATATGGAATGCATTTTATGTGGCACTTATTTTAAATTAGAAATTTTTTAAATTGAAAATAGAAACAATTTACATATAATGCCTTGATTAATTATTGATGTGAATATTAATTCAAACTAAGCAAAAATAAGGATAAGATGAAATTTTATTCAGAAATATAAATAAAAATATAAAATTAGTTTTATGAAATGCAAGAAGCAATCATGAATTTTAATACAGTTGATTAAGGAATTCCAACAATTCTTTTGATTTTTAATCTTAAATTATAATGAACGTATTATTGGAATATCTATTTTAATAAGTTCATTTATACTAAAATTTATATTTCGAGTCCAAATAAGGATAAAAAATTTTTCTCTGACCAAATGTAAAATTTTAAAACCTATCATCAGTTACTCTTTTTTTCAGAATTTGTGAAAATTTTGTGAGACATTTAAATAATGATTAATCTCTTAGATAATCATTTTGTGCTGTTACGTGTTATTCATTTCCCACTACTGTCATATATGGACAAGAGAAATCAACAAAAGAACCATCAGCCTACTATCTAAACTGCAGGAGTCAAAATGGCCATCTTCTCTCCATCAAACGATTACGTGCGTGTCATTCTAATGGTCAAGAGCTGTTACAAGAAGCTTACAAGAAGAAACACCGCTGGGGGTAGCGATTACGGGGGGAAGATTTAATGTAACCAAAGAAATAAAATGATTTCTAACATCACGGATTGAAGTCACAGATTCGGATCTCAGTAATTATTCAGATGCCGCCAGAAATCGTGATGAGCACGAAGTAAAAAATTTTTTGAGCATCGCTATTCCTTATCCCACATTATGTCCCATTTTCGAGATATCCATCACGAGTAGACGGATGGTCAGGGTAAAAATGGGGAGGCGGTTACAGTCACGATTAGGTGATTAACTTCTGTGTAATTGAGACCCGCACGTTGTCTCATTGGCGTGCTCAGGGATGGAACAGGAAACTTTGACGGACAAGAAAACTTCGACCTCCCCCTTTTTGTGAACCCATTCTCCTGATTGCTCCAACTTGTGAACGTGGGAATATGGTTCAGGCTTTTTATACTGCTTGATTGATAGCTGTTGAAAATTGATGGCTTGCTCTTCACTCACAAATATTCTACTGACGATTAGGCCAGACACTCTCGACCTCCAGCATTCTTTCCTACTCGTTCTTATAATTTTTCTTGTTTTAGTTTAATTATCCTTCATAAATTTTGGACCAGAAAACTTTTTTTCAAACTGCTGGCAAAGGATTAATAACAGACCTGTGATTATTTCCTTTCTAATAAGCTCATTATGCAAAAATTTTCTTATCTACATGTACTTGTCAAGAAAATTTTATCTCATTTTCACTTTTAGCGAATTCCTTAATTCATTCTCAGAAATATTTATTGGAATATATATTAATAATTGTAATATCTATAGATAGAAAGATAGATAATCCAGATTTAAGAACTGTAAATGCGTAAAAATTCCATCATATAAAACATTTTATCCTTGTTGCAAAATTTCAACATCATGGTATTTTTAAATCTTAAAAACTTAAACAATTTATTATTATGGTTAAAAATAAATTAATGGTCAGAAAAAAACGCTCATCACCATTAAAAATAATTAAGATAAATTAATTAATCAATTTATAATATCTAAAATCACTTCACAGTATGGCAATGATATTTTTCATTCTTACACTTTATTCTCTAGTTAAAGTTAAAGTTTTATATTGCAAAAGCTGGATTAGAAGAATTCTTTTTTCTTTTCTGATTCATTCATAAAATACTATATTGTAAAGTTGTACTAGCTAAATCTTCTAATGAGCTAACCAACCTTTCAATAGCGAGTTATAGTGAAGAGCGATTCAGTTCAGTATCTTACCTCATCATTTGATCATGAAACAATGTAAGAGATTTTTAATGGTTTAGAGCCTTGATTCAATAACCAATTAGTGCAATCTACTGTTTCTTTATAATATCATGTTATGAAAGGCGTGTGTAATTCAGAGATAAAAAGGTTCTTAACATCATATTTTCATAAAGATAACAACAAAGATAACAAAACTAAGATAAAATGTACAGTACATATATTTGCATACATGAAATTATGTGATACAGTATATGAAATTTTGCATACTTCATACATTCTGAATTTTGCACAAAGCATCTCGGGTTGTCTTAAGCATTCAAAGAACTTATTATTTTAATTATCACACACAACCTCTTTCTGTTTTATAAATAAATGTTCTTTAGAGAGAAATAAGGAATTTAATTGATAAGAACTTTACGGTTAACCTTACGTTTTCAAGATTTTTAACTTACAATGAAAAACATTCGTTAGAATTCTTAAGTTTGGGAATTAAAACTTTTGATTTGTTAAAACTTCAACTTGAAACAAAATTTAAACATTTTATGTGTCATATATTTGACAATTTTATTGAGATAACCAAGCAACGCAAAAGACAGAAAATAAAACCTCTAACATGAATATTTTAATTACTGTAAAAATGATTATCCCTTTATTTAAACTCTGTTCCAAAACATATACTGAAATGAATGACCAAAAATTTTGTGTATACATATACAAGTAGTTATCAAATGAATGTAAGCACTTGTAAACAAAAGTAACATTTTTAAATCCGCTTCAAAAGCATTAAAATGTAATAATGGCCATCAGTATTTTTTAAATAGAAATGTATACATTTTCTAATAGTAAGTATCAACTATATATATAGGGTCTGTTGGAAGTTTTTCAAGTGTAAAATGTAGAACATTTCCAAAGAGCCCAAAACTTAAAAGACCGTATAGTTCTACTGAAACATCCCAACTTTTTATTTGTTTCCAGAGGTACGACATTCAAAACCATGACAACACACCAAGCTAGCTAGATCTGATAAGATCAGCAAACCAAAATAAGGGGCAAAAAGCGAAGTTCAGTAAAAAAAACATACGAGTATTTAAGAAGATAGAAATGTCTAGAATTTGAGCAACTGAAGTAACAGTGACTACAGATCTCAATCAGCATCAAAAGTTTTCAGTGCTAATGATTATAGTTAGAATACAACTTCATGAATATAATTTTTACGGCAGAGTGGCAATTCCCAAGCTTCTTATCACAAATGTTAAAGCCAAACATCATCTTTAACAATGTCAAAAACATTATCTAATTGATTGATTAGTGGTAGAAAGTAATAGGGTCAGATGACTATCCTCTTTCACACTTACCTCAAAAACAAGACGGGTGTAGGTTTAGAGGACACCTGTAGAAGTGTTTGATCTTGATTATCTCCTTCCCACTGTGAAAAATAGAAGAGGATCTGATATGTTTGGTCAGTAGTGACTAAATTTTCCCTTGGACCAATCGCAAACTTGAAAAAAGGATCACTGGATAATCTTGGAAGAAAGGATGTTGCTAATCAGATCCATCCTACGAAGCAAACTTTGTATCCTGCAAAATGCGAAATTTTTAGGCTGACAATTTACACACACACATGCAACTGCAGTTGTCTAATTATAGTTTGAAGAACACTAAGATTATATTAAACATGTATCTTATCTTACAATGTTACCTGACCTTAATATAATTAAACAGTTATGATCTATTTAAAAAAGTGCAATATAGAGTCGATATTAATTAATTCACAGGTAACTCTTTCAGAACTTTTACAATATCTCCTTGAAAATGGTTCAAAATGTCCTCTCATCATTAATCAGCAGTTTGAATAATTGATTAATTGGAGAATGCAAGCTGTATTACACAGATAGACTAGCCAAAGAGGGCAGTGAGGAAGATATATCATCATTTACGTACTAGGTACTCTACTCTTATGAAAAATCTAGATTATATTCAATCTGGAAAATTCCCCGTACGCACTGATGGTACTTTCCAACATCTCCTGGAACTCTTCTGGAAAAAAAATATCTCAGATTCAGATAAAACGAAAATCTCAGACTGACTTGGCCAAATTCTCAGGTGTACATCTGAAATGTCTATCGTTTGAACGTACTACAAAAAATTATCCTACTTGTAAGAAATGCTGTGATCATCCAGCCTCATTGAAACCTATTTTGGACTGTGTTGGACTTTTCCCGGAGGATTTATCCTCAAAGACCCTACTAGTCATGGACTCTCTTTCTGACTATCAACAATTTATTGGAGTTGATATGACAAATGTCAGATCTTTAGAGAGGATAAGCCACAACAGCTGTATTACATCCCAAACTAAGAAGGACTGATAAATTATTCTTAATGAATTTAAAGTGTTTCCATTATTTTGATAAACACCTGTATGTGTATAAATATACAAACAATATAATTTACTTACCACACTCATTACTAGACAACAATATGTGCAAAGGTTACTTATAAATTATTTTAAGTTGTTGACTGACATTTAAGATCTTAAACTTAAATTTACAAAGTTCTTTGAATGCACAAAGTAATCAATAGTATTAATGCATTTTTGCTGGCAAATTTTTCAACGGTTAAATGCCTTGTAATTGATGAAAAAGTTATTTTATATTCCTATTAATCTCACATTCAGAATGAAAACCACATCCACATAAGCTTTATTTCAGGTTAAAAATATTTAAAAATTGCAGACAAGGGTGCTTGAACTAACAGTTCTAACATTTGGTATGCTAAGATCTGGTTTTCTGTCCTATTATAGTATAATTCAGATTTAAATGTAGGCTGTTTATAAATTAACCATTCAAAAAGCTACAAAATTTGTAAATTTAATGCATTAAAATTGTGAGAATACATTTTTGGAGTAATGATGACTTTAATATGTATAAAAATTATAAATTAAGATTCCTAATTAAATAATAATCAGCAACAAAAAGATTATTAATAAGATGGAAGAAAAAGTTTGTATCAGATAACTATTTTTAGTATGAATGGGAGGGAAAGAAAGAAATAAGCATAGTCTTCGATTAAATATTATAAAAATATGATTTTTGGTTTTAAAAATATCAAATTAAAAAAATATGCTTTATTTTCTTAGGTTGTAAGTGGGGATTCTTGAGTTAGTGAATACTTCTAACGTAATTTCTTGAGTTAATGAATACTACGAGTTACATCAAGCTACAGACTTCATTTTCTTTGATTATCATCAATTTACAGAACTTTTATATCACTATTATATAAAGGTAATATAACGGAGATATTTTGTTGAGCTTCAGTGGTAAAACGAATTCAATTACGATTGAAAAGCAGTAAGAACGAAAACCAATGAGTCAAATTCCAGCTGCCATGAAGAGAGATACTTAAATGCTATCCTCGAACTTAAAATTAATCTAGTTTTATTCTTTTTTTTTAATTTTGTGACGGTTTATGTGTTGTTATCTGATATTAAGGGTATTGAAATAAGTAATATTTAAAGTTAGTCTATGTTTTTTTCATTCTAAGAACGTTTAAAAGTATGGAATTGAAAAAGTGGATTAAATTACACGAGAAATATAAGATTTCTATATAATAAAAAATATAAAATATTATTAACATTATTTTTATTTGTTGCACTTAATGTCTGTCTAATACTTTTAAACTTTTCATTTTGGAAATAACATTATTTGTGTAATAGTTTAAGCTTTTATTGGTATCTCTAAACATAGTTTGGAAATTTTAGTAAAAAATTTCGTAAAAACTAATTTCTATTCTGTGATGAAATGCCCTACTATAGTAAATGCAATATATTCTAGAACTTGGGAATTTAATTTTTCCAAATGAAATATTTAAAAAAAGTTTGCCTTTTTCAGATACATAATCCCTTTAAACCTTTTTTGTGATTTATTTTGATCATATGCTCACATTTTTGGTCAGTATTATCTTACAGTACTCTTAAAACAGATAAATAACGACACTTTAACTGAATTAATTTATGTAAATATTTTAATTTATATTTGAATGTGTAGATCTTTACAGTTGCAGAATATTTTATACAATAAATTTTTCATAACAGTTTTATACACATACAAAGGCATATAAACTGTTGATTGTGAGATATTCATTTAATTTTTCTATAATATCTAATTTAACAAATAAAATCGGTTAAATAAAATGTAATCTCATTTGCATTACTCAAAAACAAAATTAGTATCTTTGAATAACATACATTTAAAAAATAGTCGTATTTTTCTTGTGGAAACTTCTGTAGAGAAAGTATTTATCTCATGTTCAAGCGAACAACGCATAGCGATAAAATATATAGTGTTCTCGAGTATTTTCTAGCTTTAATCAATAACAGTGAAAACATTGGAGCTGCGATACTTGCCAGCGAATTATAAAATCCCATCTCCTTTTATGTAAGCTTGAACAAACAGGGATAACACAGGTGGAAATTTCTCCCCCAATCCATACGATTCACTGGTTCGTGAATTCAAAGCAGGTGCTCCTAACCTTTTTTTATATGGAAAAGTATTCATTTTTTTTTAAATTAACGAAAAATTTCATTACAGTAACAGCTGAATTTAAGTACGGTAGGTAGACTTCTTTAAATGGGTTTCAAAGTATACGGTTTTTTCCCTGCTGGGGAACTTTTTTCCCTTTTTCAATTTTCGAATAAGCAGTTTTCTACCGTTCATCTCAATAGTTTTCTAGTTCCATTAACACGAATCAGCTACATGGAAATAGGAGAAAAATAAAATTTTCCCGACACGCCATCCTAGGTTTTAATTAACACTAAAACATTCTCATTGAAATATATTATAACACATTTTATCATCTATTAATTATTTCCTTCTTGTTTCAATTGTTTTTACTCTTTGATAAACCTTTAATTTCCAGATTCAATTATAAAATTCCGCAATTTACAGTATTGCTATAGCAGTTTTTTCTTCTCATTTAGCTGAAAATATTCAAACTATCTTGTAACACTTATATTTTTTGATAAATACTCAAATTTTAATTTTTCTACATAATTGAAATTTGTTTCGCTCGATTAAAACCATATACTCAGTTATATCAATAAATTAATTAAAAATATTTTTAAAGTTAAACATAAATTAAAACCTATAATGTAATTAACTAGAAACCATTCAAAAGAAGTTTTAATCAATGAAAAATTTTATCCTTAATTTATAGCTGAGCCGGTAGCCGAATGGTTAGCGTTCTTGCTTTTGGTTCAACAGCTCGTGAGTTTGAATCCCACCTTGGGTGTGAATATTTGTAGTGTTTCGGAATCCACTGTAAACGGTAGGTCCCGGTCTAATTAGCCCTCGTGCACAAAAAATGACCCCCCCCCCCCATTGAGAGACAAACAAACCAACCATCCTTAATTCATAGTTTCCTAAATAACATACTTAAAATTCTGTAAATCACTGTGTTTGTTAATCGCATTTTTCACAAATTAATGATAGAAATTGAATAAAAAATATTACAATATATAACATTTTTATTGTCTATGAAGTTTACAAAAGAATGTATTGGTTTGTGAATCTGAGACATGAGACTCTCAAGTGAAACGGATATTATGTTTCAGTATAGTTGTTAATGTTATAAAATATCATTTAAAAATAATAATTATTTAAATCACACTTGTCACTTTACGATTGGCTTATATTAACAAATATCATAAAAATACAATAGACTTGAATTTGAGGAAAACGGGTAATAGCTTTCCTACATCATAAAAAAGAGAAATGTAATTTAATGATTTAATTTTTGAAATAGAAAAAGTATTTGATTTTACTTTGCGTAGTTTTCATGAGTAAAATGAAAGTAAGGTTTGTTTTTAAGTATATATTTTTTATTTTGAAGACGGTTTTCTTGTAGAGTGTGTACTAAATATATTTTTTCTAATGCCGCCTTATTTGTAAAGAAAATTTAGTTTGATAAGAAAAAAATATTTCAAAACCTTGCAATTTTTCCTATTTTACGAACTTTTGACTTTAAGAACTTTTTTTTGTTTCCCAAACCTTTACGAGTGTATACTGTAATATGCACTTGGAAAAGAAATACGAGTGTATACTGTAATATGCACTTGGAAACATATGAATTAGCGGTAGAGTAATCTAGTATTGATTCCCCACTTAGTCCCACAGACACAATTCTAATTTTCATTTCCATTTACGAGATAAAATTTGGAGAAAAATCATCTTTAGAAACTCATTTTCCTACATTTTTTGCTTGCAGATTTTTACCTTCAATTTCTTTTTAAATATTCTTTTACTCAGTATTGCACATCCAACACCTAAATTTTTAATATAGCTCGATTTCGAGATAGTGACGATAAAAATATGTTTAAATACGGTCTAAGTATGGTAATTCAAGAGATTTAGGTGACTTATGAAAAATTACGCAGCTTTTGTCGCTGTTGAACAACAATGTGAATGTATCACTTGATAATTTCTCTAAAATTCTCAAGTATATTGAGTTTTGGAAGACGTGTTCTAAAAAATAATTAAACTTCTGGAAAATTTTTTTAATCATTAGAATGCGGTGTCAGAAGGTTGTAACAATAGAATGTCTAACAGAACATTACCTTGCATGTAGAATATCCTTTATATCATATTGTCTCAAATTTATATGTTCTGGAATTCATATATATGGATTGTTTTCACATGTATTATCAAACAATATACGAAATTTTGGACTTTTCTAAAAATATATAAAGTGCATTTTAATAAAGTTAATAAAAAGCGTTTTGATTGACTAAATTGAGCTATAAAGATAAGAAATCATTACTTCTGAATCGATTTATAATTTTTAAAGTAAACAAAAATAAAAATTCTTAATCATAAGGACAATAGAATGAAGGAAATTTTCGAATCAAAATAATTTTTAATTAGAAACTCTTTCAAATAGAAACTTGAGTGTGGAATATATTTATTGTCATAGAATGTCTAAGAGCGTTTTCAAATATATCATCAATCTGAAAAAAAAAATTAACAATAATTATATTTTTAAAAATAAAAAAGAGAATATCATATTTATTGCTAAATTAAATTTATATAATAAACTGTGTGTGTGTGTGTGTGTGTGTGTGTGTGTGTGTGTGTGTGTGTGTGTGTGTGTGTGTGTGTGTGTGTGTGTGTGTGTGTGTGTGTGTGTGTGTGTGTGTGTTTTTCTCTCCATTAATTTTCCTCTAAGTTTAACGTCTAACAAATTTTTCAGATTAGTGACAGCTGATATATGACAAAGTGACACTGTTAAATATAAAATGTAAAGATTCTGACATTGATAAATCTCAAACATAAAACTTCTCATTCCAACAGAGTCAGTGGCAAGGGGAGCTTTGTTGCCTTACTGCATGTTCATAACAGTTCACAAATGGTAACGCTTAAGAGATACAGACAGGACTTAAAAATAAGTTTCCTCGGTTGAAATAATTAAAAAAGTTCGAGGTTGCAAATCTGAAGTTTAATTTAGAAAAGACTAATCAATGGATTATTTCACTTTCAAAAAAGAGAAGTTTGCCGAAAGTGCAAATATTTAGGAAATAGAATTTGGATGCTTACAAAAATGGAAGCAGCATTCCATAAAAGTTTGAAGGCTTTGCGAAAATTCTTCTAACATCATTCATCTTAGCGAAGCCGTTTCTAATCATATTTATCATTATTTTTTTGTGTGTGTGTTGTCGTTGAGGCTAAACGGCGGAGGGATTTTTAGTCTTTTCTTCGTCTTGGAGAGACGCGAGACACATATTATGCTGTTAATTAAAGAAAAGAGCGGTGGACGCATAACAATAGCCCTGCAGGCGCCTTTTATAAACAGAGAACAATGAATTCTCTTAGGACAGAATTAAAAACTTCAAATCTCCACATTTGAGAAATGAGAGGCGGTGCTGTGCCAGAATTGGTCGTTAATCAGAAACGAGCAACGACAACATTCGTGTTTTTATTTGTTCCTAATTTTCTCAAAAGGAATTCTAATTAATATCTTCACTCTGAATACGAAGGTAATTGCTCTTTTATGGAACTCAGCTGCAGAAAAATGGAGAGCCCTGATGTGACATTGTGCTGCCATCTGTTGCACACTGTTTGAGTGATGTATCAACTATAAAAATTATATGCATCAAACACAACTTGAAATTTCATATAAAAAAGCCTTTAAAAATTTTTATTCCCAAAGGAAAGCATAAAATGCACATTTATAACAACACAAAATTCCTATCGACATAATTATGCAATAAATTAAGAATTTAAATTTATATGCGTTAAAAAATGATTGAAATTAATAATATGAAGTAAATGCGAAATGAAATACTGAATAAATTATCTTTCAAGGTAAATCAAGTCTTCAGTTACTAATCTGTTTTGAAATAACAAATATTAATGTTTTGTTTGTATTTAACCCTGTAATAAAATTAATTAATTGTCTAACGGGTATTTAAAATCAAAATAAAATATTTGCAGGTTTTAGAATTAAAAAGTTTTATTTATTTAAGAGAAAATAAGATAATAGGAGTAGAGAAAATAAGTTCTAAGAATATTATGAACATAATTTTAAAATATTAATATTGTATTTTTCGAATTTAAAAAATTTTGTTTATTAATTCCTTTTTTAAAAAATAGCCATCATAATTATAGATAATTACATTTGCAAATTTATGAAAATTTATAGACACAAAACATTTGAACATATATCAACATAATCTAAATTTTCTTAGTTTGGTATTCTTAGCTCGTTTTTTTGCTCACAAAGGCTGGAATGAACCGATATTTAGTTTTAAGTGGATTCCGAACGAATGGAAAACCGCACCTTTGGTAAGAAATAAATTGCCGTTGTTTGAACTTAAAGATTAGATAGATACCCATTTCGATATCAGTTCCAACATGGAAAGATATTGTAGAAAACAATAATAAAGGAGTTGTGCTAAAATTGAGCAATAAAACAAATATGAAAGACTATGTACGACTTGATTTTAAAAAATCACACTTTACTTGGTTATATCAGGAAATTAAGTTAATTCCTAACAATATTAAAAGAGAGAATTTTTTTTTTCAAAAATGTACAAATCAACGATATTCATTTAATTTTCAATTAAAACTATCACTAGTGTTTAAATATTCTTAATTCAATCGAACACATTTAGTAAAATCTCTCCAATATATTTATGTCTGAAAACATCAGTTTTTTTTCATATAATCATACAGCAGGTATTTCTTGACATTTAAAAACAAGGCAATAATGTGATTAGATATAATAAGTGTGCGTTTATATGAGTGAAGGTGTGATGCCAAATACTTTAAATTTAACTTCAAAATATACTACAACATAATAATAAAATATAATTTCAAAATGCCGCAATATAAAGAATATTTGAATGTATTAAGAAATAGCATAAATTATGAAATTATAATTATTTCCTAAAGCTATATCTTAATGCAATATTTTCAAACTTTTATATTAATTAATTTTATAATTCTTATACAACATATGCTGAGTTGCAACTTAACAGCACTCAGTAACACAGAAGGGGTTTCAAATATTTTGCTTCATTTTGTTCATTATAAATTCTAAAGAAAGACATTATACAATTTTAAAATGTTCATTGGTTTCTTTATATATATATATATATATATATATATATATATATATATATATATATATATATATATATATATATATATATATATATATATATATTATGAGACACCAATAAACATTTATTAAGGAAGTAGTTAAGTAAAGGAAAATATTTTTAAATTTATCGTTATGTATGTTTGCATGTTTCAACAACTTGTTTAAGCTACTAAGTAATAAATTTTTAAAAAACGAAATTAAAAATTAAAATTGGAAATAATTTCTCAACGGAATATATATATTGTAAACCAATGTTGTATGCTTTGAATCCAATCTTAAATGGGTCACTATCTTTCAAAGATGAAAATTGAGAAATTACCAGGTGTATACAAATGAAATGAGAAGATTTAAAAAATAATTTGTGAAAACTGTTAATATTTCTTTATTCGAAATAATATCCATCGCTAGCTACATATTTTTCCTATCTTTTAGGCAATTTGTGAATACCACGCCAAAAAAAATTATTTGTCTTTTGATGCTAGCCAGTCATCAAGATAAGATTTGACGTTTTCGTAAGAAGTGAAGCGCTGGACGCAAATAGGTGGTAAGCGAAAGGAGCCCAGTCTGGAGAATAAGCTGCATGCGCTAAATGCTCTTAGCCGAGCGCCTTAAGAATGTTCTTGGTCGATTTAGAATGGGGGCTATATGCGTTGTCATCAAGGAAAATCACTTTGTACTGCCGTTTCTTGTATTTCTCACGTTTTTCAAGTATGGCCTTGTTCAAATAAAGTAATTGTTGCTTGTAGCGATCAATATTAACGATTTTGCCAGGTTTAAGAAGCTCATAATAGATTGCCACTCCTAATCCCAGAAAATACACAGCATTGTCTTGCGGCCGAACCGATTCGGCCTTGCAGTTAATTTGAACAGCTGTCTGGGGTCAACATATGATCATTTACGCTTGGAATTCTCAAAATAAATCCCTTTTTCATCGCATGTCACAATATATTGGAGATCTGACTTGCGTTTATAACGGGCAAAGAACATTTCGCACACGATTTTTCGGTTTTCCAGCTTCGGTTGTTAGCTGGTGTGGTACCCATCGACCGACCGTTATAAATTTGCCCATTGCTTTGAGACGATGGGAAATAATGCTCTGGTCAACATTCAATAATTCTGCAAGATGTTCTTGCGTTTGGTCATTATCTTCATCAAGTAATGCTTGCAATTCAGCATCTTCAAATTTTTTTGCTGGTTTGCGACGCTCCTCGTTTCTCACATCGAAATCACCACTTTGAAACTTTTCAGACCACCTGTAGCACTGCGCGCGGCTCAGAGCATTGCCACCGAATGTTTCTACAAGCAATCTATCCAATTCGGCAGCAATATCTTCAAATGGTAACAAAAAATTAATGCTCTCCGCAAATCGTGGTCGGAAGGCATAAAATTCAACATTTTCAACACAGTAAAAACAAAAAATACAGCGCACGCTGAAACTCGTCCAAATGTAAACTAAACGAGAGTATCAAAGGTCAAACTATAAAAAAAATCACGTATCATGGTTTCATAATCTTTGCATATATAAGCGTGGCGACATCTGTTAGAAATCGTTTCATTTGATGTGCATACGCTTGGTATAAAGTAACAAATTGGAACATACTTAAGAGTATTGTAGAAAGGAAAATGCTTTTAGAAATAAATATAATTGCAATAAAAAAAAACAAATTAAAGGTCATTTATCATATGGTTTATTTAATTAAATAAACAACATTAAATAAATCAATAATATTATAGTTATTACATTTAGCAAAATGCCATATAATTCGTGCTATAATAGTAATTTTAGTATACTAAAAATAGTAATTTCATAAAGCATTGGCAAATATTGAGTTAATGAAATAAATCTAAGAAAAGAAAAATCTCATGTACACTTTACAAATCATTATGATACTTCTTATAAGGATTTCTATCACTTAAATTCATTATTCCACGATGAAATCGAATTTTCGTCCATCTATTTATAGCAGATGACAATTTATTTCTGCCTTTCTTGTCATACGTCTCGGATTTTACTTCAAATGATTTTGAATCATTCAATGATATCATTCCATCCATTGTAGATGACCATTGAGTCTCAAAAATCTGAGATTCATAAGATTCTCCATATGATGGTTCATTATTAATCTCATTTCTTTTAATAGTTTTTCTCAAAAGCTTTGATTTCTGAGAATTAATTTTACCATGGTGTCTTGAAATAGCTTTATGTTTTTTACTGTGGTCAGCAACAAACTTCATTTTATTAAAGCGAAAATAGTTTGGTATACCTAAATTATTTTCATGGCCATTTTTCTTTCTAATGTTTTCAGCTAATTGGGGCAAAATAGGAAGAGGAAATTTATTGCTGGTCGGATTTGTGATTATTTTTGTTTGCAAACCATCTCCTGATGAATCGATTCTTGGGTAAATCGGGTTATACCTAAGTATAGAGTTTGAATTCTCAGTCATGGGAAATGTTTCATTTAAAGAATCATTATTAGAGCCATCATCATCTTCATTTTTATGGTATTCTTTAAAAATTCCAGTGCGAAATTCAACTTCATCTAAATATTTTGTTTTCGAGTAGTCATTTGACCGTTTATCAAGACAGTCACTAGAAAAAGATTTTTTGCCACTTACTAACTCATTCGAATTCAGTTTTGCTCCTTTACATTCTTGTGGAAAATTCTCGCATTCTTTGTTCCGATATCCAATAAATTTCATTATTTCACGGGGCTCAAAAATATTAGAAAAATAAGGATCAGATGACAGTTTTGGCTTTTGTTTAGTAGCAATGGGTGAGAAAGATATTGAGCTCTTTTTTCTAGCTGTTTCTTTAAAAGTGCTGTTTAATCTGTCTAAATGAACAGTTAAATTTTCACATGAAATGGTACGACTAAATTTGAAAATATTTTCTTTAGAACTTTTCTTTACATTAATGTTAGGAATGTCTTTACTTAATTCATCGCCAAATTTGTCGAGAAGAAAATCTTCTTTGTAAGCATCTAACTTGTCTCCACATACACTTATAATATTATTTTTATTGCTATCATCCTTATTGTTTACGCCATTATTAAACGAGAATGATGTATTGAATGTTTTGAAATGTTTTGGTTCGAAACTACTTTCTTCTGGAGGAAATTTATCTAGTGATTTATTAGAAGTATTAGTGTACTTATCTGTTTGATTGTTGAAATCTCTTTCATAAAATGCAAACTTGAAAGATTTTGGTTTTGGATAGTGTACTATTTCATATTTTCTTTTATTTTTTTTACTACGAACATGTACTTTTCGTGTATTCCTCCATTCATAATTGGTTTCCATAGAAATGAACACAAATGACAAAAACTTCGTAAGAATCAAATGAATGTAAGATACTGCAAGGAAAAATGCAAATAGAGATATTTCAAGGCATCCAGATAAAAATGATCTTAACGGACAAACAAAAAATAAATAGATAAAGCTTTCAAAATTCGAGTGTCGTGTGGTAACAGAAATGTCACTTGTTCTTGATCTCAAAGACAATTCATCTTCATAAGAATTATCATCAGTTGAAAAACTGCATTGTTGGGTTAGAGATAGCTTGTTTTTATGAAATAAACTTTTTGCATTCAATAATTTTTTTGAGCCAGAATGTAAGCTTTCTTTTGCAATATCCTTAAAATAAAATGGCTGAGGAATCCAAAGGCCAGGAATGGTCATCGTAGATTTATCAGCAATATTTTTGGAGCAAAAAACCTTACTCACGTTTCCAAAGTGATTATGCGACCAATTTAATTCAGGTGATAAATAAATTACTTCAGTAGGCGTTCTTGGTAGACTTACATGACTTGTAGAGTAGGAACGCCTAAACGAAAAATTTTGTTTTCTTATATTAGATATATCTTTATTTTTATTTTCATACCTGTGTTGTACTTTGTGTAATGTACGATATTTATCAGAAACACTAAAATATTTCACTTTTCCTTCACTCAAAAAAGATTCCTTGTCGGTAAGAACTTCATCAGCAGAATGACTTCCATTTTCAGTTTCATGTACGTATTTCGAATTAACATCATCTTCGATATTTTTATATTGTATAGGTTGAAAGATATTTTCTTTGCTAGTTGATTTCAAAAAATGGTTGGTAATAAGCATAAAAGATGAATTACCAGCTTTATTTTCTACCTTTGTGTTGAAGTCATGTTTGTAGTCAGTTTTACAATCCTTCAAAACACTGTCACAGGTTGAAACTTCTTCCACTGAATCACGATTCAAAAACGATTTGTAAGTGGAGCTAAGATTTATGTTTTTTTCATCAATATGAGCACCTTCAGCGCTATTAGCATCTTTTCTATCAATAACTTCTCTTGATGTTTGATTTTCTTCAGTATTTGTTTTCTTATCAAAAAGCTCGTTTATTATTTGCGAAGCCCATCTTTCGCTATCCATTTTAACTTCTTTTGTTAACCTCAGAATTTCTCAGAATTGTTTGATAAAAATGCTTACAAATCATCCATTATTCATTTCATGCTGAAGCCAACTTTAAATTTTTATTTTTTGGTAAAGTTAATTAAAAATCATTCGTCAGATATTCATTTTTTTTGTTTATATTTTTGATTAATAAACTTTCAAATCTAAGAAATTGCTTAAATGAACCAATACTTGAATAAAAAAATTGTTTATATGTTTTAATTTATCAGTATTATTATTTATACTAAGAAATTGAAGTACACTATATACAATTTCCTTCATTTTTGCTATAAATGCGTTTTGTTATTTATTTTTAAAAAAAAGACACATATCCATGTGGGATATATTAAAAAGAACTTTCACCATTTTAAAAACAGAAAAAATAGATTAAAATTATTTTGACCAGGCTCTTCTATTTTTCCAACTCACTCATCAATTTTAAAAACTATAAAAAATACCTAAAGTCTTTTGATAGTTGAATATTACCAGGAAATCATGTTTATCTTGTTACATAATCGAAATTTTTTACCGCAAATAATTAATTAAAATGATGCATTTAATGAGAAAATAAATTCTTGTTTTCTTATGAAATGCATTTTCCTTCATTTCATTTGCTATATCTTTTTGTTTCATCTGCGTTTCGAATTTGGTTCAATGATTTTTAAACATATGATCACAAATCAATATATAGACAGTTATATATATATATATATATATATATATATATATATATATATATATATATATATATATATATATATATATATACCTATTACCAATCATTTATATTTAAGAATTTAATCACTACAGAGGCCAGAATTTAATCATCATATGATATGAAATAATCACGAAAAATGCTTTTACAAACACTGTTTCAGCTATTCTATTTCGTCGCCGCAAGCAATAAATTCACCAATTAGTAAAACTGAATTAAATGCAATATTTTACTGTAACACATTTTGATATCTCTTATCTTCTACAAAAGCTTTAATCAATGTTAAAATGCTTATTCCAAAATAAAATGTATTACAATCAATTTATACTAGTTTTTCTTAGCTGCATTCCGTAAGTTGTCATCAAATATTTTGGTTTGGCGAGATTTGTGCTCACGAAATATGGAAAAAAATGTAGAAGAGAACTACATTTTTAATGATCAATATTTCAGCAGTTTTACGCTGAATTTGAAGTTTGTTAAAGGTGATAGTTTGAAGATAAAAAAAATTTAATCATCTTTGCCCGTTTAAACTTTTCCTAAAGTGAATGTTTTACCTTATTTTTTTTCATTTTGATTTTTCTTTTGTTCTATTTACAACGGGTTAAATTTTTGAAAGCAATATCGATAAAGATTTGAAAATTAATTATTTAAAACAACAGGTAATTTTCATAATTTTGAAAACTTTTACAAACCAAAATAATTATAATCTTCTTTCTTAAATCTTTATTATTGGTAAAAATCAGGAATTTTTCTCATCCCCATTTGATAATATCCGAGTGTCATCATTCAGACATTCGATAATAAACTTCGCCTTGTTTACTGCCGTTTTAAAGAAAGCGATTTAAAGGCAGGCAGCAAATTCGTCAACAAATCGGATTAACGGTGCTGTTTCTATGCGATCTGACATAGATGAAACGTCATCTGACGTCATGAATATTTTAAACCAACCAGAACTATAATAAATTAGCGTAATATTAATAGAAATGAAAAAACAACCACCTTATGGTTAAAAATCTTAAAATTAGTTATTTTGTAATACAAAAATAGGGAGATTTCACAAAATTTATAGTATAAATTAAAAATTTGATATCACACGATCATCAACAACATCGTTATTTATTTCTCCGCTTTCTATTTTGTTAGAGGTTAAAATTTGAGAATTTTTTTCAATTTCATTTCTTACATATATAAATTATTTCAAAACATTCTACTACATTTAAAAAAGAATATTGCTGCTTAGTATATTTTAAAATTTGTTCTCGATTGACCTCAAAAGTAAACTAATATATAAGTGAAAATAAAAAACACGCGTTGATTGGTAATTAAAAAAAGATATCAAGAATGAAATTTGGTACAATTGTCATGTAATTCCTTTGATGTAATTTTGACGAATTTTTTAATGAAGGAACTGATTATCGCTATCAGATTCACTGGAAAATGTTTTGTCAATCGTCAAGAAGTTCATTCAAAGTTTCATACGTACCAAAATAACGTATTTATAAATTTTTGGTGCAAAATAATGACAACTTATCTTATAGACATTTTTGCTATTGATATAAAAATTAAATTATATCAACGACTTCATGCCTCCCCTTTAATTTTATCTTGTTGATACAGGTTTTTTTTCTTTTTTCTTTTCTTTTATAAGGAATTTGGGGATTCAGTGTAAAACGGGTTCCTCTTGGTTTGGTGGAACATTGGTGATAAATATTGGCGATAAAATTTAGTTTAATAGCTGGTATTTTTAGAGCTGCCAATTTTTTTTCCGTTAGCACTGTTGAGGGACGTAATTATTATCATTATTACCTAATTTAAATCTTATTGGTTCTTTTATTATTAAATTTAAATCTTAAATTTACCGTTTTATAATTATTTGGAATGTGGTAAAATATAATAATGGTGAAACAATTCAATGAATAAGTTTTAATCATTGAATTGTTCCACCATTAATTTATAATTTTCATTAAAGTCCTTTTTTAACAAATTAAAATGTATGAAAAAATTAACATGCACGTTTTTTTTAAAGAAATTATTGATTGGTGTGTTGAAGAAGGTGTGATTAATTCTTGGTATATTTGTACTGTTTGTAAGAAAGATATGCTTTTGGTTGGTCGCAAGAATAGATTGGATGGCTATGATCGGTTTAGTCAGGAGAAAGTTGTGAATTCTCGTTATTCTAAGAGAGCTGTAATAAAAGGTACATGGTTTGAAGCAAGTCATATGGGTTTTATTGAAATTTTAAAATTTATATTTTTATGGGTGTATGAAGCTGGAAAGATTCTGAATATGCACGAGGTGAAGGTGAAAACGAATAATACTATGGGTTGATTGGGGTAATTTTTCTAAAGAAACGTGTGTGGATGTATGTTTGAAAAACAGTGAGATGATTGGAGGATGATTGTTGAATTTGATGACAGTATGTTTAGAAAGAGAAAATTTAACACAGGTAGACAAGTGAATAGTAAATTGGTGTTTGATGGCATAAAAAAGAAAGAATGGGAAATGGAGATTTTTTTAAGTTGTGGATGATGAGTAGCTAAATATGAGTAGAACAACAATCTCAGAATATTTTTTGCTGCATCCGTGGTGATGGTCCTATTAAATGGTGAAGCCACGAACCGAGAATTTGTAAAGCCAAAGAAACGTCTTTGTATAATTTTATACTGTCTAAAACTCTTAATTATAACGGTTCTTCTTTGATTATGGTCGATAACACTTCCAAAGTTCACGAGCATTTTAACTTCAGCATGTTGAATAATATTATATCATATTATCATAATAAAATAAAGAATTTTAATGATATTAAAAAATAAGAAGGAAAATGAGATGCATTTATTTGAAGTGGAAAAAAATAAAATTTGTCAAAATGGGAAAAAATAAAAAATTCTGGAAAAACTCCCTTCAAAATTAACAGTCTGAAACAGTCAAATAATAGATCTTCATAGAGATGATAAAATCTTATTTTGTTTTTTTTAAATCTTAAAACCACATTTCATTTTTAAAAAGAAACTGTTAAGAAAAATAAGTATCGAAGAAATTAAGAGAAAATCAATAAAAAAAAGATAAAATATTTCTCAAATATTTAATTATGCATGAAGGCGAAAATAAGCTCAAAATTATTTTAGTCATTTATTAGTAATTAACGCGTATTTTTTTCTTCCAAGTGAATTTTTGCTTCATATGAAACGATAATATTAGTATGTGAAAAAGAAAAGTGAACAACTCGCCATTTATAATTACAAAAAAGAAACGAAATTGTAATTAAAGTTAGAGGCTTTCTTTAATTGTATAATGCGTATACATAGCTCATATTTTAAGCAAATGCATCAAACACGATTTAAATAATGCTGTAATGTACTGCATTAAAATTTCAAAAAAAAAAGTTCCTAATTTATTTCTGTATAAAAATGAAGTTTCATTACATTGACAAAAATCTAATTAAAGATTCTTAAATTATCATTTTTAAAAATAAATACACTCTTAAATAACATTCAGTCATCTATAACTCTAGTTTAATTTACTTTGATGCTTGATATCAAAATTAGCAGGAAAAAATGTGTTAAATTTCAATACTTATAAAAATGAATTTTTAATGTTGAAAAGATAATTTTCACGTGAAATGCTATTTATTTGATGATCATGGTAAATGTTTGAAATGTGAATTGCCTCTACATATATCGTAAGATTTTTTTCATTTTGTAAAATATAAATAAATCTTAATGAATGAAAATATGCAAATTAAATAGGAAGAATTTTATGAAAAAATTATGCATTTACAAAAATCTTATACAATTTTAATGTATTAGATTGGGGAATAAGTTCGTAGCGTTTATACTAAAGACTTTTATTTCAACAAAAACAATAATTATATCATTAAGTTAATCAATTATATATTCGCCCTAGCTGTTTACAACCTCTTCCCACCTCTAGACCCATTTGTTGATGCCATTCGGCCAACCATTAATTTTGAATTTAAAATGAAGTCCTCAAATGAAAAATAGGTGCAAAGCCACAATCGTTAATAAATTTTTGAAATTATATGAAACGTGTATTTGTTATCTCTTAAGTAAATTCATAATATTTTAAAAGTTTTAAAACAAATACTAACTATAGCAGAGAATTAATGGCACTAATTATATACTTTTTATTTTTTCATTTATATAATATATTTTAAAACTTTATTTATATCACTGAATTTATACCCTCCGAAAATATTTAGTTTCTAACTAACTTTTAATTTTCTTACTATTGAAATTTTTTACCAATAAATTCCTTTTCAGAAAATGATGAATTCTTTTATCCATAAAATGACTGTTGTAAAATTGTAATTTATTTGCTTTCACAGAAAAATGGACTTGAAACTTCAATTTAATGCTCTAATTCCCAAACGATCTCAAATCTACCAGCAAGTTTAAAGTCATCAGAGATCCTGAACACGCCGCATTCTTCATCCTTGAATTTAAACAATTCTTTATTGCAAAAATAGAGGTATTCATAATTTTCAGTATTAAATGAATTATAAATTAACTAGAATTTGAATGTGCACAAAATCGAATATGTACTAGCATTTTTCGTTTGAAATCTTTTTTATGGGTCAAAAAGTATTAGAATCTTTAAGAATATTACAAAATGTTGTAAAAATTATGGTATATAATTTATCCATATTAGCTTCATTCCATTAAATATAATGTAATATGTGATATGTAATAATATAATGTAATATTTTGGTATATATATTAATAAAATTGATTATTTTGAATTATGATCACATTTCTCATCCACTCATATGTATACTGTCAACAAATTAATTCTCTCAAAGTATCACAATCCCGAATGAAGATAATGACAATGAAACCAAAAGAAATAATTTAGAGAGTTGACTTCCAAATATTTAGAAATAAAAAAAACCTACAAACTAAACATAACTTATATCTGTTCAAAAATTAGTAGATTTTTTTTAATTCATTTTCAAATATATAAATGAAAACTTCTGTTTAGTTTTTGATTAAGTTATATGCATTTATAAATAAAAATACATTTTTATTGTTCATTTAACTATAACATAATAATACCATGGTAGCCTAGTGGTTAGGTCATCAGCCTTCAGACCGGAAGGGCGGGGTTCGATTCCCAATGCCGCCAAAACCAACCGAGTATATGCAATATACGTGCTCCTTAAATCTGTGGAATCAAAACTCCTGTAGTCGGTTATTACCATGGGTGGTACAAAAGTCTGGAAAAAATTTTCTCCTCCTTTAAATCAGTGCCAAAATTGAGGGAGTGTATCCCCTGGTGGTACCTTCGATCGGAGGATTTGAACAGCAAATGTCGTACTTTCACCTTCATGGTGCTCTGATTAAAACGAAAGATGTTCCCTATTGATTTAAATTCGCATAGCCAAGGCATATAGCGAGCTTGGCTTGTATTAGTATCATAAGTAACAACGTAACATTATAATAAATAAAACTGGTCAAAATTAATAAAAGCAGATTTTGGAATGCTTCGAATGGAAATGTGTATGTAGTTTCATAATTAACTTTTCTTCAAATGTAGTTTCAATTTTTGAAAAAAGAATCATTTTTCTTTTTTATAAGGGTAAATAAGTACCATTCTGCAATAGAATTACTTTTAAATATTGTCAATTTCACTGTAACAGTCATATATTATAATTAAAAATGGTTAAATCTTTAAAAAATTTTAACTTCATGGTACTCGAGCAACTACTTAAAAGGCAATGGCAGCACTTATCCAGATATTCAAGAAGTCATTTTGAGATTGAAAAATGTATGCTTGCAACAGTTTATACAGTTGTAACACTGACATAGTTCATTGATTGGGCTGACACTGGATAATAGTATAATTTAATCTGTTTCAAAGAATACCAGGACGATACCAGAAATACAAATTTTTGTGCATTGTCTTATTAAGACATAATATAACAAAAGCGTCAAATGTAGAGTACAGCCACAATAACTAATGCATCAAAATATTATATGGCTTTGTAGCGACGTAAGAAAAGGGAAGTTAAAACAAAACAAACATTTATTACATTACACATAATTAAGATTAGTTACAAAAAGAAAACACTTAATAATTATAAAATAAAATCAAGGTTACATAGTACCAGGGTGGTACAAAACAAATGTATTTAGGAACCGGATGGTTCTTCCTTGCCATTTCTCACATCACTATCCTCATCTCATTCGATGTTGTAAGTATATTGGGCAGCAGCGCCATCTACTGTCAATATTGTTAATATCGGTCTGTTACAGCTTTTAATAAAGAACCAGAGATGTAAGCAAAATTGATCGTAGCATGTATCAATAGCAGTTAATATCATCATTCTATGTGATGAGTCAGTATATTTACATCCAATACTTAATGATGACGTGTACTTTCTATGTTGCATATGTAGTTTTTGTAGTTTCTTCAATATGTGTTATTTCTGAATATGCAAATTGGTCAGTTGTAAAACATTGGGGAAAAAAACATGTTATAATATTGTGCTGACAAGTTTATCTTTGCTTTAATTCATTTAAAAGTTTTTTAATGAATGATAAAAATAATGTTCATAAAAATTTTGTAATATAAAGAGAGCTCTTTATAATCATTTGTTTAGTTTCAATATGCATTTACTGTATATCTCACTGGTGAATATAAAGTCAAATTTATTTGTACGATTCATTTTACTTTTCTTAAAAATAAGATTTTTTCATATTTATTTAATGCAGGTTTTTAAAATATTTAAGAGTAGAAAATATTGATGAATTTATCTTATTTATTTCATTTTCATATTTATAAGTTCATAATTGTTTAATGGTATAATTATGATGAACAATATTTTCAAAGGCTTTTAGTGAGTCCTGGAAAACTTTGAAAAGGAAGAATTAAAAACTATCTATGGGTCTGTACATGAACAGAGCTGCTTGCGAACCAGATAAAATTTTGAATTGTATAGGCTGTATAATCAGCACCAGATTATCCAGGTTATCAGAAGCAACAGGCTAAGATGGCTTGACCCTGTCTGGAGAAGCCGGGAAAACAACCCCACTAGAATATCAACGTTTAAGACCCAGAAGAATACCGTTCCTAAGAAAGACCACCAAAAAGATGGCTCGTTGACACTTCAAATGACCTCAAGATATTGAAAGTTAGGAACTGGCAAAGTGTCGCTCTAGACAGACTGGGCTGGAAAAAGCGTGCTGTAGAGGCGGCTAAGATCTGTAATAGGTTGTTACGCTATCAATAGAAAAGAAGAATACTTATTTTAATGAGTATTTATCTTTGGATGTAGTTTCAATCAATGACCACATCTAAGCATAAATACACATATTTCTTAATATGTTTTCATACTATTGGGAATTACAATCGGAAAATTCATTTCCTCGTATTAAGAATTTTTAAATTATTTGTATTAACAAATAATTGTAATTAATATTTGTAAATAATATCATTTTTACAAATAAAATTTTTAATATAATTAAATGTAATTAATATTTTTAATAGAGTAACAAACTACGGTTTAATTTATTGATGCCAACTGGCTCATTTTTTTTTATACATAAGCTTTCAAGCTCGCAGTTTATGGAAAGATTCCCCACTCCTAGTAAAACTAGCTCAGAATCAATCAATTTACTCCCTAATAATATTAATATAAATATGAGTTTAATTCCTTATACAAAATAAGAATTTAAAAAATTGTGTAAAACTTTCTTACTCATAAATAATTTATAATTTTATTTTCATAAACATCAAAGCATAATTTTACGTAAAGTATTTGTGATCTAAATTTATTAGGCAAAAACCGGAATGCATGTATTTATAATTTTTAAAACTTTTTAATTAATTCGCATAATATTTCCAGTTGATCTGAGAAACATTATTTCTTAAAAAAAAAAGTCTCAAATTCCAAGTTCTTGAAATTCCTCTTCGAATATTGTAAGAATGGCTCAAGATTGTGAATTTGTTTTAAAATTCATCCATATATTTTTAATTACTTTTATTTTAGAAACTTCACTTATCGGAATTCTAGTTCATTTGTAAAAAAATATTTTAACTATCATTGTGATATATATTTTTTATTAACCATTTTTGATTTTTTATTATTTCAAAGTATGATTTTTAAAATATAAAATGCAAAGTGTATATACAAATTAATTTCATTCTTTCTTTATAGTCTTGAAAATGTTTAATTCAATTTTAAACATTACATTGAATTTTTGTATTCGTGAGTGTTTAGAATTTTTAGTATATTTTTTAACTAACCCAATTATTTGTCTCTATTTTTATTCAAACAATCATCAAAATGAATAAATGTTAATTTTTCATTTGCTTGTTAGTGTTATTTAATATGTGTATATGCATATATGTATGCAGTTTATTTATATACATATATATAAAGCTATTCCTAAATAGATAAAACTATTCCCCTTTTTTAAAAGGATAAAACTGAAATTAAGTAATATGATTCTATAATAAAATTTTTCATAATATATAAGATTTTGGTTTAATAATCTGAATGAAAATCACTATTATTATAGGCATTCCCATCCAAAAGGGGGGGGGGAATCAAATCCTTGAACTATATATATTTGTTAAATTATTTTAACTATTCAACTATTTGACAGGTTTTGCATTGATTGTAAATTTAATTATAAAAACTGTTAGTTAAAAAATAATTTTGTTGGATTCTTCTTATTGCAATGGATAATTTTATGAAATAATGTCTAAATATGTAAAAATAAATGTAATACATGAAGTTGCATCTGATTTATATATCTTTTATAACTTTATCAACTCAATTTTCTCCATTTTTTCCTAAATGTTAACTTTTACCATTTTTGATAAACATTTTTATGATTTTATTTTTGTAATTAAATTTTATTATTTTATTTTTTCTATTATATTTTTTCTTTTCTTAATCTTTAAGTCTTCTAATAAAAGAAAACATTTTTCAATTTTAAAAATCCTTTTTAAACAACTTCCATTTTTGTATAACGTTAAGGAGATTTATCCAAAATTAAATGCAATGTTTGAGGAGCACAAATAATAAACATTTCTTTAATCATTGAGGGAAAAGATAAGATTCCTAATAAATCATTAATGTTTTATTAGGAATAATTTTTGTTATTTATGGAGTATTTTATTATTTATGTGGAGTAAAACGTATAGCAATGTTTTGTAAAATGGAGATTTCTTACATTTATTTCAATATTAAATTTCCAATTTATTTTAGTGAATATTACATTGTTTTTACAAATGTTATATCAATAAGTACAAGAAAAAAGGCAGAAAAAATTTATTACAAAAACAAACAAAAACATTTAATGATCGTGACTTTTGTAATTGAAGTTTCTCTGGTTTTTTTTAAATATTTTTTTCTTAAAATATTGTACAAAGTTTTTGAAATTACAAATATAATGTATATATAATTTTTTTATTTTTATTTTCAGAGAGTGTTACAGCAGGGTGAAAAATCTTCAAAATTTGGGGTGATCAGAAAATAGAGAAATTTGTTCCACACTACTCCAAATTCGGAAGGTAGACCAAATAAATGTAAAAAAACTTGTAAAATAAAAATTGTCAAAGAAAATAATGTAAATTTGTTTTCGAATGTGAATAAAAAAAATTTAAGATACTTTCTTATTTTGATTATCATGATAAATAAAAAAAATATTAATTCCATTAATATGTCATTATTTGGATCCTTCAATTTGTGAATTTTAATTTCAAAGCTATAAATAATATATAACTATATACTCAGGACAAATTTTATGTATAAAATTAACAAAAGACAAATGTAAAATACAGAAAATGTTAATCATAAAATAAACACTTTCTTCTTTATTTTTCACAATTTTTTGTTTTATTCCGTAAATTGATTTGACAAATGAAACATTAATTTAATATACAAAGAAAATACAGAGGATATTAACACATTTTTAGAATGACTTCGATAACGAATTAAAAAAGTAAATGTTTTAGAACAAAAATTTTTGGCAACAGCTTATTATTTGAAATGAGAAATATCGTCTGCTACTTTTAAATTTATTGTTCTTTCAAAATGTCGCATACAAACATAATGTGAACTGAAGGACATGTTTTTGCGCTTTCCGAAGATAAATGTTCTTATTCCAGAATTCAAAAACGTTGTGAAATACATAGTATTATAATTTCTAAGTGCAAAATAAGTAATATTATTAATTGGACAGGTAAAAACTGCCAATCATTATTTCTACATAAAAAGAAGACTCCAAACGAATATCCATAAAAGGTACGTACTGTTTCAAATGTTTCTAAAGTGAAATTGCTGGTAAAAAGAGAAAATCCGCCAACACAGAAATCAATTGCTAAGCCTTAGATACATCTGTAGCAACAATAAATAAAATAATAAACCAGTATTTACAACTTAAAAATGCTAAAAAATATTACGTTCACCAGCTTTTGCCGAGACTCAGGCTCAACGAGATGTGGCTCAACGCAAAACATTTTGTAGAATCATGTATGAAAGCCGCACTTAGCAGGAGATAAATGGAAAAAGATTGTGACCCTTGATGAAGCATGGGTTTACCTAAATGACTGTAACAGAAAAAGGTCTTTTTACTATAGAAAATGAGGAGAAAATATATACAAACCCGTTTCCCTCAATATAAAGAAAGTTTCAGTAAGGTATTTATGATTGTCGCAGGTTTCTCCTACAATGGGAAATTAAAAATAAGAAGAGTTGAAAGAAATGTTAAAATCAACTCATCGTACTATCAGGAGAAGGTTTTACGCCCAATATTTACAAAAGAAATTCCACTTCTTTATCCCAATGACTTTGAAAGAGAGAAACATCATCAAGACAAAGCTAAAAGTCATACTTCGAAAACTACCACTGCATCCCTTGAAAAAATTATGACTAATACAGGTATTGCATGCATACATTTTCAACATATCCCTGCGAAGTCTCCTGACGTTTCACGTACGGACTATTGTGTGCCTTTGATCTGTTAAAAAGTGCTCTTTCTAAACGCAAACCCACCACGATACATGGACTCTGGAAAGTATTGGAAGAGGAATGGAAGGCAATACCCCTGGAAATATTGCGAAAAGCTCTTCTATCATGGAAATCACGATGCAGACTTATAGTCCAGGAAAAAGGCTATCAGATCGAAAAATTAAAAAAATAATCTTTCCATTTTAAATATTAATTAAACGGCCGCGAAATCGTTCTAAAAATGTGTTAATAACCTTTGTATGTGTGGGTGTGCTTTAAGATAAATCTAAAAATATAACATCAATATCATAAAACAATTTGTTGCAATTTTTTATATCTTCAAATTAACATTTTAGCAATAGCTTGCCATTTATTTTTATAAGCATTATTAAACTTATAAATGTAATAAAATTCTATTAAAATAAACATAGAATATAAAAATTACTTAAATGAAAATAAACAGTAAAATTTGGGTAACTAATATTATGAGTTTACTAAAGTACGAGTTGGGAATTCATTCATTGGAAATAATAAAATAATTAATTGTTTAAATACTAAAAGTGTTCTTAGTGTCATTTGACAATTGCATGGAGAGAACCTCATATTTTTTCTAATATATATATATATATATATATATATATATATATATATATATATATATATATATATATATATATATATATATATATATATATATATATATATATATATATATATATATATATGCAGTGTTTCCTTGCTACTGCGTTCATCATTCTTTGCAGTTCTGCTTCGCGGTTTTCCAAAATATTCATCAAAAATAAAAATTTAAAATTACAATCATGTCGGAAACCATATTGCGCAAAAGAATGTTGTTTCATGTTGATGCTCAAGAGGGAAGAATTCCTACATGTCAAACAAAGAGAGGAATTAACCCAGAGTACAGACCCTGGGCTCTCATAAAAGTGGGTGGTTGGTTTTCGGTACGACATCGACCCATGAATGTATAATGAGGTTGGTTCACTTCATAAGGAATGAAGGATTTGTCGACATGTCAAAAGAAGACAACAACACTCTTATCGATTGCTACTCGGTCCCACTGCCCCATGAAGACCTCCTTGAGATGACAAAGTCTACAAGTGAGGAAGAATACGAAGAGGAAGACGAAGAAGAAACTGAAAAGAAAAGAGTGGCCTTACGCTGGAGAATCTGCAACAATTGTGCAATATGGCAAAAGCGATGCAACAATTTGCTCAAGACACTGACGATAATAGGGTTCAAGCTGTCGAGTTCAGCAATCGCGTTGACGGGGTTCTGTTCGTGTACACAGGAATTTTGAAGTAAAAGAAAAAACTAAGACAACAGCTACTCATCATCATGTTTCTCTCCAAGGTAAAGCTCCGTCTCTACCGTCAATGCCTCCAGCAGAAGAATCTCCCCGAATGATCCCAAAGCTTTTACGAGTGAAGTAAGAGCCTCTCTTTTGCCACCAATCCAAACCTCTTAGCATTTCTCAGAAAGCGGAGTTGATTGATGTTTATTACTGTATAAGGTTTTGTAATTAACCTTGGTATTGCTGCCCACCCAGAGTTGATCCAGAAGTGGACCATATTGCCTGCCGAGCATCGAGGCCAAATAGAAACGGGCAGCTACTAACCAAGACGGTTGCCATCAGCAGCTCAATGGAGGCTCGGCAACTTTGTATTTCCTGGCAAGAATAAATTGAGCCATTGTGATGCCGCATACAAAACCAGAATTCCTTTTGAAAATAAAAACTTCACTCATCTCTCATACAAGTCTAGCATTGATGACATCAATGAAACTGTTTTTGAATGTATTACCGTGTCAAGTGTAAGCAAAACTAAAAGAGTATGGTATTAACAATTAATTCAGGTGAAAATACTGACATATTGTTCGTGAAGATATTTGTTGTTTTCTCAGCTATCTCATTTTTTCATTAAAAATTCGTGATAAATTGTCAGAATTCGTGATAAATTGTCAGAATTCGATAGGTTGTCAGAATTTGTAATAGAGGGAAGATTAGCATGATTTCAGCAAGACTCTACTGAAAGCATGCTAATATTTTGGGTATTAATAACAAGTCTCACTAAGATCTATCGATGTATTCCATATTCAACAGAAATTCATTTTATCTCAAATCCTTATCGGATAATCCGGCAATCCTGTAAAATAATGCTCATTTCACTTATAAGATTAATATTATATAATAACAGTAAGCCTGCCATCAGAAGTAATTATTATTTTAAATGTAAACAATTTCTTTGGAAGTGTAAAAACATGCCAAGTTTGGGGTTTAGGTACAATTATAACCAACAGAGTCCGAAAGAGCGAGTAAATTTTGAGATAAAATAACATAATGCCACAAATTTTTAGAAGAATAAAAATAATATGAATTAATTTCTTGAAGAAGAATTTTATTTTATTTAAAATGACTGTTTTACTTCGTAAAAAATGCATCATCAAAAATTAAACGCAATAAATAAAACACCAAAATTATTGTTGTACATTTTAATTTCTTATTTGTAAAGCATATGAATTAGTGCCTCTTAAAAACGAAAGATAAAAATGTTCATTAGTATTTTTAATATTTGATGAAGTAAAATATGGAAAAAATGTAGAATCGTAATTTATTTATAAATCTAAATGCTCTTTGCTGTCTCTCACTGAATCCAATTAAAATCTAAAATATTTTAAAGAAGTTACGTTCAATTAAATATCTAATCATTTTTACTCATAATTTGTTTTTAATTTTTAACTTGAAGCATTTCACAAAAGATTAAAATTTGACGAATAGATTTAAAAATTATTGTCTTATTTATTTTAGTAGTTAATAAGGTTATTTTCATATCAGTTTCTTATAAAGATATGAAGAAATGTTCTCGTTTCAATTGTCTCATTAATTAAACATTGAAATTTTTAATAATCAAGTGTGAATCTTGTTAGATAAAACATTATATATATAATGAGGATGCTTTTTTTCAATTAGATATTGTAATGGCTTTAAATGATAATAAATAAAATATTAGAAAAAGCGGCATTAAAGTGCATGGAAATAATATCAGAGACGTATGCTTTTGTAGATATATAAATATTGCTTTTTTATAAAACAAAATGAGTAAGATCAATAACCTTTAATCTAAAATCTGCCTCGAAAGAATTAAAGCGAACCTTAACTAACATTGATTTTGGCTTAGCTTGAAAATGCTATGTGCGTTTAACATTTGATAACATTTATTATCAACCAAATTTTCATTTTTTTTCACTTTCTTTCATTCTTTTGAGTGTTTTTCAAACGAATTTTAATGGACCACTCCACAAATCATGAAAATTTAATAAATAGCTATATATAAGACAAACAGACTATATTCATAATCAAACAAATCAAAATCTATACATTAATTATATAAGGAACTATACTGAAGTATTCATTAGTATAAAAAAAATATGACATAAATTTGAAAATAGGTTTAAAACAAGCAAATGCTTTCAGCAAACAAAAGAAAAAGGATGAAACTGTTGATGCCACTTAGTGGATAATTTAACGGCCGAAGACCATTGAAAGGTACTTTAATTTCCACCAAATAAATTTCTTTAGAAGAATTTCTTCTGAGAATTTTTCATAAATAGAGCGATGCGGGAAGGAACAAGAAAAACGGTCAACCATACAATCAAAGGCTCAACATCCTTTTCATTTTCAATATTGTCTGGAATTTAACAAGTAAATTCCATATACTCTCAAGAACCACCACTGAGAACTACCACTCACAGATTCCTGAGGCATATAAAGTACCTTATTGATTGCATTGTCATACTACGTTATCATATAAAGCTTACGTGAAGGATCTAACTGAACTGGAACTTTCAGTTTAAAACATATTTTGAGCCAGCGTAATCAAAAGCAAGCAATTATTGAAAGGAAATCAAGCCACGAACCCTTCAGCTCTAGCCCAGATATTATCGATTTGAAAAATATAAAACTGCTCTTAAATAATCAAGTCAGTGAAATATAGTTTAAAATGTATGAATAATTCAATATAACAAATTATGTGAAAATAAAGAAAAGTAGTTCTTTATAAATAGAAAACCGGAAATTGCTGAACATTGATTAACTTTAAAAAATCTACGTATATCTACATTACCAACAAAAATATACAGTTGTTATTATCAATATTATCTTGAATACCCATCTGTTTCACAAGAAAGGAATGAGCTTCTTAAAGACTTAATAACAGATGGCAACCAATTTCGGCAGACCTGGTAAAGAAAGAGATTTGTATTTTTTAAAAAAATTTATCCATGCTGTAACCTTTTTGCTTTTTTATCTCTATTTTCCTCCCTGCCTTTTTTATTATTATTTTTTTTCATCTCATGATTTATTTTTTTTATTTATTATGTAGTACATTTGTTGTACCTTCGGGGCCTGTGTGGTATTCCTTAGTGCACAGGGAGATATTTTTGTTTTCCTAAATAAAAAAAATTATCAATAAATGTTCAGTAATTCATTTTCTCCTAATAAAGCTTAAAATGAGTTTTTGATAGACAAACAAAACTAATATAAATGATTTATAAATAAAAGCAATTATGATTTATTGTAAGACTTCCATATAAATATAAAATTCTTATTTTTAGTGTTCATCAACTTTTTGAAAGAAATCAAATTGAGAACGGATGTAGCGTGGAATGAAACTTACATCAGAATGCTGGTCTCTTCGGCTAATTCAAGAAATAAGCTATAAATTAATAATATGTGACCTCCAAGTCGTTAATTCCTACTACCAGTAGCCAATTAAAACTACTTTGCCAAACAGAAATTAGGATAAAAAAGAGTTCGTAGTTCAATTTAATAACTCCTCAACACGAAACAATATTTCAATCCACACTTTATTTAAGATTTTTCGTATTTCTAATTATACGTGAAACCTTTTTATTGAGCAAAACCTAGTCTTTAAAAAGTAGAGTAAATAATTATTTTTAATAATAATTTTTCCATTTACCAATTCTCCTTGAAAGCTCGACACAGATTTTCTATTAGAAGCCATTATTTGTAAATGCTTTCTAATTATATAAGCATATGAAGCCTTAATGAGAGTTAACATTTATGAGAAAGAAAAAGAGTCTTCATACAATCAATCAATATACATCAATACACCTAACGAAATGGGTTTTAGTATCAACAATTTTTATTTTATTTTTAATAAAATTCCACACAGTGTTTTGTGTAGATCTCATGTGTAGAAATGACAATTGATTGACAAACAAACCATACTACCTAATTTCTTGTCTACACTACATACGTAAAATTATGAATTTAAGTAAAAATAATTCAGAAATTAAAATTCGACTATTTTTTGAAGAACAATGACAAAAATCCATGAACTATAAAATCTTAATCACTTTTTTAAACAAATTCGTGATACTAAAAATTTTATGCCATTTTAAATTTATAAGATAAGCGTCGATTGTCATTCAAATTTCTTTAGAAACAAAATGAATTAATTACTAGAAAATATGCAATACTTTTTAATTTAAAGAACATCTTGGAAATAATTCGGAGAAATTTCAATCGAATATTAAAACTGGTTATTAACGATAGTTAATGAAAAATTTTCAGTGAAACTCATTTGGCTTAATTTTTTCACAAAAATCATTAAAATTTAAAGGCATTGAGAACAAAATTAATAAGAAATTTTGAATTATAATAATAAACTAATAAAATTTAATCTGTAAGTCATGATGAGAGCATACAAAAGGAAAATTTAATTAGAAATTCTTAATTTGATAAAAATATCACAGAAAGGAAAATTTGTTTCCTGTTACTGCTATTTAGATATCTTAATATTTTCAATTGATTACCCAGGATACCAAGTAATACGTGGTGAAAATCAAGATTGTTTTTACTTTCAAAAAGATCATAAGTATATTGACCATAACTGCTGTTCTGATTCTAGCAATGTTTAAAAAAAAAGCAACTTTAAGCAGAATCATCAGTGTTTAATAAGTGACACTAGTTTAGAAAACCCATTATTTTTCTTGTAACTTAATAGCAACGGAATTTACACGGCAATTAGCGTTTTTACAGTTAGTAGTCACTTGACTACCGCTTACAACAAAAACCAAAGATATCTTTACAACCTTCGTCTTCCGTATTATGTGCAGCGTTTGGCGACATGAGCATATTATCATTGTAAAAATGTATTATAAATGTAGCAAATATTCTGCAGGAAATCACAATTGATTCCTTCTGTCACGATAAAGATTTAATTATCTTCAATTTTTAATTCCCTTATTGAATTAAAAGATTAATTTTGGGTCAAACATAGCGACTATAATCCGAAGAAAACAATCAGCTGTCCGATTTTTGTATTTTTAAATCCTTTCAACTTCATTTCCATCTATTTTTGTAAGAATAATGGCTTTATTAGCAATTCTTTAAGTCTTTTTTTTTATTCAATTGACCCAATATCGTTTTCAAATTTATAACATTTCTCAAAAATTTCTTCTTTGTATTTTGTATCTTTTGAACAATTGTAAACTTTTCTATAAAGAGTTACTATTTAAATCAACCAATTTTAAACTAACTCGAGTTTCTCCAAAATGATAGAAATACCTTGAACCTTAATGAAAATTTTTGAAAACTTCAAATTTCGAATAGAATTTACTTTATTGGTTATTATACGTATTTTTTTTCAGCTTCTTTTCATCTAGTTCTTGTTCTGTTCAGCTTACTTGTTTTAAATCAAAGATACTAAACACTAGATGGAGAAAAAGACAAGTTTTAAAAGATAATCCGAAACAAAGCAAAATGACTAGAAAAAATACAATATATTCTATATCTTGTTGTCACTTGAATACCAAATTTGTCAAATAAAATACATTATAATAAATTTCATTCAGTGTAAAATTTGTAAAAAGATCATTTTGTTGATTTTAAAGTAAAGGATACTTTTATTTTTCGTTTAAACGAAATATTTTTTGCTTCTTATAACAAGATTTCCCCTTTCTTATTTTCCAAACTGGTCTTACATTTTAAGCACGACTTCTTTTGTGGTCATGACTGAACCACTTTAGGTGATGTACAAGAAATAATTTTTAATCTGCAGAATCTGAGTTCAAATCCAAAGAGAAAGACATTAATGTTAAGGATTTTAAAATGGTATTCAATAAGACATCTCCTGATCATGTTTTTTAAAATTTTTCCGGAACCATTAACATTCAGTGCCTTTCGGAACTGTTATCACGGAAATTATAATAATTTTTAAAGCTAATTTGCATCACATACATTTTTGAGATTAAATAAAATCATTAAAGCTTAATGTATTGTAGTATAACTTTAGTGTGTTGTAAATTGCTTTTGAATTAAATAAAAGTAAGGCTGTGTTTTCAAAAACAAAATTGAGCTAGAGAGACTTATTGAAATACTACCGATCTTAACACTATTCTAATGATGAACATTGAATAAACATACAGTGCTTAACTTTCCACCAGCTAACATCCATGGACCAGTCCTGGTATTTCTGTTTGTTTATTTGCTTACAATGTGCTTCCTGCTGCCGATTTCTGACTGAAAAAAACTGTTAAATATAGTCAACCACTTTGTAATTTTGAATCATGATCATGAAAATGAGCAGCTTTAATGATCAAGTAACGAAATCGACTACTGAACTGGCAGCATTTTTTTCCATGTCAGTGCAATATTGGAAGAAAGAAATTGAGCCCTAAGGGAGTTTTAACATGCAAAGGCTCTCACATTACCATTGCTGTTAATATCAGATGCAGAATCTTTCTCCATCCAATCATGAGACACTTTTTCTCACCACGTTTGTCTCACTAATTAGTCTGATTAAACTATGCCAACTTAAATTGGATTACTATTGGTCAAAATAATATTTTGAACGATTTTATCGATCGACCGATATTATCAGCGAAGTTTATTACATCGATACAAACGTAATACGATTTTATTAGTAAAAGGGGAAGTAAATGATCTTATATAAAAGCATCCTTGTACTAATTGCGCCGCACTTTTATTCTTTTAACTGGTTTTTATATCCTTCAATTAAATATTTTGCAGACTTGGTGAGTAAAGATTTCATTCTTAATATTAAGTTTTTAGGTATGTACAAGTATTTTTTAAGATCAAATATTTGCTGTTGATTTTGAGAGACCAAAATTTTATCTGATATCCTTTTTGTTCCAGAAGTCAATATTTTTAATTTGAATTTTTTTCTGAGTTTATTTATAAATTTTATTAATTAATTCTAATAGGTATTCCTGTCAGTGTAAGTAACTGCATTCAAAACAATTGTATTAAACTGATATTTAAGTTCTTGTGCTTTCATATGTTCAGTCAAATAAAATAAGTTTTTAAACGTTAATAGTAATTGCTACACTAATTATGTTAACTAAACTTATCTTTCATATTAAGTAATACTAAATTTCGTGGATTATGCATGCAGACATTTATGCAAAATAGATTTAATACAAACTTGAATAGCATTCGACTGAGAAAACCAGAATATTCTTTTGTAATTCCTTTCAAAATATTTTACACCTTTTTATTGTAAGTTTCTGTGCAGATATATTTTTATTTATAATTCAAATAAAAATGCAAGCAAGAATAATTAAGCTTTCATAAAATCGGATTTAACGTCTTTTAATCCACATTTAGTTGCTGAAATTTAAATTGCTTAAAAAGTTATAACTGATTCTACAAGTATGATATAATTTTGTACATATAAGAATAAGTTGCAAAAGAACTTTAAATATACCAACAAAAATGTTAACTTTTTAATATTGCTTAGATATGAACTATAATAAATTGAAATCTTATATCTCATTTTCTTAAACAGAGGCTAAACTATTTGTATTGGGTAGTTTACCAAAGAAAAAACTCTGGAAATGCTAGTATATATTTCATATCTTTTTAGTTGAGAAATTTTAAAAATATAACGCTAATTTAAAATTTAAGACTGGCATTTTATGCAAGTAAAGCTTCTTTAAAACATTGAAAGTATAGTGAAGACTATAAGAATTGCTATACTTGATTAAAGCAAATCTAAAAAATATTTATGAATTCTTGTCCTTTATGTTAAAAACTTAGTCTTCACTATAAATCAGCGCTTCGACTCTTCATTGTTAGATCATTTATTTTAGTTGAGGTTAAATGAAAATAGTCAAGGTATGATAAAGTTTAATTTCTCAGAATTAAGGGTGGCGTAAAATCTTGTAGTGAAAGCTATAAGTTTTATCAAGTTTTGAAGGGAATTCTGCAATGCGCTACATTATTTGCAAATACTTTGCTTCGACGAATTAGGTAAACCACTATGTTCTCGGGGTTTTTTTTTTTTTTTTTTTTTATATAATGTAATTATCACCATATTCCACTGACATCTGCTAAACATTGTTAAAGTTTTGAAGAAACAACACAACAACTAGAATAGAAACTAGTGGCAGTACTTGATTACAGCATTGATCACTGTCACGATTCAGTTATTCATATTTACTTTCATGTATTTTATTTAGAACTTACTATTTCATCTCAATGTCTGACCTCTAAAAGCCTCTAACGTTGAATATTCTTTAGCTTAATATATTTAAGTTTACTTTAAAAAAAAAATCAACCTTTCAGATAAAAATCTTAAGGAAATATATTTAACTGAAAATTTTGACTTTTTCAATCTTCATTAAAATTTGACATAAAGCGAAACTCTAAATTTTCTTCAGTTTGTCTTTGAAAAACTGAATTATAAAATAAAATTTTGAACTGAATCAATGTAGCTTGAAATTCTATACAGCAAAATTAACCTCTCCTGTGTATACTTCTAACAAGGTGCCTTGGTAACCTAGTGGTTAGGGCATCGCCCTTCCGTTCGGTATGGTGTCGTTCGAATCCCCAAGCCACCAGACCTGAATGCATGTGATATACGTGCTTCTTGAAACTGAATCGAAAGCCTTGTTGTCGGTTGTTGAGCAGTTACCATGGGTCTAATAGTCTAAAGAAAACTGAATGGATACTTCAGTGGTGCCATCTATCGAAGGAATCTCAATGCAAAGTCCTACTTTTACCTTCGTGGTGCTGTAATTGAATGAAAGACTGGCCCTGCTGATTTAAATTCACATTGCCGTCGGAAGAAGAGCTTGGTGTGTGAACGTATCATAAATAACTAACACTTTTAAGAGATTTCGTACTTACGTTGAACACTTAACAGAATGCTTTTGTATAAAAATTATCCTTCACAAGGATTTAAATTTAATGGAGTATAGTTATGGTTCTATTAATCAATTTAATAATACAGCCAGACTAGTTCTACGGTTGCAGCTCTTGAAAAGCAGCATAGTGACAGTTACTAGTTGTTTAAATGTATCATTGGTTGGACTAAAGAGTGTGGAGTTCTTTGCAAATACGTTAAGTTTTTACTTATGCCTATTTTGTAACTTCTGGATTTAAGCAATTTACTTCAATTTTGTTTTTAAAAAAAAAACTAGTTATAAATTACTTAACACTTAAAGTCTTCAAATCTTGGTTAAGAGTTATCATAAGTTAAATTAGTTTAATGAACAAATATTTTTACAAGTTATTTATTATCTGGATATGGCAGCTTCTAATCCAAACACAGATAAAATTGAATTTGGACTGGAAAGACGTAAAAGAATTTCAAGAGAATCAAATGAAAACTCTCCACTGACTCTACAACCAAACGTAAGATTCGGAAACCAGTGGTCTGTAACCGACATGCTTGATTCTTTTGGTCGAGGAAGATGTGGATTGGGAGAATGTGTGATGTATAGCATCATAACAATAATGGGCATTGGTCTTTTAACGTTGCTCGTATTAAAAATAATAGAAAGCTCTTCTTCGAACAAAAATTCGACTTCTTATGAATACTGATTTTAAGTAGAATACTAAAAGTTTTATGAAAAATAGATTAAATTATTATATCTTATTGTTTAAATAACGAAAATCTAATGAAGATTTGATAACTCAATACTTGCTTCATGAATTCTTAAGATCTTTAAGTGATAAGAATGAATATTAAGATCATACACAAATCCTTTGAAACACCATTCTGTAGAACTTAATAAACATTTTTACAAAACGTCTTCAATACTGAAATATCGTGTTAATTACTTACATCAGGGATTCCAGGCTTCAAAATGATATTTGAAAATGTTCCATTAATTTAGACGCAATTAAATTTATCTTATCAATATTTTCATACGTTTTCGCCAGTATCATATAAAATTATAAATTCGCCTTATTTTTCTGAAGTAGTTAGTTTTGAAAATTGTATTGTTTTGACTTATTTTATTGACTTGCACTTTTTGTCAAATTTTTATTGACTTGCACTTTTTGTCAAATTTTTATTATAAAACTTTTGGTTCATCTTGTTTAACACGGCTCATTAACAATAACTTTGAGTTCATCGTGTAAATTGGTCCACGAAACCACTATTATTTAAAAAGTACTGTGACAAATTTTATTTACTTCAAACAATATGAAAGCCTCAGATTTTAACTACGGTTATTAACATTTAAGGCTAATTTTTTGTAATTAATTTTTCAATTTGTATTGCATAAAACGTGGAAAAAAAATTTCATTTCTTAAAACATTAAAAAACTTTACTTTTTGTGTGTAAAGCTACTTGAAAAGATTTTAAGATAAACAGTTTAAGTTTTTAAAAAATCGTTATAAAGATTTTTGTATCCAATTCAACATAATTTCATGACATACTGATATATATATACTTAATGTGAAATTGTAAGATGTAAATTTTTAGTATATCTTCTTGGCTATTTTATTCCCAAAGTTGGTGATTCTTCACTTACATTTGAACTACAAACTTCCTGGAATAGACCACCAAACTACAAGGGTGATTTCTTCATTTTAGCATTGTCTAAAATATTTACAATAAAGTATGTCAGGTGTTGAATGCTACAAAGCATGTTCACAGAATAAAATGAGCCCTAATAATTTCAAGAGAAATCTTTCTTTCAATCTATTTTATCTAATAACTAATAATACGGCTTAGATATTTCAAATGTATTTACGGATAAATCCTTTTAGTCTATATTCTAATTTGCAAAGCTGTCTTGATTAAAAATCTTAAGTTTGACAACTGACGGTCTATTAGAAAAAAATATAAGACTATAAACACAGGAATTTAATGACACTGAAAAAAATAGGATCATTGTTCTATTGACACGTCCCTCATGTGATAATATTTGCTCATGCACGTTAAATTTTTGGGAGAAAAAAGCAGGAAAATATCCTTTATAACACAAAGAATATAAAGCGCGTGTATGTATTTAAGAAGAAAGATTACTCAAATCTTTAGTTTTTCTTGTTCAATCATTAAAATTCTCCGTACAATAAATCAATGTACTAGCAATTAAATAAACATGAAATCTGCTCAGCATACTGAAATACATAATATCCTTGCATTAATAAAGTTTATTTTATGGAACTTAGAATGTTACAAAAAGAAAAATTGTACATTTTTAAAATAGAGAATCTGTATATGTTTAATGTTTCCAATCGAATATTTTAATATTTATTACCTTAAGATTTATTGTAAGTTTGTTTTTATAAGATTATTAGATAAACAGATGCTGTATAATCCGGTATGTCAAATATTTTGGTGATTTTTTTGGCAGATTTTCTTATGTATCTGACAATCTGGTTTTTTTATTACGTCATAAATATGAAGACCTATAAAAATTACGCAGAAAATTCTATTTTGACAATCCTAGTAATCACGTCATCTTGGCAACAATTCTTATCGCCGAAAAAATTCAAAATTTTGCATTCTGAGTTATACCCATTTGTGCCGATTATTGTAAGAGTTATTTAGTTTTTGTTTTTCAATTGTAAAAATTTATTTATAGTTAATTAAATCTCTTAAAATACATTAAACTACAGGTAACTTTAAAAACAATGGGAAAACCTCTATAAATAAAATTATTTTTAAAAATGTGCTTATGTAAATTTGCCTAAATAAAATACTTATGTTTGTCAGCTGAAATTTAGTAAACAATTGAATTGAGCGCGGCTACATGGAACAGAGGGAAAATTGTATCATACGTCTAAATAAATTTCTAAAACATTATTTATAATTTTATAATTTTGAAGTTTTGATTTCAGCGTTTGTAATTCATTTAAAACATATAATTAGTGTTTATTTGAGCACCCTGTAAAACTTTGCTACATAGGTTTTAATTACTTTGTAGTATGTCTCCTCTCCTAAACATTCTTCTCCTGTTTATAAATTGCGATATTTCCATTTTAGACTAGAAAAAATATTTGCGGCATTAAATTCCCTTTATTTTACATTCTTATCGTGTAATTATATTTAAAAAATAACCATATTTACTATTTTTTTCACTTAATATAATTTTGCTTTTGCCATTTCAGCGAATGCGTTTTCGTCTTTCTTTATACATCATCAATTGGAAAATGGAGGAAAAAAATACATGTTTTAAGATTTAGTAATGAGACTTCATTTCAAGATGAAAAACATCGTTTTGGGATGTTAATTAAATTATTTTATAAAGCATTTTTGTGTTTGGTTGTAAATTTCATGTTTTTGCTTTTAAAAAGAAACATTGGTCTGAACTGATTTTTACATAATTTTTTGAGAAATCTTTTGAGTGGTTATATATTAGCTAATGTAAATTTTTCTATTTTCATTAATTTATTATTTGGACTGTTCATTCATAAAATTTAATTTGTATTTCAAAGAAAATTTCACAAATTTTAACATGTTCATGTGTTTAACTGTTAAATTTCTATTTTACGTGTTCAAACAGAAATTTCAGTCAACATATTAAAATTCTTTGAATTTTTGTTTGCTTTCATATGCGATAAATAAAAATCTATTGCTTGTTTCTTCCTTGTATTTATTTTTCTTGGTAAAATCTATGCTTAATAAATCAAGTATCAACTGAATAATTGAAGTATCAAGTCAAATATCAACTGTAACAACTACAAAGTCTGTCGTCGTTACAATATCCTGCCGTTAAAAGGATACCAGCTCAGATGTGAATCCCGTCCCGTCATGGTGATTTAAAACAATTGGTTCTGCTTAGCAGCTTTACAGCCAGTAGAAATTGGCCATTGGTAAATGTGTATTACAAACAAACGAATAAACAGGGAGGAGGGTACTGATAGTGTAACAAGAGAGGCATGGTAAAGTTATATTATTGATGGAAAAGCAGGAGATCCATAAGTGTAGAAGTGAATTGCATAATTTGCTACCTAAAAGACTATAGAGCTTAATCAGCATCTGGACTCGCCTGATTTAGTAAACACAATTAGGCTGGGCGCAAATGCGTCGATAATTTCACGCGATGTGTCGTGTGCGATTATCTAAACGTAGCGCATAAGACACATCCGTCGAAATAACATCATTTATGTCGTAGTCACATCAAAAAAATGAGTGAAGCGCAGGACGATGTTGGATTTTAAGAAGGTTTGATAGAAATATTTGGCAACGTTTAATCGAAAACTCCACTTAAACATTGTGCGCGTTTAATTGGAGTTTTCGACTAAATGTTTTAGGCCTTATTCCTAGTGCAAGAAAATCAAAATGGAAATAAATTACAAATTTTCAATTAAAGAGGAGAAATTTATTATAATTCTTTATAGAGATAATTTTAGTATTTTTAAAACAGAATTATTTGTAGTTTTAATTTTTGCACTCGTTATTTTTTAGCAAATATTATTTAATTTATATAAACCATCAATCACTTTGGAACTCTAAAGACAGTTCTTATTTCGATAAGTACAAAAGAAGTCAAATAAATAAAAAAATTTCACATATGTTTGCTGAAACTTCTCAAAAGACTGTTACAGAAAATGTAAAATCTATATTGACTATATATAAATATATATATTAAAATATATATATATATATATAATAAATAAAATTCTAAGAATATATTAAAATAAAGAGCCAAATTTTCATATAAATAAATTGCTTTAAATACAATTTGCTGCTGCGTTGAAATTATTTACAATCTTAATTGTTTAATAATAAATATTTGTTAGCATAAAAATTTAAAATTTATTATAAATTTTATTAATTGAAGAAATTTTATCTTTATTTTTGTTTATATTATTTTGAGGATAGTGATCCAATTGCTTGAATAACATGCTGCAAGAGAATTTAACTATTTATAAGCAATGAAAAATAAATAAGATTTGGGATTCGATCGAAAATGAATACAAAATGCAAGCAATTGGTGTAAAATACCTATGACGTCAGATAACATATTTTATCTACGTCATAGTCACATCGTATAGCGACATCAGAACGACTATCATCTGATTTCTCAGGCAGGATCATGTATGCGATCATCACACTCGTTTGCTCAAAACCATTGAAAGATCTTCATGGAAAAAAATAACAGCAAAGTAGAAAGTTTCAAATCAATTACAACATGCTAATTAAAAATGAGGCATACAATAGATCCATAATTATAAAACCTAATCGATTGATACCTATAATCAGGGGAATTATCCTTTGCATTGTTTCCCATAACATGCATTAAGTGTGTTTGTCTCAAATTCTCAGCATAAGTATGAATCTAGCATGATAAGGGCACTCGTATCATGGTTTTCTGTAGGTCCAATCATATCTGCTGGTATAATCCTAAAAGAAATGGAGTGCTAGAGAAAAGTATGGTAACGTTTCAGCTGACTTGCTCAACCATTTACTTCAAACTTTATTAGAAAACAAAATTTTCAAGAGGATAATGCTTCTTTTCAAACAAATAGGACTTCAACAATTATAGTTTGACACAAGAATAAAGTAAAATATCTATCTTAACTTGCATTGTGTCTCAACGACAATAGTATAAAAACAATTATGGTTTATTTCATTCATTCAAAAATCAATATCTTTCACTGTCATCTCCCCCTGAATATCCCCAATTCCTTTCTCCATGAAAAATGGTACAATATTCATCTAAACCTTATTCAAGCAGTGTGTGATTTGATTCCTAGACTAATCTAAACTGTATTAAAATCTAAAGGCAACCTTACACTATATTAAACAAGAATTAATAAGTCTATAAGTTACTTCCATTATGTTGATAGTAGAAATTAATGCATTAAATATAATTTTAAGTGCATATTAGTTGTAGCAAATTACCTGAATTTAAACAACCTTTTTAGTAATAAAATATCTTTGCGATTAAATTTGATTTCAGATCATTGAAAAAAATCCTGTAATAATATTGGGATATTTAATTACATTTAAAAAATTTCTTATATACGTAGTTATAAACTCCAATTAAAATAGGAGAAATATTAGTCCATTCAACGATTAAAAGTATAATAAAAATTGGAGTTAAAAATTTAATTATTTCTCGTTATAAATATCAGAAAACTTATTTGATTTCAAAACTAGAATTGATAAATATAAAAACAGAGTAATAAGTTTAACTAAAGAAAATAAAGTAACTTTTTTTATGCAACCAAAATACATCTAAATGCAGAAAAATAATCTGTATAAAAAATTTCTGTTTATCTGTAGTAAAAAACATTTTTACGGAAACGCACAAATACACGAGTATTCTTTCTCTGCATTTGATTCTAGGAAGATGTAAATATAATTTCGGATAACAATTATTAACTTAAATTTTACTGTGTGTTTTAAATAACTCACAACACACACAATAAAAATTTCCTTATTATTGCAACTGCTCTCGTTGGATTATAGCGGAATTTTCCAGGTAACTACATTACCTGTTATTATTTCCAGGTAATATAATAACAGGTAATGTAGTTGAAAAGAAAATTTCAACTACATTACCTGTTATTATTTCCAGGTAATATAATAACAGGTAATGTAGTTGAAAAGAAAATTTCAACTACATTACCTGTTATTCTTACTAACTCACACAATGTAGTAAACACCATATTGCTTTTCACGTCTAGGTGGTACAGTCGGTCAAAAAATGTGTAAGCAAAAGTACCCTTTTGAATTTTGATCACATCGGAAAATGCGGATCTTTGAAAAGAACAAAATGAATATACGTGACATTCAAATTAAATCCGAAAAGGTTTTTCTTATATCACGTAAAATTAAATTAGGGAACTGCAAACAACTGCAGATTCTGAAATCAAGATATCACGTACTTGGAGAAAGACAAACTTCACAAGCGTTGGTCAAGTTAAAATCCAATGCACATTTGACCAGATGTGTCTTTCGCCTTGTTCGGAAATGATAAAGTATTAAATATGTTTCATATTTCATAGTTCAAAAAATTCTAAACTTTGGGTTTAAAAAGAGTCTGCATTTCATTCGAGCTTCAGTTCAACTGAGCCACAGTCTCTGGATTTTTCCCAATAAACCTAGTCGTCATAAATCTTGGCTATCGAACGTTCTCACAGCAATCGTGCTACTTTATTCACAGATCAGATCTCGTATAATAAAGAGGAAGATTTCCGTCGGAAACTAAACAGTGGATACGATTTTCACGATCATGGACATGGAAGGATTCGTACACGATGGAAATTTCTTGTATCGAGAACTCGGATTGATTGAAGCCACCAACGAAAATCCAGTTCCGTACGGATTTCGCTTCGAACTCCGTCACATTTATCCGAGTCCGAAAGATTCGCGAACCGCAAAATATCGCAGTAAAACGAATACACGGACTCAGATTTCGAACCAGTTTTAACGAATGGGATGTGAAACCATTGAACGACTTCGAAGACATCGTGAAATCGTTTTACAACACAACGAAAGACGCGAATAAAGATGCCATGGCTTACAAAGGCGGTCGATGCAAAAAGGAACTATTGGACACATAAAATATTCCAAATATCAATTTGGAAGTTCACGGTTGTTCGAAATTCAACGAGTTGGCGATTCAAGAAGACCATAGAAAACAGCAAAGCAATTGGCACTTGAAGATTATGGAATCGGAAGAATGTCCTTGTGCTATGGTTGAACTGTTTATTTTGAACAGGTTTGTTCGAAATGAATTAATGTGGCAAGCATAAAACTCAATGAAACACTTGTCCCAACAAGTGTTTTTCCTTAACGTTGAAAACAAGATCCAAATATCTTCATTTTGATAACGACTTCCACCTTGTCCTGTATAAAAGGAAGAGCCGAAACGGATGCTTGTCACAATTGCTTCCCAGTTTTCAAAGCTTTGCGTATTGTTATTTTCCTTATGAAAATGAGTTTCAGTACAAATTACGTGGCAAGACTAAAGACTATTCAAAACGACAAGTTCGAAACATTTGCCAGTGAATTGCAATTCATTAGCGTTGTGGACGGGTCTAAGATAACGGTCTTGTCCGTATTGACGCCTTTCGAACTGCCAAAGCGAAATGAAGACGACGTGAATGGATTCGTTGTACCATCCCATGAAATAGGAGAATTTTTAAAAGAACATTTATTCCAAGAAGAAACAATAATTGCAAGCAATCAGCCATGGATATTCAGCTATTTACGATGCTACATTCCATTGGTACAATATTTTCCGAAACACATAATTGATGAACTTTTAAAATTCGTACGAACAGTTTCAGAATAGCCAGGAACTCGGAAACAAGAGTCTATGTAAAATGCACGATACTTGTGCCACTGTTTCAATTGAAACAGTGTGGAGAACGTGTCAGTCGAAATGACTGGGACCAAGTTGTCCATGAACGATACTCGTTTACAATGGCCACGGTACACCCAGATTTTGGGAAAGGAAACAATTGATCATCTCGACAAGAATAAAGACACAGGAGTTCCATGGATGTTTGCAAGGACCATGATAGTGGCACGATTGCTGTGAGAACGTTCAATAGCCAAGATTTGTGACGACTTGGTTTATTGGGAAAAATCCAGAGACTGTGGCTCAGTTGAACTGAAGCTCGAACGAAATGCAGACTCTTCTTAAACCCAAAGATTAGAATTTTGAACTATCAAACATGAAACATATTTCATACTTTATAATTTCTGAACAAGGCGAAAGACACATCTGGTCTGAAGAGCAATGGATTTCGACTTGACCAGACGCACGCAACGCTTGTGAAATTTGTCTTTCTCCAAGTATGTGATATCTTGATTTCAAAATCTGCAGTTGTTTGCAGTTCCCTAATTTAATTTTACGTGATATAAGAACTTGTTCGGATTTAATTTGAATGTCACGTATATTCATTTTGTTCATTTCAAAGAATTTCAGTTTCCGATGTGATCAAAATTTGAAAGGGGTACCAGTGCTCACACATTTTTAGACCGACTGTATGTTTGGTGCTTAAAACCAAAAACATTTTACAGCACTAAGTGTAAGCGAGTTCTTAGTTGTTTTTGAGAACATAATCATATTTTGTTAGTAAAGGTAAACATGGAACAAAACTTGAATATAACAATTTCCTTTGCAAAGTTTATTTTGAAGGTTACCAATTCATAAACATTTGCTCATGAGTGATAATTTAACCTGGATGTAAAGTATAAAAGGATTTCACTATAATCCTCAACGTTTTAAATGGGAATCATACCTTCGAAGTGATAATCCCAAAATACAGTGTTAATCATTCAACTTCTATCTAAGTTTAATAAAGATTTTCATAATCCAAAATTCTATTAAGAGAAATTATAATTGATATTTCGCTGTCCATTTAAAAATGAAAATTTTGTTCTCAAAAATGTATCGTGTATTCTTATAGGAATTAGTTCTTCCTCATAGTCAGAAATTTTTCTGATTTTCTTGAAAGTAAGAAGGAAAAGTAAGTGTAATTATTAGGTTTGGGAAAACGTTCGAAGCATTTTTACCAAAGACTTTTACTTAAACAATAATTATATCAATAAGTTAATCAATTATAAATTTGCCGTTATACAACCTCTTTCCACCTCTCGACCAATTTTCTCATGTCGTTCCACCAAAAATCGCCTAGTCTGATATCAAAGAAATTGTTGAGCCAGATTCAAGGACCACTTTGTTATCGAAAGTAACGCCCTTCCTATGGTTTGATAAGGAGTAGAAAAGATGGTAATTGGTTAGTGCAAGGTCCGGAGAATACAGCGGATATTGAAGGACCTCCCATTCGAGCTATTGAAGTGCGGCTTTGAATACTTGTACAACATAAGACTTGGCGTTGTAGTGAAGGAGTATGATTTGACCATGTCGATCAGGCCCTTTCAGTTGAATAGCCTCATTCACGTGGCGTAGCTAAGCAATGTAGAGCTCCTTGTTGACTGTGGCATTCTTTTCGAGCATTTTCCAGTGCTCCAAGAGGTCCTTAAAAACTGGCTCAACAACTTCTTTGACACCAAACCAGGTGATTTTTCGTGGAACTGCATCAACAAATAGGTCGAATGGTGGAAAGAGGCTGTTAACAGCAACGGCGAATAAATAATTGATTAACTTATTGATATAATAATTGTTTTTGCTTAAATAAAATTCTTTGATGAAAATGCTGCAAATTTATTCCCCAGCCTAATATTTTAAGCTCTTGATGTTACAGTAGTCATTATTACAGTTTGAAATATTCGATGCAATATTCCCTTAACTTGTCAAGCTGCAGCTGAATTATTATTCCACAATTCATTGATTGTAATCCCTTGTTGGGCATAGACTGAGCTGGTAGTCGAATGGTTAGCCCACTTGCCTTCAGTTCAACAGTTCATGGGTTTAAATCTCACATTGGGCATGGATATTTTTAGTGGTTCGGAGTCCACTTTAAACCGTAGGTCCCAGTCTAATTAGCCCTCGTGTGTAAAAAATTACCGTTGAGCAACAAACAAAACAAAACAATCCATTTAGTTTACTAATATATTAATTGAAAATTGTTATTTATCATCTATAGTTCATTTTATGATGCCTCCTCAGTAGAGCTGTTAAAAAATAAATCCAAATAAAAAAATTCCCACATGACTTTAAATTGTTTTTAAATACAACTTATTAAATTATAATATCCTTGTATTATCCTTGTAAATTTGATAACACAAAAATTCAATGAATATGTTTGATATACATATTTGTGCTTTTTATAATTCACTTAAAACTTATTTATCATTATTCAAGCTCTAACAGAAAGGCCTTTGAAATCATCATATCATTCTATTCATGCTTAAAATTCATTTTACGGAAAGATTTCTTAGAATTTCATTGCAATAACAAATTATCATGATATTGTTTTAAAATTTTTCATCAAGTAGCTCCTCCATGTTTTATAGTGTTGTACATTTTCACAACAGGCCATACAGAACAAGAAGCAGACATTACCTATCCGTCTATCAATTGTGTTAAGCATTCAGTTACTATCCCAAATATACTTTGAAGTGAAGTGATTAAATTTATAGAATACAAAACTCCCTTCACTGTGCAACCTCTAATTGAAGTCTTCTTGGTTTTAATTCATTATTTTTGCAGTATTTTAACTTTGGTAAGTGCGTTTAAAGAATTTCTTTCCTAGAGAAAAACATTAAATGGGGTATTCAGTATATTAAGGAGTTGACTTTTTCCAGAATTTACTTCATAAAATTTAGGTTTTTTAGCTACGTAAAATTAACACTATTAAAAGCAAAGTCAGTTTTAGACGGTAATTTACAGTTTTTAAATTTTAAATGTACTAATTACTTAAAAAATTTAGATTTTAAACTAGTAGAATTGATTTCAAAACTTTCAGAACTAATGTTTGCGTTATGAAGAAGTGTTGTCTTCTGCGTAAGATTTTTCTACGAACAATTTTTTTTTCCTAACATAAACTCTGAATTCATCTGGGGATATTTTCTTCCAAATTTTCCAAACTTTTATTTATTTTTTTTTTTTAAGAAATTGTTAAAATTTCAATAATAACCTTCAAGTTCAGGGAATTACCCTAAATTCTTCAGTTTTACGTTACCTAATGAATACTATTCCTCGGTCCAATAATCCTTGATACTTAAGGTTCTAGACAGCTTTCTGTAGTTAATTGAACCATTTTTTTTATTGAAGATTAATTGCGTGATTTACTTTAATTTTTAATGCAGCTGAGAAACTACATGAAAGAAAAAGCTAATTGATCTATTTTCAGGTATCCACTCTAGTCCTCGTATTGTCTCTCGAATAAATTTTAAGGAAAAAAATCTTCTGATGTACCTTTTCAAAATCTATCGTATTGTTCATTCTGGAAATCCCAAAGAACTTGCTCTTAGAAAATACTCAGATTTGTGAAATCTGAACTGGATTCCTTCAGTCTCTTTATCGTAAGTCTTACAACATGAAGCGTTTGCATGAATGCTTAACATTTGGATTTAAGTTTTTCTTAACTGATCAAATAGGGCAAATCTGTCTAGAGCATATTATTTTTACAACTCCTTAAATTCTACGACAGAAGAATGGTTATCTTAAGAACTCTAGTTTTAGCCAGAAAATGTTATTGAATAAATCGTCATAATACATGAAGCCGGTGAAGATATCGTTTCCGTGGTGTGCATACAAAAACCCTAAATGTCCCCGAAGCTGTCGAAGACAGCCCTGGCGATCTCTACAGCTTTATCTGTAAAAATAAGCTCCACAGGATCTTCTATGCTGTTATTAAAATCTTGGCCAACATTGCTGGACAGCTGAAAATCTCTTTTGGAGACAATGTGGTGCTATTCGGGCAGTGAAGACAAAGCCTGGTATAACACGAAACCGGTAAGGACTCTTTGGAAAAGCATCTTGATCCGATCAAGACAATGCATAGAGACACTCAAAGTCCTCTGCCTAAATATCCCCTGCCTAATGAATTGTTAGTATAAACTCTTGCAGAAGTAACTATGAAGCTAATAAAATTTAACCAAAGCTTTCAATTTATGGAACAGAATTTCAAACTTTATTTTTATTTGTATTACAAACACAAATTTCATTTGTGTTATAAACATAATGTAATTAAAATCTAAGCTATGTTTTGTGTATAAAACCTGTTGGATTTCTTTTCACATTTCAAACTATGTGAAAATGTGTGTATAATAAAAAAAATAAAAAATAAAAAATTTACGAAACATATTTGCATGAACTAAATCTTAATTTAACAACAACAATATAAAACTGCTTCTCATACAAAGTTGCCTGAACTTTCTTGAAGTAATCTTACTAAATTTTTATAAGGTAAAACGAAATTAATATATATCTGCATAAGAAGTGTATGCATGCTTCTCTAACAGCTTATATGTATATTAGTTTCCTAATTTGCTTTAAATTAAATTTCATTTATTGTAAGCATATCAACTCTATTATACTTAAATTTTAAGGCTTTTCTGAGATAATTTTCGATTAATTAAGTGTAAACAAAAAGTTTTTTAAATCATTTATGTTTATCCATTATACTAAACTCTAAGAAATGTTAGAAATGTATCTCTTTTTGTAAAATGTTAAGACTTTCATAATCGATAAATATTTGACATTATTTTGTAAGTGACTTGAATTTAACATTTAGTTCATAAGAATAACTTAACATTTAGTTACAAGGGAATCGTATCTGTAAGTGTAATTATCGGTATCAACATTAATACAAAGCTTGTGCATTAACGAGATAACCTAACAGAGATAAACTTCATTGTATTCTTGGACTGGTATTGAATATGTATCTTGAATTTTATTAAAACTGCAATCTATCTTGCCAGATCTAGCTCGTCAGCCATGGCCAGGAGTAAATCTTCAAGAAATCGAAGGAGGAGACAAAGACGCTCCTCCTTCGCTGTTACTTCAAATGCTGCTCAAGTGGAACTTGCAGATGAGGCAGATAAACCCGCCCAAGTGGAACTTTTAGACGAAGCCGAGAATCCCGCCCAAGTGGAACTTTTAGACGAAGCCGAGAATCCCGCCCAAGTGGAACTTTTAGACGAAGCAGAGAATCCCGCCCAAGTGGAACTTTTAGACGAAGCAGAGAATCCCGCCCAAGTGGAACTTTTAGACGAAGCAGAGAATCCCGCCCAAGTGGAACTTTTAGACGAAGCAGAGAATCCCGCCCAAGTGGAACTTTTAGACGAAGCAGAGAATCCCGCCCAAGTGGAACTTTTAGACGAAGCAGAGAATCCCGCCCAAGTGGAACTTTTAGACGAAGCAGAGAATCCCGCCCAAGTGGAACTTTTAGACGAAGCAGAGAATCCCGCCCAAGTGGAACTTTTAGACGAAGCAGAGAATCCCGCCCAAGTGGAACTTTTAGACGAAGCAGAGAATCTCGCCCAAGTGGAACTTTAGACGACGCAGAGAATCCCGCCCAAGTGGAACTTTTAGACGAAGCAGAGAATCCCGCCCAAGTGGAACTTTTAGACGAAGCAGAGAATCCCGCCCAAGTGGAACTTTTAGACGAAGCAGAGAATCCCGCCCAAGTGGAACTTTTAGACGAAGCAGAGAATCCCGCCCAAGTGGAACTTTTAGACGAAGCAGAGAATCCCGCCCAAGTGGAACTTTTAGACGAAGCAGAGAATCCTGCCCAAGTGGAACTTTTAGACGAAGCAGAGAATCCCGCCCAAGTGGAACTTTTAGACGAAGCAGAGAATCCCGCCCAAGTGGAACTTTTAGACGAAGCAGAGAATCCGCCCAAGTGGAACTTTTAGACGAAGCAGAGAATCCCGCCCAAGTGGAACTTTTAGACGAAGCAGAGAATCCCGCCCAAGTGGAACTTTTAGACGAAGCAGAGAATCCCGCCCAAGTGGAACTTTTAGACGAAGCAGAGAATCCCGCCCAAGTGGAACTTTTAGACGAAGCAGAGAATCCCCCACAGGTTGCTCCAGAGAATCCACAGCAATCTTCAGAAGAATCTGACTATGAATATTTTCCTGGAGACCACTCTGCTCCAGTAGCTCTTTTCATATGGTTTGTGAATTATTTTTTCAAATGCGTTGGCAGGGATAATGCTGTGCTAGGTTTGTGCCTGACAACTATAAATATATTTTGCTTCCTTATAGTCGTCACTCTGTTTTGTCTCTATGAGTTTTACAAGTACATCAGGGCGATGAAGAATCGTAGAAATGAACATCACAGACAAAGAGACTAAGAAAGGAATATTTTACCTGAATTAGTTTCAAATTTTTTTAAAAACTTAATAAAGCATTTTAGATATATCGTTTCTTTAACTTGAGTCTTTAACGTGTATTGTGCAAGTTATTTTAGTCTTTCTAGAAATTTAATGCTTTAATAGTAGCTACTGGATTAAGATTTTATAAACAAGTCGTACTTCGAATTTTCTGTTAACAAACAAGAATAATTTTGCGAAATTAATTTATTTTACATCTCAATTTTAATTTGCTTTACTATAGAGATTTAAATTATTTCAACTTTCTCAATCAAATGTTTTATCTTCGGTACAATTAACTAATTTTGATAAATAAGTTCCGAAAATTCTTCCTCATTTTGAACTGTCAATACATAGCAAAATTTAAAAAAGCTTGTTATGTTAAACATAATCATTGAAAGCACTTATAACTTCACAATTAGTTTAAAGACTGCTTTTCTACATGTTGAAAGCTTGGATAAATCTTAATGGATCGTTAATGGATCCAATTTTATGCTATTGAATAGTTTGAACTTTTCAGAGTTGCAAGTTTCCGATTTAATGGAAAAAACGTCTAAAACTCACTCAAATGATTGCTTTTTGGAAGCATAATTAAAAAATTTTCTTTAGAAAACGGCCCATGTAGAACATAAGAGATTAAAATTTTTAGTAAGAATTTTATACATTAAATACTTGAAAGAAAGTTAGTAGAAAGTTCATACTTTCATATCATTAGATATGAAAAATGCCTTTCCCACTCTAGTATTAAATGGATGCCGTAAACTTGTTTAAGTTCAATGGGGAAATCGAGGGCGTCTTGTAGGTTAAGTTTGAATAACTTCAGTGTTCTGGCCTTTAACTGCTACATTCAAAATAAGTTTATGGGGAAGAGTACAAATTTAAACATCATATAACACATTCAAAGGAAATGTTTTGATTTATATTTAAACTTTGTAATATTACTCAAAAACTTCTCAAGATTACTTTTGTATTTGAAAGAAAAATCTTACATATTGCATTAAAATCGAACTCGTCTTGCAAATGCAGCAAAATGATTTACTAACTGGCTCATCAGAATTATTTTAACCCCTGTGTTTGAGACTATAACCTGATATTTAGCTGTTTGAACCAGAGTGATTTTTCTCAGACAAATGATAAATATACTTTAACACGTCTAACAACTTATTGATGCAGTGGTTCTTGATTTTTAGAAAGTGATATTCGGCTATGATAAGCAACATTTATTATTTCACATAAGCAGATATGAGACGTGCTCTCAAGCGTTAACGGCGCCTGACTAACAGTGATTCGTAGTGATTTTGAAACCGTTAGAATGAATCTTTGTTGCTTCATAAAACTTGTATTCCAGATAAAATATTACTTTAGGTAGAACAGAAAGATTAAAACTAAACTTTGAACACAGAGACATAAAACCTCTATGTATTTTTGTAATTTGTTTCAATCAAATATATTCCGGAAATGGCGTTATTCTATTCCATTGCTCGCATTCAGTATCAGACACCCTATATGTTTATGGAACTTTTTATCTTCGGGGTCTATTGACTAAAAAGAAAGACATATTAATTAATGGTAAAAATTCTTGCGATGGTGAAACATAAGCAGCTTTTATGGTTAATTTTAGAATATTCTTGTGATAGAGATATCTGTTGTATTATTTTTTTTGTTGGTGCTGAGAGAGAGAAAGACTTAGCTTGAACTGGTCTCGCGATAAAGGGGAAAAATTGCATCACATAAGTGCAGGGTCAGAAGTCTTTTAATATATGCTCAAAATGTAAAGCTGAACAAGCACACCTGAGCATGTCTTGAGAGTCTTGGATTTTGAATTTTTCAACGCCCCTTTCGTTTTTGGATTTCCTGGCTCTTTATGGACTTGGGGAATTGTTCTAGTATTGGAATTGGATCATCTAGGATTAGTAACAAGACAGAGCTTTTATATTTCAATCTTATATTTCGTAAGCAAAGAAAGCAAAATATATCTAAAATGACAAATAATATTGAATTCATAACGTTTGGATTGCTGATGGTTATTTCTGAAGGTTCAAGAATTTGTTTAGATCCATAAAATTATGAATCCTAATACATTCTTGAGCAACAAATGATTGTTGAGGTTATATTACTATTAGGCATAAACTAAAGAGACTTATAAATGTTTTCAAATACACAGTTTTTAAGAAGTATATTTAAGTTTCTACAAAATCAAAAATATAATTTAATTTTGACATTTTATTTTTATATATTTTCAAATTATTCATCTCTGTGACGAGTTTATGTATATGAGATGATCAAGGAAAATAGTGCCTAAGATCTCTACTTAAAAAAACCTTGAAATAACTCTTATTATTGTACGCCATTCAAATGGCGAAAGAAGTAGATATACTTCTAGAACTAAATCTTCTAGAGAAGTACTGTAAAATAGTTTCCTTTTTAATTTTTGTTATTTAATAGTTATCAGTTAGTCACGTGTGAATTTTAATTCCACGACTCCCCTGAATGTTTCATCAAGATTTGTCCTCATTGTATCCCTTTCACACTGCTCTTTCTTAAATTAGTTTTTTTCTGAACTTTTTACAATTAATTTTAATTTATCAATTTATTTTTTTAAATCATTTGAACATTACATTGAAAACAACGTTAGCACTGCCTTACATTCAAAACCGATTTAAGAAATATTGCCTTTTGTTCCCCCAAATCATTATTTATCGTTTGTTGATATTTTTAAAATTTTCCTAGTAGAATAAGTTGTTTAAATATTTATGCGCGGGCTAAAATGACGTTAAGATTATAATATTTCAAACGAGAGAAGAATTTAAAACCAATGAGTTTGTTTGTCGCTCAACGGTCATTTTTTGCACACGAGGGCTAATTAGACCGGGACCTACGGAATTCAAAACCAAAGAATGTTGAAAACACATCTATTTATTGCCAAACATAATTTCGGATCAGTAAAAACCTATGTAAGCAATTCTGCTTCATTTTTTTTTTCATTCTAAAAAAAAAATTTTACTTGATTTATTTTTATTGGCTTCAAATATCTCAACAAATACTTAGAACAGTAAAGTAGAAAACAAGAGATGGGGCAAAATTAATTTATATGTACTTAAGTGCGTTTGCCAAACTGATTTAAGATAAAACAGTTTCAACTTACTTAAATCAGACATTTGCACCCCTCTCCCTCGAAAATATCAAATGCGAGATTTTTTTTCCAATGGCAGATTGTAGACAGTTACAACTGCAACAGAGTCTATTAATCTATTGTTCCCTGATACCCACACGGTCTATTAATCTATTGTTCCCTGATACACACACGGAACCGGCCAGAAACAGCGATCTCTTCGCCGCCGAGACGTTGCCCCGGGTGCACCACAGGGAGTGGGTCACCATCGCACCCTCGCTCATGCCATAGGGACCCATTTATAGGGTAGGCAACATTCATACTTCATTCACACACAGAAGGTAAGGACAGGATAGAAAGTACATCCATGCCTGAACTGGGATTTAAACCCAGGACCTTCCTATCCGTAGTCAGGCATGCTGACCACTTGACAAGTTGGCCGGCTCAATCGAGATTTATTAACCCCTTTTAAAAGATACAGTGCAAACGGGCAGTTGGAATGTCTCAAAAATATCTGAGATATAAGCTGCATTCTTGCCATGGCATTTATGATATCCATATTTTCGTACAGTTGAAAATTTAAAGAATTACTCTTACGGCAGACAAATTTGAATTAAAATTTGATTTGCAATATTTGCGATCATAAATACCTCAGAATTTCAGTAAATATGTTATGATATAAATAGTGCACTCTCAGTTTTGCGTAAATGCTATAAGAAGTTTAATAAAAAATTTTAATTAACTTAAAAATTTGTAATGAATGTTTTTTTAGATATGTTGTGTCAAACAAGTTACGAAAATACAAATAAATTTCACTTATATTTTCTTGAAACTGTGACTTTAGTATAGAGCAATTCCTGCATTATTTGAAAAGATTACCACAATTGTCTGTAATTGCGCCCCATTTTCGAAGAAACAGAAAAATTGATGAAATATCTTATAGTTTATCAGCATGTATTTGTTGCACAGATGCCCTAAATCTGCTGTTAGAGACATAAATTTTAAATTGAGAGTATTAAGCATCAATCATGTACACATATAATTTACAGATTTTCTTTATGCTATAAATCCCATGATAAAATTGCTTTTACTTCAAGAGTGATAATAAAATGCATGCACTGAGGGTTTCATTTTTTTCTTCTACTAATATAGCACGTAACATTTCTTATTGCTTCTAATCAAACCGGATAATTATTTTCTGATTGAGGTCAATCGTCTTAAATCCATTATATTAATTTCATATTATTAATTATCCATATAATTAATTCAATAGCACCCTTAATCTATCGATAGGATATCAAACTTCTATCCGGAAGGATGCCACCAATGAAACACCAAAGAATCGCCAAAGAACCACCGAATACATGTAATATACGTGCTCGTTAAATCTGTAGAATCGAAAGGCCTCTAGTCAGTCACTGAGATGGGTGTTATGATCTAGAGAAAATTTCCTCCCCCATCTGATCAATATAAAAATTGAGGGACTGGATCTTCTGGTAGTGACATCTGTCGGAGGAGCTTAGAACAAAGTCGTAATTCCACCTTCGTGGAGCTCTGGCTAACTGAAAGACGCACCCTATTGATTTAAATTATAGCCGATGGCTATCGAGCTTGGCTTGTGTGTCCAAGTGTCATGAGTAACAACATAATTACTGTAAGAATAGAGACACCTGTATGAATATCGTTCCGAGTAGAATTTTACGGTTAGTTATTTTTCCATTTTAATAACAATTAGCAATCAGAAATATGATGCCAAAGGGGTGAATATTTAAATTTGTTTTAGCTGTGAAACACAAAAATAATAAATAATAGTTAGGGGGCTCCATTACTTATAACATCCTCTTGAAAAAAATTCGTATTGGTAACATTATAATGCATGGTAAATCTTATGTATGGAATCCTTCTTTCAAAGGATATATAAAAAAGATTTACCATGTATACTAACACTAAGCATAAAATCTGCTATTTAATGACATTAAGGATCTTATTTCAGAAAATTCTTAGTGTCATTTACCGTAACGAATAAAACTTAGTGGTATTTAAAATATATTAGTTAACACTCCTTGATTATTCTCTGTTTTTGACATATTTGGGAATATATTAGAAGTCATGTCATTTGTAATAGACAGTCATCTTATCAAGTCCCGATGTTCTGCTTCATTGTGTGTGGACCTCCTCAAGTTGTTGGCAGTTTTTCTTTCAGATATGTCTTTAGAGTTCATTGTCCATAGGTGTATTGTTGCAATGAGCAATCGTTGTATTCAGATACTAATAATTTGAATTTATATTTCAAACAAGTAGCAATGATATATATAATAAAACATTTGTAAGAAAAATGACAGTGTTTTTATTTAAATAATTTAATACATACATTTTCATAATATTTAAAAAAATTTCTCAAAGTTTATTAATATTATGATTTTCAAAATGTGACTGGCTCGTATTTTACGCAATTTCATACTAAATTTCAAAATTATTCGACAAACTAATTTAAACACCTGGTATGTTTTATTATGTTCTTTTATGTCGTATAAGTTAGTTATTTGTTCGTGAACCTTTCGAAAGATTTTTTTATGCATACTACATCTATTTTTTGAGCTTAAATGCAATAATGTAATAAAGAAATACAATTATTTTACTCTCCAAAACGAAATAATTCTAACTTGCATTTTTATTAAGAGTGTTTATCACAAAAAAATCAATTAAAATCCACTTACACTCATGAGTATTTACCCTCGAGTTATATCAAAGTAATTTACTTCCTTGTCTTAGAGAATAGTATCTAAGAAAGATATTATCTTTTTAATATTTTATTCAAGCAAGTAAAAACGGAATAATATTATATTTCGTTCTTAATTACGAGAAAAATCCGGATGATTTGTAAAAAATGCTTTGTTCTTCTCATATAGAAGTTAATTAGCCCTTTTTCCAGTAAAAAATATTTATTAAATGAAAAACTGTTTTGAAATGGCATTTATAAGCCAAGAAACTAAATAAATGCAGATTATAGGCATTTCGATTCTTACAGGAAATTTCATTAGTATACGTAATTCATTTCTTTAAGCAGATTATTTGTCAAAAGAACAAAAATATATTTCATTAATGTTAATTTAATTTTGATTATCAAAACAATACAAGGATACACATATCTTTGAGCATACAACTCTTCATAAACTTCATCTGCAGTCAATGAGGTTAGATAACAAATGTTTACAAAAATCAGAATTAAATAGAAACCCTTGACCAAAAAATGTCACCTGCAGATGATAAGATGATACAAAACATAAAAAAGGTTAAATATCTAAAGCATCGCGGGTAGTTTAACTGTAATTTTTACAGCGTAAGATATTATTCTGTTAAAATTAAGAGGTTCGCGAGTTCATTATCAGTATTCTCAATATCTGTAATAATGGTATTTTAAATAAATTATGTTCAGAGAAATTTGGTGTATAAGAACGAATTTGGTGATACAATACATGTTTTGTTGGAAAAATTTTTCTATTAAAATCAGAGAACGATGAATGCTTTTCCATTAAGGAACTATTCAAAAATGAATATTCAGTGATTTGATGTTGATAAAATGATACATTTTGACCACGCATATAATCAATATTTTTTCCATTATTTAAATCTGTAGTTCCCAACTTGAATGATTCTATGTATATATTAGAGATATTGCTGGTGTCAACTTTCAACTCACCATTTCAGCAACCATAAGTTAATTTAACTGTTGAGTTGGATAGTACCGTTTCTAATTGTAAAGTTTGATGTAGAGCAATAATGTCCTTTTCACACAGAAAAAATGAAAAGATTCACAATGGACAGTCATCTCATCAAGACCCGATGTTCTGCTTCATTATGTATGGACCTCCTCAAGTTGTTGCCAGTTTCTCTTTCAGCTATGTCTTTAGAGTTCATTGTCCATAGGTAGCTTCTAAACGCTTTATTTTTTTTCTTGGTAACTGCATCTGCTATTCCAGTTTAACTGGATATTCCCCAAAGAGAAGTGTGGAAAAGTTATAAATACTGAACTCCTTTTAGCTCCAGAAAGTACAAATCTTTAGAAACAGATAAATCATTGATATTTTAACTTATTACTTTGTTTCATTGCCATTTTTTAAGTATTTTATGGTATTCACTGATAAAACCTTGCTTACGTTATCATTTTCCCAGGCATATTTCATTTTCCAGGCTCAGACGCCTATTAACATTGCTCTACAATTTCTACCACCTTCAATAATTTACTTTTTATATATAAAAAATTTGAAAAAAAAACATGTAAAATGTTACTTACTTCCAGAGATCAAGTTTGTAAATAATTAAGAACTGCTTGTAAGCAAATTTAACAATCAAAACTATTAATGTGGTGTATTAACTATAAACCAACATCAAAAAAAAATGCTTAAGGTACCCGAGCACGTTCAGAGCATTTTTTTAATACAATGCATATATGCATTGTAATCATTTTTGCTTATTTGAATTTAGAAGGCATTAATATTGAGCTACTAATATTTGATATATGCCAATATTATTCTTCAGAAATGTTAAATATGTCTTCAATTTTAAGCGTTTTTTTTTTTTTAAAAATATAAAAAATGCTACATTAAAAACTTTTAAACACATTTTAAAAAAATTAATACCAAATAATCTATATGTTGTTAGTTAGAGCATGTACTAAAATTTTAAGTTTTTGTTAAAAAATAAAATAATTACGGCCAGTTGAATATTTATACTGAAATTTTGCCGCATTTTCTATGCCACTATTCGAATGACAGGCCATATAATTTGGGAAATATATTTAATTGATTAAAATTCTTTTAGTACACTCTCTAGAAAACAATATACAGATCAAAGCTCATGAAATTTCATAGTGATATTATAAAAATATTTTGAATTATCATTTTTGAAGCGTGCAAATTATTGGAAAAACAAGTTCGTAGAAAATCGCATCGAAAGATAATAGTATTGTGTCTTTACAAAAAATTCTCATATTTGCTGATCAATTTTTTTATTTGATTTGCTGTTTAATTTCTGGAACAGTAATTATTTTATGTATCTTTTAAAAGCTTACTAAATTTATATTTCAAAATTTAACACTGTTTAAACTAATGTTTAGCATCATTCTGGCCCTTTAAATGCCCACTTCTGGTGCTTTAAATATGTCCACTTTTGATTTCTTAATCTTCACGAAATCCTTCATATCTCAGAATCTAATTAACGTAGAAACAAAAACAAATCTGTTTTTTAAAGCTATTTAAATTCCTTATTTAACGAAAAAATAAAATTAATTTATCATTTTTGGTCGAAATCGACGTTTTCAACGTGTAAGGGTACTTTAAATAAATACAATAATATAAGGTAAAGAAGAAAATTCTTACTACTTTCGCAATGCCATTGAATGTAGAAATAAAAAGTATGTGAATTAGTGTATGACGTGTTTGAGACACCTGTCAATCGAGAATAGGAATATAACTCGTTATAAAAGTAGGTCCATCACGCACATATTCATTCGTAACTCATACAGCTGCGAAGACAAATGGACGGGTTGAAGGAGTTTGTTGGGTAGAGATTGCGTTACAGCTTCAAAGTGGGCTTTTCAGCTGCTGATTAAGTCACCAAATATTTCAAGCGTTTGAGAATACTGTTGAGAATGAACATACATTGTGTATTATTTTCAAAACTTCAAGTCGCATGATTTGTCTTCCTTTGTGATGAAGCTTGTGTGTGGTGGACTAGTCATAAAGTAGCTCACTCTGAGCAGCTACAAACTGGCCAAACGGGGATCTGTACTCGCAGCAATACAGACATGTGCAACAGGCATTGCAACAGAAAGGACCAGTGCTGATTAATCTCAAGGGTGAACTATTCTTGGCCGATAACGCAAGGCCACATGTGTGTGGCCAGGAATATCATAAAATGAACGGTTGAGAGACTTTGTCCCATCCATATTACTCACCTGACCTTTCACCATTAGAATACCCCTTTTCTTATTCTCTTGACAATCACCTTCGTAGAAATCCTTCACCAATGAAGCAGGCTGGGGCCAAGATTTTACAGACTTCTTTGCGTCCAAAACCTAGTTTTGCCGCACAACTGGAGATTTGTTGCCAGAAGGTATTTAATGCGAATGGGGATTATTTCGAGGACTAACAATGAGCTACAATTTCTATAGGTTATGTTATTTTGTGTCGTTAAGAATGGCTAGAGCTTTCTTGTTTCCTTTGTATTTAAATTATTGGGGGAAAATAACTGAGCCCCTTATAAGATGCTAGACTTAATAAATCATTTAAAGAAATACAAAATTGCGAAAAAAATAGTTTTACTTTACCATTTCAGGTGTTTTTTCATTGCATTAAAAACGCGGTTAGAATAATCAGATCATTTGTAGCAATATAGACTGTATTCTTTCATTATTTCTGATTTAACATCTTATTCACATCAACTCGTCATTCTTCAACACAAAATTTAACATTTATAAACTTGAATTATTAGGTTGAGGAATAAGTTCATAGCGTTTTTACCAGACTTTCATTCAAACACAAAAATAATTATATGAATAAAATAATCAATTATATATTTGCCGTTGCTGTATATTGCTTCCTCTCACCTCTCGACCAATTTGTTTTTGCCATTCCGTCAACCCTCGCCTGGTCTGGTGTCAAAGAAGTTGTTGAACCAGTTCTTAAGGACCTCTTTGTTATCGAAAGTAACTATCTACATATGGTTTGACAAGGAATTGAAAAGATGGTAAACAGTCTGTGTATGGTCCGGAAAATACGGTGGATGCTGTGAAAGACCTCCCATTCGAGCTCTTGTAGGGCTGCCATGATGATTTGTGTAACATGAGGCCTTGTGCTGTCGTGAAGGAATATGGTTTGACCACGTCGATCAGGTCTTTTCAGTAGAATAGCATCATTCACGTGGTGTAGCTGGGCAATGTAGAGCTCTTTGTTGGATGGGCATTCTTTTCGAGCATTTTCCAGTGCACCAAGAGGTCCTTA